>VZRO01003717.1:732785-833345 GCA_013397915.1 Daphoenositta chrysoptera
GCTCTGTACATCTCTTGTGTTGATTTCCTGAATTAATATTCATGATTCTTCTTTTCAAGCCACAAGATCCTCGGTTGATGTTTGCTTTACCATACTTCTATCAAACATACTTATAGAAAATAAAAGGTCTTTTTCCTTTCAGAGTTTTAGGTTGGAAAATAGACAGTTATCTTCCACATGGCATGTAATGGTTCCTACTTTATTATCTGGATACAGTTTCCTTACTCTCCTAAGTTTTTTTTAATCTGTATTTTTAAAGAAACTCTGCATCATCTGTATCTAAAGTGATCCACAAAACAGGCTCACAGGTCAAAAACATATGTATGTGCTTTTTTCTTAACATATTTTTTAATTAAAGGTTTTTTTCTGAATTTTTCCATTTAAAATGAAAAGTGCCACAAATGCAATGCTAAATTTTAAATAGACTGAGCAGTGTACGTTTCTTTTTATATAGGTTTCTCATCTCATCTTTTATACATTTCTAATAGGAACAAAACACAAAAGTGAAGAGCCTTTTAAAGATATAACCAGAAGAGATGACTATTATCTTCTCCATCCCTATCTCAAAGAAAAAATAAACTACAGTATATGTTTCATTCTCAGAATGCTCCACTTCCCCTCTGTTTTTCTGTGTTATGTCTCCTTTTGTTTTGTGTTACTTTCTACACAGGATTTTGTTGCCCTTCTCTAAAATGGTAATAGCGATAATTAAAGAACAATCACTGTACATCTGCATCTCACAAATACTCTTCCACCTCAATCACGAAAGTCTTTTGACTCACTGATAATTAGCTGCTGCATCCATCACAGTTCATTTTTTCTTTCTTCTCTTTTTTTCAGTCAGCTGGTCCATCTGTCAACCAGAGCACTAATATGACTGTTTACAGCAGCAGCCCTCTTCCTGTTTTATGCATCAGACTACCACCTTCAGCTCCTTTGAAAGGCTTACACTGTTACAGGTCAAGTTGATCATAAAACTCAATTTCTACCTACAGTTATTTTATAAATAAATAAATAAATAAAGTATTATTTTTTTAAAAAAAAGTTTCCCTTTGTCTGAATTTACTTGCCTACTTACATGCAGACTGTGAACTTTTGGTGTCATGAGTTTTCGCTCTACTATACGAACGTGGTGAACAGCAACACTTGCAGAGAAAGATTGAGCTTCCTGCTGTATGAGCGTGAAAGAAAGGAGGCTTTTATGCACTGGTTATGCTACAGAGATAAAAACAAAATGGGCTTCCTCTTTTTATATTCCCTGCCCTGATCCCCAGCTCCATCACCTCCCCTGCATATACCTCCCCATGCCATTAGGCCTTGTCTCCTAGCAACATATGGCCCCTTACCAGAGCTTTGGCTGGCTGCTGCCTGTATGCAATCAGCCTGTCAGTCATTTATGAGAGAAAGTGATTGAGCTCTGTCCTGGATGCATATATTTGCAGCATTTAGACTCTGCATAGGTATGATGATGGGAGGACATGCAGCAATGTAGCTTTGCAATATGCTTGGAGTAAAGCCTCACTAAATGAACATTGTTCTAAGAAAAACAGAAGATGTGGTTTTGAATTTGTGTCCACCAGGAATAATCCTTTCTACCTTTTCTTTATCTGTGGTACTGACTTTACAACTGTCTGGCTTACAAAAGGGGAAATCTATATTCCTTTTAAAACTAAAGTTTCCGTGAAGCTGTGTAAGCTGTCATTAACTGGTTCCCTGGCATGCCAGTATTCCCATTCACTCTGAATCAGATCAGGAGGGTGCATTGACAAAATTTGCATCCTACCTTCATTATCTGTAGTGGTAAAGCACAAACATGCATCCTGCATGTTGGATACTAGCATTTGCAAGTCATTGTCAGAAGTAAGAGCAACTTTGACTTTGACTCCTAGGCCACAATAGCAAAGTGGCCAGTGACCAACAGTGTTTCTGGAGTGATGCAATTGGCGGAAAATATTTGGTAGGAGGTATTTCTAAAGCCTAATGTTAGACGTTTGTGTTGTTTGTACTTTTGCTGCCCTTAGTGTCAACGAAGAGAGGTAGGATTTAAGACCTATAGCTACAAGCCTTCTGTCATGATTATACAGGCAACACAGACTCCTACCTGTTCTGAGGTGTGTAACTCCAAGTGACTTTTCAGTCACATGTTACGTGTCCTTCCCTGGGAGACAAAGGGTCTTGATACAGCAGCTAACTTATGACACACTGCAAAGATAAACCTTGATGTTTAGATCCTGTTGTGAGCTCTTACCAATTAATACCCCTTAAATGAGTCAAGGGAGGCAGACGCATGATCCAAACAGGCAAAAAGGATGAAGTACAAAAAATCTACTGTGGGAAGTGCTAGCTTTGGGCTCCCTACACCTGATCTGGTTCTACCCAAAGATCCCTAGTGACAGATTCACATTACAAGGCTGCTACTTGAAATGCTGGCCACAACCTGTCTTTGGCTCTTGCAGCCCCAGGCCTTCATCAGGTTTCCTAAAATTACCTCCAAGGGAGATTTAGGCATATATTCCATGGGGCAGTGAGAATTTCAGACTGTATAATCAATATGTTGGATAGCCTACACCTTTTTAAAATTGCTTACAATGGAATCATCAGATAACCTGCACCTTTCTGGAATGAGGGAGAGCAGCACCAGACAAGCAGAGATTTTGGGATAAAATTTTCCTTATGTGTGTTAACCTGCACCACTGCTTAATCACAATCTATTTTCTAGATCATTCATAGATTAATGCACATGAAAAAGTGTTGCCTTTCAGGCGTCTGCCTGGAGGTAGACCTGACTCCCTGCCTGATTCTGCAGAGACAGTTGTTCAGTGCTGGGTAATCAGCACTTGGAATTACTCATCCCTTTGGTGTCGCAATACAGCAATTAGTAATTAAACCAGTGCCCACTGAACTCAATGGAAAGACTCTTACTGACTTCAGCGGGTACTGGATCAGACCTTTTATGGAACAGTTCCATTTTGATATCCAGCCAAGTGGATAAAACCACTCATTCTTTCTGTTAATACAGTGTATAGCCCTCAGTAATCTGGGCATAGTGATTAAAAAAAAAAACCCTCGTTCTCCAGAGACTATTCTTCTGGAAATTATACATTTGCATGTAGTTCCAAGCAATTAAGTGACTACATAAGCACTGGGCATCTGAATTTGCCAGTCAGACAAGATTCTTGGCTCTTCTTCCATGTCCAAAACTCAGATCTCTAGCTGTTATACTCAAGTTAAATAATAAACTAACTGAACACATTTCACTTAACAGCAAGCGAAACAGCCATTTCTGATCTGCTGCATTCCAGCATTTGAATCCTCAGTCATTTCATACAGACTTCTGGTAACAATTAATACTACCATAAAAAGAAAATAACAGGGCGAAACATGCACACAAATTGAAAGCAGATATCTGAATGTTGTTGTCCCACAAATTTAGATCAACCGCATGTCTGCCTGGAAACTTGTAACAAGCATTCGTGAGTGATGTTATAATATAAAGTGTGGTGGAGAAATGACAGTGAAGCCTGTTTGTACTTTCTGGAATTAATATATGTATGCAGATAATTAAAAGAATAATAAAAATACATAAGATGAACATACACAAGGGGATGGTTTAAACATCATCCAAACATGTCATATGGTATGGGCCTTAGGGAAATAAAGGCTTACAGGATACTGGCAGACAGTCCTGCTGCTGGTACCAGAATTTAGCAGTTTCACTGCTTGAAAATAAATCCTTTTAGTTAATCCGGCTCTGTGGGTGGAATTACACACACCACTCCCGTTATTGTTAGACAGGAGTGCAGGCTGAATTCCCATGAACTTTGCTGAAAATGTAACTTGCAGTCTTTCGTACGCAAAGCTTTATTTATTAGAAATGCTTTTTAACGTGTCATGGTGAAATCTTATCATGGTAACATCAGATATGGCTTCTATTAGGGAGTGCACATTTCACCCTTGATGTGTACCTGCAACTCTTATTAGCATGACAGGGCATTTACTATGCATCTCAAGAAGGGAATATGTGAGATCGTGAATTCTTTCACCCAGTGTGTTCCAGAGAGCAAAATTTTAGCAGCCAAATGTTAACACCTGGCACAGTAAAGAGTTTGGTGCAGACAGCCAAGGTTATTGAATGGGAATGTGGCTGCACTGTAAGCCTTCCCTTCACCATCTGGTTCATTCTGGAATATGGAATATATATCACAATTATATGAATAAATGAAAAGATATGCAAGTTAACTGAAATGTATGTGTTCTCTGCTTTTCTGCACAATGAAACAGCCATCTGGGAATCAGTATGTCTCACATTTCAAGCACAAATCAAAGCAAGCAGCAATTCACTCCGTGACGTGTGCTTCATAGAAAACTGGACTTCATTATCTCAGAGTTAATCACTTTGGAGTCTTTTTTTCAGGTTTCCACCCCCCTTCTTCCCTCCTTCTCTATGGATACAAAACAAAGCTATTTGGAAATATAAGGAGAGTACCCTTATTAAAATTGCATTTGGAACACAGTGTGGTTAAAGAATAAAAAAAGGAAAATGGAGGCACATTTATTTGCGCTCTTGCCTCTCAGGTCCAAACTCAGAGGTGGGTCTGTAGAGCAGGTAGAAAGAATTGCTAGATAGATATATCCTTTTTTCCCTCTCCTTCTCCACCTCCGTTTTTTTTATATGCGTATTTTTCTTTTCCACATCTATGCAGCTCTACTGACTAATGGAATGGGTGACAAGGATCCAAAGCATATGCTGCTGCCCAGCTAAGCCTAATGAGAAGTGCATGGGGTGGGGGGCATGCTGAGAGCCAGAGTGCCAAGAAAGCCACCTCTGACCTTCCACCATCTCATGGCACATAGGATATTTGAGGGCAGAACTGCACAAACCACACAATCTTTCCCCTCCTGCCCTGGTTTTTCCTTTCTCTTCTGTGGATGGTGGGTGCAAATCCTTGCAATAGAATGCAGTGGAGATTTGCTGTGGGAAAACTCTTCTGGAGCTAATCCGAGGGCAGGGATGCTAGGACTCACAGGAATTAAAAGGCATGGTTTCTGCAGCTATAGTGGGTATGTATGTTAAGTGTCATTGCATCCCAAGGCAAAGAATGTGTCTGATAGACAAGTCATGATAGTGCTTTGGGAAAAGCAGTCTTAGAACAATGGATTACTGTAGTTCCATTTCATATATGTCATTTTGTAGCCTTTCTGGAAAGAAAAGCTGTCTCTATTAAACAAAAATCAAAAAATATAATTGCTGGAAGAGGTTCAGACGCATTTGCTCCTTTTCCAAACTTCATTAATCTTGAACACAAGAGTTGACTAATTCTATGGGCTTGTAGCCAAGCTCCAAAAAAATAAAAGTTAAGAGCAAATATTGATGATTGTTGCAAGGGTCCTTCCTATGCTTGTTCCCTTAATAGTCCTATTAAAAAGAAATAAATAAGTTTTAAGTATGATGTGATCTTAGAGAATGCATCTTTTTTATGTCTGGAAAAATTGACTAAATATGCAGATTCCTTCTTTACAAAGAAAAGACTGGTTTCCTAGTGGCTGTATTTTGGGAAGTGCTTATGTGCATTCACAGACTGATGCAGGAATGAAGCAACAAACTTGTTTCTAAAAACCAGCAAACCTAAATGTCTGTATGTGCTACACTGTTTAATCTTCTGATGGTCCTGCAGAGTCATAGCCAATCTGGGACCAAAAAAAGCTTCAGTTTTCCGTTCTCCAATTTTTAATGTGTTGAGCACCCTCAGGACAGACAGAAAACAATAACAATGTGGCTTTTGATGGTGTAGGATCAGACCCTTGAAAGGAGCTGAGAATCATCAGTCCCTTGTGATTCTAAACTCTTAGCAAGCAGCAGAGATGGAAAAATAGCCAAAACCAAAGTTCACTTGAACCCCTGTTGTCTGAGGTCATTTTGTGAATATCGAAAGAAAATCTGCTTTGAATATGTTCTTCCTACTTCAGTTGTCTAAAAAAAACCCCTCAGGGTCAAAGAAAGGGCACAGTAAATTCTGAATATCTGAAGATGTGGAGCTGATGTATATCCACTAAATGCTAACATAATTAAGACATGACATCATCCTTCAAGCATTATGGGTGCTGCATTTTGTATTGTAAATCCTTATCTAGCTTATAATAGTCTGCTGAGGACTTAGTTATTTTTTCACTCTGCACCTCAGATATATGTATTAAAAATTATAAAAATCAAATTGACTTCATAATTGATTTTTTATGGATGTTGTTTTGCCATGAATATTTCATAAACAATTTTTTCCTAAAGCATAGCATCATAAGATGTGCAACTGAGAGAGACAGATGGCAGTGGGTGCATGTGAATCTATACGAAATTAATGTTATCCCTAAATTTAAACTCTTTGTTAATACATTGTATTTTTCTATTAAGTATTTTATCTTTCTTGTTTTAAAATCAAAGGGGAGTTTGCCATTGTCTTCTGTTAGATCAGGACCAGGTATGTTATCCTGATTTTACTATTACAGTTACTTTTGTGATTCATTTGAAAAGTGGCAATGAAAGAAATGCTCCAGAATCTGTAACACTTTCTCCCATGTAAAAACCTTTATTCTCGTGAATCATTCCACTGGGGTCATTGCATAAAGAGGAGTTGCAAGACAGAGAAGGCTTTTCTCAGCTACGTGAATTCTGACTTTATCAAGCTCACATGTGGTGCAGCCGAGGCGATGAAAAAGTGTCTGAGAAGATGAGGAGGGTGGAGACCTTTCAATTTCCCACAGCACAGGATTTCTAGGGACATAGAGGAGAGAAAATGAGTATGAAAAGCCAAACGTTCCTCCACACAGGGCTCTCCTTGGGGCCTGATTGCTCTGAGCCCGTTGGTAGGGCCCTCCCTGCTGCAGGGACAGGGTGTGTCAGAGACTCCTTTTGAAGACGCTGTGAGAGAATCCTGCACAATGGGGACGCTTGCCCACCGCTGAGACTTCTGCTCTGAAACAAAGCTTGGGTGTCTGCATTTCTGTAGACAAGATGGGTGGTGCTGGCTCGTGGGCTGGGGCTCTTCATGCACAGGGTACATCCACTGTGCCATCTGATTTTGACCATCTAGAAGTTCGTTCATCCTGTAGTAAATGGGGTTTGCAAAGGGGTTGACAGGAGGGTCTGGACAGCTGGCTCAGAACTAACACTTTTGAGAGTGAATTTAGGCGAGATGAGTGGCACCCTAAGCCAAATCCTCAGCATTAGTATCACCATCAACTAAACATAATCTGTGAGCAACTTGTAACACCTCAGGCTCCCTCCAACAAGATTTTTCTCCTGCCTGGTGCCCTGTGCTACACTGCTGCATGCTTGGATAAAGCAGGGCAAGCCCACTGGGTGAGGACAGCATTACCACCCGAGGATTAGTTCTTCAACAGCAGATGGCAGAGTGCTGTTAACCTTTTGCTTTAGTAGGTATTAAGAAAGAGGGTAACAAGAATATTCCATCACTAAGGACGTATCAGGCAGCATTAGCAATGGATAATTTGTGGGGTTAAGAAAGCCTGCCCTGTGGGAGTTTCTTAAAAAGTTAATCTTTTATAAAGATTGAAAGTTTCACAGGCACAAAGTTTGCCTCAGAGAGATTTAGTTCTTTTAGCCTATGATCTTGATACTTGCCAAAGGACAAACTAAATGTGAATTTGCATCATGCCTCCACATGTGTTTCACATATTTCGCATGTGGTGTCTAAATGGCTTCTGTGACCTTAGTGTGCAGATCACACGTTTTTCACATATGCTTTGTGTGGTTCACATCTGTTTGAAACATTGTTTCTGACAGTAGAAATCATTATTGTTTTACAGCAGGCTCTAGTAATTTAATTCAAGCAGCAGAACTTGAGAAGATGCAGAGTGGTTTTGGTTTTGGTTTAGATTTTGTGTTGACTGCTACCCATTATAATTGCATACCAGAGGAGAGATTCACAGCCCAGGCCAGAGTTTTCAATTAGGGTGATCTAGATTTTTTTGTCAACATGATTTTTTTCCCCAGTGAATACACTGGCTTGTCAAAGTTGTCGCTTTGGCAAAAGAGTGCCGGATCCAAATATTATTGTATTCTGAAGGGTTTTCTGGGTCTCTGATTCAATTTATGCACAAAGCTAGAAAGATGATGGTCCACTGGTGGATACTTACGCTGGGTCTGGGGAAGCTAAGCTTAATTTTTTATTCTGTAATATTTAGAGTACAGCTTGAACATGATTCTTTCATTAACCCTTTTGAGTGCCCCAGTGTTTCAGGCTGGGCAGCTGGTTTTTCTTTGCCTCATTGAACTCTTTCTACAAACTGGAAAATGTCCTGCAGAAGGAACTTGAAAATGACAGAGACTCTGAGTGTGTAGCTTGGCTGTTCGGACAAAGATGAAGGAGACTCTTGTCAACATCCTCGATGCAGCACAGGCTTAATTATGATACCAGTAGAATTCCTGCAGTGGTCCATTCTGCTACCAGACAGAGAAGGCTCATACAAGACCTATCAGAGATTTGTAAACAAAAAATTAGCCTAAATGAGACCAAACAAACATCTGAAGCTTGGTCTCTCACTCACCACTTCCAAATAGCTGTGCTGAAGTGAACAGGTGTGTTCTGTAATGGAAATTTCAAAATAATTTACTAAATATTAAGGGTACCCAGGCAATGTGGAGACACTTGAATTTACCTATGATTCTGTCTTCCATCAAGTGAGAAAGGCCTTCCAGCTGTTGAATTTATTCCCCATGTTTTTTCCATTTATTTCTATGTGCATTCCTCAAAGAGTTCAGTCAAACACCTGTTTCCTTGCCTATCACAAGTAGCTTGCTTTAAATTGCAAGGTATTTTCAACCACATGGAATTCTAATTATAGGTGGTAAAATATTTTTTAAATTTTATGTAAATCAGTAAAAGAGAGGCCTCGTATTACAGGTTTGCAGGAAAAAATGCACTCCAGCCTGTATTGCCATGCTGCAGTGGCAGACCTACAGCTGTTTGCACCTACCTGCACCTACCAAGTTTGCAAAGAACTGGGAGCAGTCGAGACTATGGCACTTAGAAAATGGGGCCTTGATATGGACACAGAAGTGGCCACACTGCATGTTGCATGGTGGAATACATGCTTTCAGGGTCTGAATGACCCTTTGGGTGGAGAATTAGACAGTAATTTGAAGTCCTAAATTGAGCTTTAGGTTTATTAACACCTATCATGCTCTCCTCTGATAATGAAACTGAAAAGAGCTTTTGTTCCTGTTTCCAGTGCAGACAAAAGGAACACATAAAGGTAAAATGGTGTGGTCAAAACAGTAGAAGGTGAGTATATCCTTGGCAGGACAAAATGCAGTATGTGGGCTCTGTTTCTAACTCTGTGCTTTTTGAAAGTCATGCTATGAACAAAAATCTCAGTTACTTTAGGTATTATGCCCTGGTCTTTTATATTTTCACCTAACACTTTATTAGATAGCCTTCTGAGCGAATGTCTCTTATTTATGCATTGGTTTTTGCTTTTTCCTTCCAAAACAATCACACCTTTCCCTTTGAGGGCAGAGGGTCCTGAATACAATGGTTTAGCTAGTTGGGGACAGAGAAGTCATGCAAAGGAAAGGTCAGGAAGGGGGGTCCCTGCTGCTCATTCACCCTGCTTGATGGCATATGTCTTCACAGCAGATTTATAGGGTTTGCAAGAAAGGGCTGAGTTTGACAAAGGGACAGGTTCAAGGAAAAATTAATAGATACCCCCTCCACAGGACGGAACTGCTGCTGCCTCACATAAGCAGCAGTAACATATTTGAGTCTGGAGTGTGTGTGTGTGTGTGTGTATTCCCTCTCTCAGTCCATCACAAAGCCGCTGCACATGGCCTGTTTACTCAAGCTCTTCACAGGCATGCAAGATTTGGCTCAAAAAGAACAAACTTAAGCCACAGAGAGGACCCCTGAAAACATTAAGCCTGAGAAGTTATGGTTTGCCTCTCCTCTCCTTGAAGTATACATGCAAAGCTCATTAATGCTAATGATAGTCTAGGAACAAATGAGCCATGTTGTGCCACGGCTACTTTATCCCATAGGCAGAGCAGGAATGTGGCACCACTCACCCAACAAGTTACCTAACACAGACTTGGCCTCATGTTGAAAGAGATTTGAAGCTGTAGGCAGTTAAATACATAGCCTGCCCCTTAGGACTGCCACCGTAAATAAGCATTTTAAAAGAATCTCAGTCTTTAATGAAGAACAGAGGGAATTTTCAATCAGTAATCAGAAACAGCTCTCAAAATCAGGGATAGTGGAGCGGTATGCATATTTTTATTTGGTGCACAGAAAATGCATTGTTTCTGAGCTATTCCTGTAAGTAGACTCACTGTACTCTTAAAACCGTAGTGGATCCTGCCGTGTTTGTGATTCTCTGAGTATTAAAGGAATTAGAGAAAGCCTTCTAAAGTAGTTAGAGGCACCACAGTGAGAAATGATTACCCACTTTAAAACCAGCCATGTACAATTAAAAAGGAAAAAAAAAATAAATGAGAGGGAGAATAGATACACATAAAAAGTCTGAGCCAAAAGAAAGGAAAAATGATTCAAAATATCTATCTGTTATAATCATTCTAGGCACTGTGAGACTACATGTGCTGTTAAGGAAGACGGAGAAGTAAAAAGACACTTATCTAATTGTCTGAAAATTATAGTAAGAACTACATTAATGAGACCTAAGGATATATCCCTGTTAATGAGTCAACAGGATTCTTGGGAGTAAACCAAATTCCATGCTGCTGTAGCAAAATGTACTTCAATCACAGCAAAAAGACATTGTTAGTCAGAGAAGATATAAATAAAAAAAATTGTTAATATTCAAAACTATAATTGGTGACGCTCACATGCTGAAATGCTAAAACTGTAAGAAAATATAAAAAAATCCACAGTCCTGCACAATATGATATAAATACAAACATATATGAAACAATGGAAGCTGAGGTCACAAGCTACAAAAGCAAGGGAGTGAGAAATGCTTTTTTGTGTTCACAGAAATAGATATGGGGTAATATAGAGAACTGTGACACATAAATATATGTGCTTTGACATCACATATAATCAGTTTTCTTCTCCTCATCTTGTGCAATTCTGCTCTCTACTTTTCAGTCCTATGTAGTGGTTATTTCTTATTCTGTTGACTCAAGGTTTTTGGGGAATTCTGTTTCTGGCACAATGCTCAACCTGTTGGAAAGAAATCCATAAAGGATATATTGCCTTTATCTTGTCACCATCTCATAACTTTTGTGAAACTCTTGGTAAAGCTTGAGTTTTTGCCTTGAGAAACAGACTGGAACGAGAGAATCTGAAATACATATTCCTAACAGATGGATAAACCTAGAAATTAATGTCCTACTTCTGGGCAGTATTTAAAAATTACAGGGAAATAAATGGCTCAAAACACAGAAGTATTGCCTGATATCCATGCCCAAGGTGTTAAGTCTTCAATTTAAATTTTAACTGTGAATTCGAACACCTTTCCTGGATTACAAGCATTTATGGAAGGGGTCAGTCAGTAGTCAGGTATATCTTTCAAGATGGACTGATATCAACACGTAATATGAAGAGTAGCCTTCCTTGAAAACACAAATGCCCTATTGGAGAAGACATTATTGTGAGAAAGCAACAAATCTATTTTTAGGTCCTCAGAGGCAGATGAGACATTTAAATCTGGTTGTGGTTTAGGTCACCAGAGTGCTGACGTCATAAAGGAAGGGGAGAAAAAGCAGAGATGAGAATAAATGAGTTTGAAGCCAAATCTTTCTTTAGTCATTAAACCTGTTCAGAAACAAGTGTTACAGAAAATTCAATGTTCTCAACATATTGTAAGCAACTGTTTCATCATTTCTGAAATATTTTGTCAGTGTTGTCTCATCTAAAATAGGTCTTCTAATCTATTTAGAATTCATGAACAATTTTGGGTCTTCTGAAAATAAATTTTTAAGCAAACGTACAATTTACCAAAAAATATCTTTCAGCTCTCAAATTTAGTTCAATTATCCTAAGCAATGCCAATATCATAGGGTATGTTTTGACACATAAGGAAATCTGTGGGGCATTTAATTAGTAGGTTTTGGGGTTTTTTTCATTTAATTTAGAGGCACAGAATTTATTGCACTGCTAAAGAATTTTCCATCAGACTTTAATTTCTTCTTCTTTCATGAAATCTGGCAAAATTTAAGACATGGAAGGCAATGGAAATGTGACGGTTCCTAAAAAATCTAAATGTGGCCAGGAATCTGCTCTGATGAAGTGTGTTAGAACTCTTCAGTTTCTTCAGCCAAGCATAATCTTACTAAAAATTACGCATACATGAAAAGAAAAAGATGTCATCAAATCACTTCCTTATAGTCATCAACATCATTATGAACTGGGGCCTGTTCCAAAGCATCCACATATCTTTCTTTCCTCCAGCTCAAAGGACTATCTTCTCACTAGCCTCCTTAGGCTTTATCTTATTTCCAATTGTTTCTGAAGCATTTTGCTCTGTTTCTCATCATCTAATGTGTTCATCAGTGTCCTTTGGCCCTGATCCCAAAGCCAGGCCTTTTAACCTTCATCTTTTTCACAAGAATTAATTTAAAGTCAAAGGAAATCAGGGCATAACTTTTGCAAAATACATTTTAAAACGTAGTGAGAATATGGGTCAATTTATATACTAAATATTCTTGGCAATATTGCTAATTTGATTTATTTTAGAAGGGTCCCTTTACAACACAAATCCCATGGGATATGGCAGCTGTTATGTTAACTAGTATTTCCATAAAAGCATACTATGTTGTTGTATAATCCCAAATGGAAATTCATTTGTTAAAGTTATGTCTGCCAGGACACCTAATTTTTTCAGCTTTTAATTGCTCAATATGTCTGTAGTTTTTGTGCTTGAAGGGATAACTCATCTTTTTTTAAAAAATCCATTGATTTTGCCCTTATGTTGAGGTAGATCTCTACTAGTTATAGTTGCACTCTGGTATGCTTCCTGTGGGATATTGCAGAAGCCAAGGTCTCCACCTGACATCTGCCTTTACTAGATTTTCACATCTCAAATGATTTGACCTGGGCACTATTATTAGTTCTGTCTGGTGCCTAAACAACAAAGAGCATATACAAGAGCAGTAAACAAGAAAAACTCTAAACCTCATTTTCTAAAATTAATTCTTAAGGAAAGAGACCATAATATTTAATAGATGTGTGCTTTTTAATATTTTTCTCCTAGAAACAGTAATATTTTCAACACCATCAGTAATGTTAAGTGTTTTGGCTGATTTTTTGTTACCTCCAGACTTCCCTTGACACGAAAGTAGCAAGTTCTTTTCGAAGTGAAATGCACTAAGTAATTATTCAGTTTTAGAGATGTAACTGAAGGGTTCTGTTGGCATTAGTGTTATCTGCCAAAAAGTACGCAAGAAAATTCATTCTGTGGATAGTTTGAATGGCTAACATTTCACAAGGGGAGTTATTTTTCTGGGTTTTATGTACAAAATTTATTATGAGATCTAAAAAAAAAAAGTCATGCCAAATCCTGAATTTTGTCGAATAAAAAAAAATTAAAAATAAAACAAGTAGGTAGAAAAGTTTATGAGATCTGAATCTGTAGATCTTAAGACCCAGTCCTGTCTTCTGTGACCAGAGAAGTCAGTGCCCCATTGCTTAGAGATAGATTTGCCTCTTCTGAACTATCAAAAATGCCTGATCTGGTTTCCATTTCTAATCTAGAAAAAATATGCTAAGAAACTACTACACAGTCTACAGATGTTCTAGGCTTGGTTTGGTCAGAAAAGTTTTGACCCTGATGTCCTTCAACAGATTGGGCTACATGAAGTTGTTCACCAAACTCCCTTTCCCCTTGATCTCTTAGAAGGAACGATGAAGATTTGTCCCGTTGGTGTGACAGTTGTGAGTCTTCCTCGCCAATGAGTGAGAGCAGGATGTGGGACAGTGCTCCATAATGCAAAGCATATATGTAGGAGGGACTCCTTTTCAGCACTTCAGAGAGGTAATGAATTAAAATATGTTTGTGTCTTCATGCATGTTGACACTAAGAAGCCATATGATATCTTACACGAAGTTTCTAATTTGTAGCAACAACTAAGGTAATTGCAGTTGTAGGGAAATGGTTTCCTGTTTTTGCAGAATCACTTGCAAGGCTGTTTTGGGTAAGACTTAGAGTTCATCCAGTGTCACTTTCTGCCTAACAGCAGTCCTAGATGCCTCTGAGGAAAGTGAAAGGAACCTTTCTTAGGTGCAATGTCCAAAATTCAGAGGTTTTTTCAAATCATTGTGATCAAGTTTTTTTTTAAAAAAACCATATTCACTGTTTAAACTATGGATAGTTTTATCATCTGTATAAAATCAAGTCTCACTTTAAATTTGGGCTCAAAACTGTCTTGTACACATAGTTCAGGAAAATATTTCCCTGTGTCAATTTTCAATTTGCTGCCTTTCAGTATCCCCGAATGTTCCCTTTTTTTTTGGTGCAATGAGACAGAGACTTTAAAAATATTCAGTATATCTTCAGTATCATTCTTTAGATATTGATCTTCATAGAAATTTGTTTTGTTCATTTCCATTTTTTCCTAGCTGGAATTCCAGTCTTTTAAATCTTTTCTTCAGATTAGAGTTTTCAAGAAACAACAATATTTGAAAACCAAATGTAAAGAGGAAATTAGTGGAGAAAATAAAAACATAGCATACCTCCTTTTTGAAAGATACCTATTAGATTATGAAAGAGGTGAATCAAAAGAAATGCCTTACAAAATATTTGTAAATCAGTGATTAAAAATGTGCTCATTTTTAAAATAAAAAAAGGTCTTTCAAATGGTTTGATGATTAGCAAATACAAAGTAAAAAGCTTTATTTTAAAAAGCCCTAGAATTGATTTTGTTTCTTCCTAATTGCTTCATATTTGTATGGCTATAGACAGTAGATGGTTCTGCAGTGAATAGAAAGCTTTAACAGCTGATGAGTTTTACAGATGTCATAAGAAAGTAGAACAATTTTTTCCCTCATTGAATTACTCTTATCCACATAATTTTAGTTGTTGTTCATAAAGAGCATAAATAACATAAAAAGGAAAGTATTTATGATTTCATAATTTAACTCTGATTTAGCTGTTCTTGGAAAACAAGATTTGATGTCCATTCTATAATGGACATTATAAAACTATAATTTTATGACAAGGACAATTCATATCTTAGCCAGCCCTGATGTGAACTGCTTTCACTGACGTCAATAAAAGGGGAATTCTGGTTTATTCTCTGTGGCCCTCTACAAAGAAATAAACCACCATTTATGTGATATAAACAGCTTAACAGCATCTTTCACTTAATCTAAAACTTTTAGTCACAATGCCAGCTTTTAGCTTTGATTTTAATTTTCTGCAGTACCCAACGGTACAATGGGAAAAATGCCAGGAAACCAAAGAGTAGGATGAAATTCCTTTGGGAAAACTTCTGAAGCATTTCAGTCAGAACTCTATGGGCAAATCATCGAGATACAGCTACTCCATTTCAGTTGGTTCATGTTGCTGATAGATGTTGATGCACTGTGAAAGAATAGGAAATTTGAAGGAACCCTCCACTATATCATTTGCCACTGGTTAACAGAGATGCTAGATACTGGGGTGTCGCAGAGAAAAAGACTTTTAAAACACTGATCACATTTCTTTAGCGGGTGATTTCAGTAGGTTTTCATTAAAAGACAGCTAGAACTTACTAAAATAATTCACAAGCATAAATACTGCCTTTCATTAACAGCTGTGCAGCTGGGAATGCTTGAGATGTTCTCCAGCTGCTTGTTTTAACTCCATATAAGTGCCAAAGACAGGACAGGGTACTTCTGGGCATCATATCATCTTTATACTCTTTTTTAACAAATGCCCTTGCTTGCAAGTAAATATGCACAACTTGGGAGATATAGTAGTTTGCTAATTTATGTGAGAGCTTTGTTTAAATTTCTGACTTATGAAAGAGGTGGGCAATGCACGACAGAAACGGAAATCACTTGTCAGGAGGTTAGAGATACTGGGGATGTGGAGAGGGGTGTCCAAACCCAAAGCCATTACAGCTGTGTACATAGTATCATCACCAGCCGACCTCTGTGTAGTAGCCATACACTCCATAAAAATCAAGAGCTGACCTATGCTTCATCTGTCTTGGAATGATTAGAGCTCTAAAATGAGATGCATTAATTTAAGAAAAAAATCGATAAACTAGGTGACCAGAAACCACTGCACCGGTTTTTGATATTGACAGAACTCGAAGATGCACCATAAGGCAAGAGGGAAAAAGCCAACCAAAGACGTATGCAGCTACTACTAGCACTGTTATTCCTCTGCCAGATTCAGCTACAACATAATTTGGGAAAAAGGAGGAAGAAAAATATACAATACACTGTGCTGGACAAAGGGGTAGAAAGCATACTCAATACTGGCATTTATTTATTCATTATCTATGCTACATAATTTCTTGATTATTACAGTAACTGCCTATAAGCAATTAATGTGTAACTGAGTCTTTTTTCTTTTAGAAGCTCACATTTGTCAATAAAACAATGTAATATTCTTGATAAAAAGAGTATAAGGCAAAATTTTTTAAGAAAAAGCACAGATTTTTTCTATTTAACTACAAATAAAGCTCCACCAAATTCTTAGTTTTATTTACCTTCAAGAAAATCTCATATAAGAGGAAGGCTTTTAACTGCAGTAACCATAGCATAAGTATTCACACAGCTATCTGGAAAAAACATGCAGCTACAAGACACCTTTGCTCCAGATTTATTTCTCACATTTCATCAATGCAGGGCAGAAGAAATCTTTTTTGGCCTGCAGAAAAAAATGTCTGTTAGACATTACATATACATATATACAATTACATTACATTAAACATTTTTTGCATAATATTCCTTCCATCCCCAAGAATTCTCCTTTACACTGAATATGCTTTTCAATTTAGTGGCCACTTAGCAGAAGTCTTTATTAGCAATCCATTTTCTTGTTTGTGGATTTGTTTTTCTGTTGACTGAAAGATGCAATAGCTTAATCTTAATCTTAATATATGTGTCAATACTTATTCATGTTAATATTTAGTGTTCTCTTTGTCCACCATGTAACCTAGGGTGGGTCCAGTTACATGTGCTTGTCTGGAAATCATCTGCACAGGACCTATAGCTGAGGAGGGATTTAGGGAAATTATGTTAGGTGTTGTTCTTGCTGTCTTGCCGACATTTGATTATTCCAAGATGATCCTTAGGAATGTTGCCAATATAACTACCAAAATCCTTGTAAGGTTGTCTAGGAAACCTTTTGTGTCTGGATATCTGTTGATTAAAAGATTTCTGTGTTATTTTTGCTGTTGATTCATGGAATGGATAATTGGGTTTTGGTTTCTTTAGTGGAAGCTTTTTACAATTGTTATTGGACTGTACAATGCTAAGGGCCTTGCATCACAGGCAGTCAAAGTAAGAGTCCACCTCTCCTAATGAGAAACATGCAAGGAAATAGCAAGGAAAACGTATGCCTGCAAATCTGAAGTTATTCTCTTGTAATCAGTAGCTTTAAATAAAAAACCACCTGACTCTCTTAGCATTTTATTAGAGAATTAGGAAGTCAAAAATAACCAGCAAAAAGCCTATTCTAGATTATGTTCAAATTGTCATGGAAGGTAGCGGTGGTTGTTACCTGAGGTTTTTGTGCATGTTGGTGCAAAGGATTACCTTAGAGTGATTAGCTAAAGTATAATCAATTCAGATTTATCAAGAGAAGATAATCCAAAGTAACCCAATCACTTTCTACAACAAATTAGCATCTTCTGTAGACATGGAAAGAGCAGTGGATGTTTATTACCTAGACTTCAGCAAAGTCTTTAAAACTGTTTCCAACAGCTTTCTCCTGGACAAACTGGCCAGGTACAGGTTGGATGAGTGGTCTAAAGGATGGGTAGGAAATGATCAAACAGGCTGCACTCAGAGTGTAGTATTCAATGGTTTTCACTCAGGTTGACAGACTGTCACAAGTGGAGTGCTCCAGGGATTGATACTGGGCCCCAAGGAGTTCAACATCTTCAAAGAAGACCTGGATGATGGCATCTAAATCTTATCAGGTTTGCTGATGGCACCAAACTGGCTGATAAGGTGAACATATCACAAGGGAGAACCCTCTTACAGATAGACCTGGACAGGCTAGAAGATAGGGCAAGCAAAACCAGCATGAAGTTTAACAAAGACAGGTGCCAAGTCCTGCACCTGGGACGGAATACCCAAAAAGCCCAGTACAGGTTGTGTGGCTGGGGAACAACCCTGCTGAAAGTGACCTGGGGGTCCTGGTAGACAACAACAAGCTGAACATAAGTCAGTGGTGCAACACTGCAGCAACAAAGACGAATCAGACCCTAGGCTGCATCCACAGGGGCATTACTGGGAGAAATACAGATATGATCATTTCACTTTCCTCACCACGTATTGGGTTGGTACGCACAATGCCAGAAAGATGCAGGCAAAGAAAGGGTCCAAAGGAGGGCCACAACGATGATCAAAAAGAAAAGACTGAAGGAGTAGGTCTTTGCATCCTGGAGAAGAGAAAGCTCAGGACATACCTCATCACAATATTCTGATGGATTTAAAGGACAGATAAAGAGGACAGGGTCTCTCTCTTCACAAGAAGTAACATGAAGACAAGTTGTTGTTTTATCTCAACATAAAAAAGAAATATTTCGCAGTGAGAAAAATCATTCATTGGAATAACTTCCCCAGAGACATGGAAGAGTCTTCATCACTGGAGGTTTTCAAGACATGACTGTACAGGGACTAGATAATCTCTCAAGGTCCCTTCCAACCTGGGCTGCTCTATGATTCAATGGTTCTATGAGTCACCTCTCCCACTCAGGTGGAATCGCACTGCTGTGAGGCAGAAACTGTCTGCTTATCCATGACTGAAACTCTGAACAGCACTGATCTGAGGCTGTAAAAGAGGAGTTTTCTGGACAGCTTCTTTTTATGCAGGATGTGGCTCTGGCTGCTATTGTTTCCGTATCCAGATTGCAGAGGTAGGTACATGGTACTGATCAGCAGATTTCCAGGAAGCAGCAAGTTTATTCAACCAGCTGTGCTGTCTGTCTAGTGAGGGAAAAAGTGGTAACAGAAGAAGAAGGCTGTTTTTACTTAGAATGAATGCCATGATAATGGATTTATGTCTTCTCTTCTGAACAACTGCAGCTCCCTGTTTCTGATAACACTCATTGTAGGAGAAAATGGCACCATTGGGGAATGCTGGCCTTTTACACTCCATCTTCCCATGTCACTAGCTTGGCATTAGCTTGATAAAGGCATGCAATGACACATCTTTATGTAATCAGATTTCACTGATGTTTAGGCGAGAAAAATTAACCAAGCTGACCAAATAATTTTGTGCCTCAATAGTATGAAAACTGACACAAACCACATGGAAAGAAAGCACAACTGCCTCTCTTGTCTTGGATTACAGGATTCCAGTGTTGTAAGACTCATCAGTTAAAGAGTATTTAGCCTCCAGGAGTTTTGTATTTTTCCAGAATGAGTAAATTTTCCAGCTGGTGTCTTGTGTCTTTGTTAATTTTTGAAAAAAAACCCCAAAAAACCAACCAAACAAACAAACAAAAAAACCCCAAACAAACCAAAACCAAACCAAAACAAAAAAGTCAACAGAAAAAAAAAAAATCCATAAACTTCTTGTCCTGTAGCCCAGTAAAAGCTACATTATCTTTGCCAGTAAGAGACCACAGGCCTTGTGCTGAATCTACCTTGTGCTAGCTATGGAACACCCTACTCCTGGCCTATTAGGCTTGGTATCAGCTGTTTATGAGAACATGCCACGTGGACCAGAGCTTGGCACCAGCTGTCTGCTGCTGTTATATAGGACAGCAGCAAAGGCCTTGGCAGTACGGGAGCATGCTGAACACACAGGTCTAGATCTCTAAGGACCACTGGCCATTGGAGAAACACACCCTTGAGAGCTGGGAAAAGGCTGCTTTGAGCATGGCAAAGAAAAAAAACACCATCCATCATGATTCGGTACCTGGTTCAGGGCTCGTGGCCAAGGGTTACGGACAGCGTGCAAATTCTAATGTCGAAGAGCAGGATCTCACATCTGGGAGGGACCACCAGGATGGGGATTGATGTCATAGGATGCTTGTAAGGTGGGTGGATCTGCAAGCTCAGCCTGCTCCCCCTGCCTACCTCAGTGATTCCAGGCCCTGCTCCCTGCCTCACAGAGATCTTCCCTGAGCTTCTGAGAGTCCGCTGCTTTGCAGTCCATTGCCCTTCTCCCTGACTGCCTCTTCCTCATCCCCAGCTCTTCAGGGGCCTCTTCTGCTGATCACTTACCCATCTACAGGGGCACTATGACTAGGCAGCCCATGTGCACTTGTGTACACAAGGATGTGCTTTTTCCCCTCCAGGTTATGTATTTTTCTCCTCTGAAATGCCGTAAGGACACTCCTCAGTGAAGACCTTCTTAACATAAACTCAATTCAGCTAGTCATTATTTTTGGCAAAAGAGCATATGAGAAGAAAATAAAAATGGGGTGACTTATTTGCAACTCCTACAACAGGAAATTCTTTGCTGAAACTTTAGGTACTGATTCTGTCATGTATTCAAAGCTTTTTCTGATTTTCTGTGATTCCTCTTACCTGTATTATATTCACTGCACATTGAATCAGGCTCTTTGTTATCAAGGAGTCATATGGAACAGAAATCATCAGTTCTAAAACTGTGGAGATCCTTACTGTAACAGAGAAAAAAATGAAGTCCTGGTCAGCTGAAAGCCAAATCCTTGCTTTCCATGCAGAGTGGATGTGGTTTGGGACACACTTATCATCGAGGCACCACATCCAGTCCCAGGCTTTCCCCTTTTCAGCAGATAACTTCTGAAGCAATCAATGTAATGATGGAGATTCATTTGCTTATAATGCAAAGATCATTTGCAAGAGACCTGTTGATACTAGGCAGTGTAGAAAATGTCTTGATTTATAAAGAAATTTGTAGCAGACTTGATTAAAATTGCAATCTTTTTATGTTCATCACCACAGACTAACTTAGAACAAAGAAATGCAGACCTCCAGTTTTACTCATAACTATTCCACTTTAGTACATTAGCTTATAAAGATTTTATTTCAGCTGTGCTCTGAGTAGTATCATTGTCGCTGGTATGATATAGTCTCTACTATAATTAATGTGTACTCACAGTGTAGAATTGTCAATAAAATAGCTGTAATTGCTCAAATATCTGTCAGTGATTGTCCATCATGCCTGTGTGATAATATGCAGTGATAATATCAAAACATTGGAATATATTGTCAGATCTAGAGTCAGTCTTATAAACAACCATTACAGTCATGTCAATTACATCAGATAAGATACAGGTATTAGGGCTCATATTTGGGGGTGAGAGGGGGCTGAAAATGAAATTATTCCACCTAATGTCAGCTGTGAAAAGACAGCAATATCTCTCATAACAGCTGAAGAATCAGAAGTCCCTGATTGCTAGATGCTGAAATATTCCCTAGTGACAATTCTTTTTGGAATAATAAGAGACAGAAGTGCCACTTCCAATTCTATGCTGTCAGCCTGTAAGGCCAAAAATCCTGTGGGTACCATAACACTTCCATTTTGCTGAGAATTTCCTTAACTTGAGAGTTAAGGCACCCTTCACAAGATGATGGGATTTTGTCTTTGGCTCCAGAGAGACCAGGATTTCCTCTTTGGTGCACTTCTTCTCTGATGTGAATTATAAAGAAAAATAAAACAAGCAAGCAAATATTAAAACAAATTACAAAAAATTTCTGTCATGTCATGTTTGGGATTTCAGCTGGTTTTGATTTCTGCAGTTTGGAAAGACAATGTGATAATCCCCGATGACACAATATAGTAATGACTTTTAAACTGTGATGTATTGCTGAAGATACTGTTATACAAATGTTTGACACACGCATAAAACATTTGTATAACATTCTGCAACACATATGAATACACATATATATGCATAAATGATATGCCATGCTGCCTCTGTGCTGCTAGAAATTAGAGAATTACTTTGATTCCAATTTCTTGCTTCTTGTCACTCACATGCCTCTAATTCCAGGGATCATTTTCTCTCAGAGGGACTTTGTGGGAAGTTGCATTCCCAGGGATGCCAGCAAATAAGTAACTACACTGTACAGAAAATACATCTCAGCGTTTTTGAGGAAGCTGCATAAGTGGAATTGATTTAGATAAAAATGTGCCTGTAAATTGATAAGGGAATCCAGGAAAGCAGAAAAACCCCAAAGCTTTCAAAAGCTTTTTTGACACTGTGTTCCTACACGACCAAATATAAAGTGGCAAAATTTTTTTGCTCTATTTTTTCCAAACCCAAATGAAAAAAGGGGCTGTATTTATTAAAGGCCCAATAAAAATGATACTGAATTATAAAATGTATAATAATACAGAATTTGTAGTGATAGTGTGACTTACATTTGCAATAAAACATGGAATCCATCTTCAAAGAACAGAATGCTTGGTTTTACAATAAGAAATTATACAAGTAATAAAAAAATTCATTGTTGAGGGATTTGTTAAAACCAGATCATGGGTCTCAGCTCTAAGTGAATTTATTTTGAACCTTCTGAAGCAGACATTGCAAATTTTTACATTCTAATGAGTGAACTAAAAACACATATTTCAAAGAAAACAGCAGTCATAAATTACATTTATGACACATGAGGTTGCTGACTGCTGTGCAGGGAGCACAGAGTAATGGTGCTAATATGCACTCTAGCTTGATTTTCTCAGTTCCCAACATGCTCTAATTCTACACTACAAATCTTTAAATGGCAGTTATATTTTAATTAATATGATTATGTGCTGCCATTAGCAAACCCTCCCCCAGCACATTTCTCCTGCCAAACCCATGAATGCCAGTAAACCATTAACATAAAAGGGCTGTTTGCTTATTAAATTCATCTACACAAATAGGCAAGGGTTGCAATTGTTGATTTGCCATTGAAAGAACAGAACATGAGCGAGTTGCACAGTAGCTGGCAGTTGCAATTATCTAGTGTAATTAAGTCTAATTTATAAGCCCCCCTCAAATGAGAAAGTAACAATTTTTGTTAATTAACAAGAGCATTTGTAAAGCTCGTTAACTCCATCATTCACCATCTGCCTGGATAGATGGGAGCATGCAGTGATTATTGTGGGACATGTTGCATATGTGTATTTGTGTAGTAATCTGTTTGGAAAGTCTAATGATTGAGATGGGAGATAGAAATGGATGTTATATTACAATGAAAAGAAGATCTACTGTTTTCATTTATCTTTACGGCAATGCAAGTGCTTTGTCATTATCTTGTGCATACGGTTTCATTATTCTGATACAGCGCTCTGTTACATTGCCTCATACCATCATCCCTGCAAGCCTGCAGGGTACAAGAGCACTTATCTTTCCTGATGACTGTTGAATCATTTAAAACAAGTTATTAGTGAAACAATTAAAATGATATTGGTTCACAATTGTATTGATAGCTGCCAGGCATAATGAAACATTCTGAATAGCAGTTGGGGGTTCTCAGAATGGATAGAAAATGCTGTTAATCAGAGGCAAGAGAAACCTCTAAAGAAAAACTAAATTGCAAGAACACATTAATTGTATTGGAACATTTCATTTAATTGAGAACAAAGGGAAGGTAAAAATCATATTATCAATGTTTTATGAACATGAAGGAATAAGAAAATTACTATGTCATTTGTCACATATCTTCTGTCGGAAGTGTAAATTGAAAAGGCTGTATTTAACTTTAACGGGAGCAGGCCAAATACATCACGTTGTTACACATTTAGTTTTTCACTGGGATTGCAAAAAATGAAAGGAATAAGGATTTTTTCCCTGCTAAAAAGTGACTGTGAGTGAGTAAGCAATAAACCAGTTACAGTCTGCTAGTCAGCCATGTAAGGGAACAGGATATCTGTGCTGTCTTGCCCATTCATGGAAGTCTTGAGAAATTGCAGCTATAAAATCAGATATGAACAATGTGCAAATAGGACAGCACACACACTTCTTTTTCATTCTTTCTTGGGAAGAAGATCATGATTCATGTTGTGGAATTGTAATGCTCAAAAGAGGAGGACTTTTAATACTTTTGGTTAATAATAGGCGTATTTGACCTGATCCAATGCCCCATTGTAGCTACTGGAGAGGCTCAGATCAGATGATTCTCATTTATACAAAAGCCCTTAATGTGGTTGCAAACGTATGTAATTTAAAGCCTCTTACCCTAAGCAACATTATAAAGGGTTTTTAGGTAAATGGGAATTGGTCCCACTGAGTTGACTGAACACTGGATAAATTTACCTTAATCCCACCCTCCATCGCTGGTGACCTCTGAATACTAGGCAGCAGGGAGAAAGGCTTGCCATTTGTCCCAGGTTACTGGGTGGCTCCGTGATTTTTCCCTAGAGTGACAAGGGGGATGAACAAGTGGTATAGAAGTTGGACATCATCTTTTTTATTTTTAAACAGCAATGCTATAAACTCATATGAAAACCATTAACAAAGAAGAAAACTCTTCCAACTTAAATATCATTAAGGTAAAGTTTTATACTTTCCTTTTATATTTCATCCAAAGACTCCCGGTATGATGTGGAAAGAGGGAAGACTGCCTTTTCTCCACCTTCCAACCTGAACTGAGGAAGATAGCAAAGAAACTCTGTGTATGACATTTTTATTACTTGGGCTTGAAATACTGTAAATTAGGCATGGTTAAAACATGCATCAAACTGTTTCAAAGAAATGCAGGTGTTTCCTTTGGTTCACAAATTATTGCATTACATGCATATTTTTAGCACCTATTATTGTTGAATGGATAGTGTTTACAAAACTAACTGAGCTGGGAGCATTTCTTGTGTCCAGAAAATATTTTAGAAATTTGTCACACAGAACTTATTTGCTTTCTTCCTTTCTTTTTTCTCTTTCTTCCTTTCTTTTTTCTCTTTCTTCCTTTCTTCCTTTCTTCCTTTCTTTCTTCCTTTCTTTCTTCTTTCCTTCCTTCCTTCCTTCCTTCCTTCCTTCCTTCCTTCCTTCCTCCCTCCCTTCCTTCCTTCCTCCCTTCCTTCCTTCCTTCTCTGTAATATGGGGGTTTAATTTTAATGTTACCTCATCTTGGAACTTGTGGCATCAGTTCCATAGCCCCCTGGTTTATTACACATGTAACGTCCTTTCTTTCCTCCACTATTTTCAAGCTGTAGTGCAAGATACTGAAACAATCAGAAATAGTGTTGGAAATGGAGTAAATAATGCAACTGCTACTCATTCCATGTCTCATCTATTTTTAAATTCTTATCTAGTCTTTGGCTACTGACCAGGTTCAAAGATGCAACACTGGAGCGGTTAACATTGCAAACTGTTAGCATGGCTATTCATATATTTGTAAACCCAAATAAATTAAAAACACTACACCTATTATACCAAGCTATAATTAAAATGTTATGGGCCTGGAAATAATGCATATTATTAGAAATTAACAAAAGAAGGAGCTTTTTAAAACTGTTTCTATCATGGAAAGCTTTAAGCTCAATTTTTTACCTTAATGATGAGAATCAAATGAGACCTACAAAATGGTTATTGCTTAATGGAGAGATGGAAAATGCAGAATTCACTACAAACAGTTATTTTGACAATCTTTATGAAAATGAAGTGTTTGTTCTCTCAGTCTCTCAAGAGTAGAAAGAAGAGAGACTCATTTTGGGAGAGACTTAAGGCTGAACTCTGGTTAACAGAAGAGGAGAAGTAGAATTTGTAGGGTGCATTGGCCCAGTGACAATGCCAGGTGGGTGAGGTGAGCTTTGTGAACGCTTGGAGAAAGGTATGAACATTTTTGTGAATGATTCCTCAAAAGACCAGCCTGTGAAAAGTGCTGAGCACCAGCAGTTTTTAATTGCTTTAACTGGAATTCTGTGCATTGAGCACTTGCAGAATTCATTCCTGTAGTTGGGGGAGGGGGGGTGGGGTGAAAGGGAGGGGGAAAGAATCTCACTGTGTATGTGCTCTCCTGGTGTTTTATTTTAAAGAAAAAAGGAATGCTGGAGTTTTGCCTGCTAGAAAGGAAAGAAGTATTTAGGCCAGATTTATTGTCTGCCTAGCAGATTTTACATTCAATTTTATTTTTGCATTCAATTTTCTGCCATGTGCACATAGAGATCAGCTGGGCAAGCACTTTCAGCAGAAAAAAAAAACCCAAACTTTTTTGTGGATAAATATGTTGATTCACATGCAAATGGGCTCATTCATACATGAATACACATGTTTGCCTGGATAAAATATTCCAGACATTCGTGATGAAAAAGTAGAAAGACCAGCAATAGCAGTACAGATGATCACAGCAAAGCGAAGGAAAAAACCTAATCAAAATCCTGTCATGGACTGAGAAAAAGTATTCATAAAAATATAGTTCCATTAAATTTCTAATGTCTGCTTTTGCTTATTTACTTGTTAGGCAAGGAAGGTTGTTCTCACAGAACCAGATTTTAAATGTGAGGATTACATACTTGTGTGACAAAGAGGTTGTGTGTATGGAGAAAACTTCCTAAGTGAGCTGTAGTGATGAAGAGCCACACTTTCACTAACTTTGAACTGAAAATATATAAAAACATTTCTATAAAAAAGGGTGCATATTCCAGCAAAAGCCAGTCCCTGTTTTGCAGGCAACAGTTTATTCATTTAAGAATGATAGCTAGGGTTTCTAACCTATGTTCTTAGGGTAATGAAAGTTTCTATGGCACTGGTTCATCACTTAGACAGCACTGGTGTGTGGAACAAGAGGAAAAGAAACCACATTAATTTTGCATCTGGTTATTTTTTTAGCTTAGAAGGCTATCTCAGCATTTGCTAGTCCTATTTTTTTCTCTAGAATATAAATTCTTTTGTCTTTTGTGGTCTTTGGGGTTATCAATAAAATAAAAATTCTGTATCAATGCTCTCTGGCATAGTAACATGAACAGATTCTCATTTAGGATGACACAGAATTAGCCTCTCCTCAGCAGACAATTTCTGAATCAGATGTTAATTGCCATAGTGGGAACATTTTTCCATGCAAGACCAGCTTGATCTTTTAACCTAGAAAGCTCTTCCCTTTCTGTGGTACCTACTGGATCAAGCACTTCCCAGGTTTCTTGTTCCTATATTATATACCTGTTCTCTTTGAGGGCTTCTCCTGTCTCCCGGCCACTCAGTTGTGGACCCCACACTACATGCACCCCATACATAAAACAGCCTTGATAATGGAAGACCAACTGGTACAAGCTGGTACCAGAGAGATCTCATTAGTATTTAGGGGTATAAGTGCATCCTTCTCTCCTTCTTGTTAACTAACCTCAGGAAATTTCTCAAGCAATATCTTTCCCTCCTTATTTTGAATATTATTCAGAAGAAATATTTGCCTCACATCCCTTGTCTAGCTGTTGGTTGGACACACACCTCTGTTGTATTGATCATCTTTTACTAAAATCATCTTTTACTAATCCCTTGAAAACTACTCATTAATTCATTTATTTGAATTCTTAATGTTTTTAAAAATTGAAATTTTAAATCTTAATTTTTGAAAATATACCCTCTTAAAAAAAAATCCCTCCCCTGAAGTTCTGGATAGAGTCATTTGACCTCCTATTCCTCCTTTTTCCTTTCCTTTCCTTTCCTTTCCTTTCCTTTCCTTTCCTTTCCTTTCCTTTCCTTTCCTTTCCTTTCCCCTTAATTGAACAGAAATTTATTTCTTTGTCTTTTTCCATTGTCCATATGCCTTTTGCAGTAGTGTTAACATTAACTCATTACAGAAAATGAAGAATTATGGGGTTTTTTTTCCCTTGTATTTTACTGTGGGCTTTTGAAAATACCTTTTAATGTACCCCATTGATATCACATTTTCTTTTTTTCTTCTTCAAATTCATACTGATGAAGAACAAATTGTTCTTTGTTTTAACATTCTTTATCAGTATGGGTTTAACTTGGCTCTTAGCAACTTTTTCATGTCTCTAGATAAAAACAGAAAGACATTTTACTATTCCCCATAGGCTTTCTGTTTTTCTGTATATTTTTTCATTGTGTGATTATTCCTTCAAATGTATTCAGGAGCTCCTTCCTAGAAGTGTTTTTATTCCCTGGTTTGGATACAGGGTCTGATATCTTAGATCTGAGGACTTTCCAAACTTCCTAAACAGTTATGTCTCACTGCACTTAGATGTACCTGATGTCTCTAACTACTTCCCTTAATTTTTTAATTTTGCCACGTGGAATCAAGACTCTTAGCAGCCTACCTTTTTTTCTTCTTTTTGCAGTTCTACTGAAGTGAAACCATATCATTCCTTGAGCCCTCACTGTAATGGCAAAATTGTGGAACAGCTTTCTCACCAATGAACAATGCACAGTTTTCACTCTGCATTCTTCTTGGCAACATAACTTGTGTTAGCTGACAGCAATTTTCAGTCTCAGTGCTTTATACAATGGACAATTCAGATATACTCCTGATTCATCTTCTTTCAAAAGCTGAAGGTCAAGCCATCAGGTCAGGAAAACCTTGAGTACAAATATTTGGTGTTGTAGTGTGATAGAGTTAATTTTCTTTGTCGTAGTTTGTATGGTTTTGGATTAATGATCAAATTAAGGCTGATAATGCGTTGGTGTTTGGCTGTCGCTGACCAGTGCTTGCACAGCATCAAGGCCTTCTCTCTCCCAGCGAATAGGCTGGGGATTGGCAAGAGTTTGGGAGGGGGCAGAGCTGAAACTGCTGAGCCGAGGTGGTTAAAGACATAACCCATAACATGTGCTATCAATCTGTGCAGTATAGGCTGGGAGCTTGGTCCTTGCTCAGACACTGCCTGGGCACTGGCCTGCTTGGCAAAGGGGGAGTGACTGATTTTGCATCACTTGTAGTGGGTGCAAGATTTTTGCTAGTTTTTTTTTTTTACCTTTTCAGTTACAAAACTGTTTTTGTCTCAACCCATGAGTTTTGTAACTTTTCCTTCTCCTATTCCTTCCCACATCCCATTGGGGGTGGTGAGTGAATGGTTGTGGGGATGCTTAGCTGCTAGACAGGGTCAATTTACTACAGCTGTTTACTTAGGAGACAGAAGAGCCTAACATTTACAAGAAACTTTATTTGTCTCATGAGTTCAGAAATAAGCCAGCACTGTTAACAACAGACAGTAAGTTTCAATAGTTATATTTTGAACAGATATAATTAAACCACCACTGATGAGATTATACTATGATTGTCCTTTGCCACAGTATTCTATTACCATAGCACCTACTTGGATTATTTCTGGGACAGATAAATAAAATGAAACTTCCTCCATATCCTTAAATCGTAACACAATAGTTAGAGACATTTTTAAAGGTATCTGAAGTTGAAGTTTCACTGGGAGGAAGCCTTCTGTGTTCCAAAACCTCTGTGGATGTCTTGTATTTCCCCCTGTTAGAACAGTGTACCACAACAATTTGGTGCAACTGGAAATAAATCTTGAACATAACCACTTCTTGGCAAAGCTAAGAAGGTGCAGCCAAGCTGAATTACCTTCCAGGCCCAAGCAGGATGAGGTGATCCCTTAAAAAACCCCTGGGCCACTCTAAATTTTCTACTGAAGTGGCTGAGTTGATGGGACCCCGAGTCCAAGCATGCTGTAGCTGGACTTTGTGCAGCTGGAGAAAGCTAGCAGGTAACAACTGCAGGGAACAGTTTTTGCTTACATGGGACCTACTCCCAGCCACTGCTCAACTCCAGTGATCAATTCTCCCACACTGAAAGCTAGCAAAGAACTTGGCAAGTCAGGATGAAAAAGAGGTTTCTGAATTTTCCTTGGCAAGCGTGAAAGCTCGGTAGCTGCTGAGAGCATGAGAACCTCAGGGCAGGAGACCAGCAGTGACTCTTGAAGCACATTGTGCTTTTCTGTAAATATCATACTGTCTATGGCAAGTCTTCTCTGGAGAGAAATTTGTCCTGATGATACCTACGGCCACTCACAAACACTTCCTTTTGTTTCTCTGTCTGACATGGGACTGTCAGGCGATGAGTATTTAGTGGTACTTGTACTTCAATTAGAAGTGCTGGTCTCAGAACTTAACAAAGCTGTTCCTAACATCCTTGCTGAATCAAACCTTTTCTCTTGCAACTCCCATCCACTGTCAGGTAAGTTCAGCAGATGAGAAAAGCCTGCCTGTTTTCAGCAGAGAGAGCATTTCTTCAAAGCTCTTCTTTCTGCATGTTGATCTATTACATGTATGCCCAGCTAACCCCGTTTTAAAAGAACATTCTTAACCTTTGACTGGGATTTTGAGGACAACAGCAGCCTCTGCTGTTTTGACAGACAGTCTTTGTTCAAGTGGCTTTTTGGAACTTGCATTTGGTATATTAACCATAGATGTGCTTGCTGTCATTTGTCTAATTCATACTGTGCTTAAGTCAGCCTGGCTAGCACATTATGCATCCCTTTGTACACTGCAGGGCATTGTATTAGCATGATGGTTAGTAGCTCTGCCAAGATTTATCAAACAATAATTTGAAGTTGCAACATCTGGCTTTGGGAGTAGTGTGCTGTCTACCCAGCGACTGATGTAACTCACACATATCAGAAATGAAGCAGAAGAATGGCAAACTTTCATTCTCTGGGACTGATGAACTGCAATAGGTTTTCCCCCTTCCAGACTGTATTAACCATGTAAGGCTTTCACACATAACCACCCTGTTTATGTTATAATTTCTACTCACATCGGGCAGAAATAGGATTCTCAAAACACAATAGAGCAATAAACACTGGTTAAAAAAATGTAAAAAATAACTGACCAGGCATGCAATATGCTTCTTGCCTCTGTATAAATCCTATGTGGATGTGGATGATTTGATTTACTTTCCATATCAAAAGCAATATCTTTCCTAAGGCAATATTAGAATAGTTTTTAATGATAACAGACTGTGTAGTGATGACTTTTTTATATAAATTTAATGATTTTTTCCGTAGGCCCTCCTGTTTGAAAACCTATGTGAAATCAAATGGATGCCAGCTAAATAGCACCCTCTCTATCCCAAATCTAGGTGAGAGTGATTTTGAAAAGATACTGTCTTAATTGGACTGATTGCTTCTGCTGAATGCAGCAGTGACAAGTTAAAGAAAGAATAACATTTAAGGATTATTGCCTTAAATTAAGAATCCACAACTTTGTAGGCTCAATTGCAGTTTATCTTGTTAAAGATAGTCAAAGTTAGTATTCAGATATCCCTCTTACATTTTCCAGGGTCTCTTGGCCTTATTAATTCAAATCTTACTTTCAATGTATGCATGTAGCCAAGATAATTATTAGAAGGAGAGATCAAAGCAAGCATATTATAGTCCTATTCCATTTTCTGCTGATGTGAGTGATCTGCCTCTTCTTTGATGTTGTATGCTTCTACAGTGAAAGTACAGAGGATAAAAATACTACACCATGTAATCTGGCATTTATCCCATGAGAGCAGAATTCCAAATTGTGACACATGTCAAGAAGTTTAAAAAAAAAAACTTAAAAGAGCCCTATGCTTTATACAGTGACATACTCTGCATTTAAACACCATCAAACATCATTTTCCATTACAAATTTAGTCCCCTATATAAAATTCAAAGAATTTCTGTAACTTTAGTCAAAGAAAATGACAGCAATACTTATAAAATAGCTGCTATATTTACTAGTAGTTACACTAAGATGGCAACTTAGCTTTATTCAAACCAAATTCTTCTCTTTTTTTCTTATCCTTATAAAGGCAAAAGGGAAGACAAAATTAATGTCTTTGTACAAACACAGATGCATCTTGTGAACAATTTGGTTTCATCTCCAGCAGTCTGTTTATTTAAAACTGAGTTTTATCATTCTTTGGAAAAGGTTTGTGATTCCAGGTGCTGAATCCAGTACCGACACAGGCTCATAGGATTCTCCCTCAGTGTGAGGAAGCAGGATTTGTCCTTTATTATTGTATATTTAAGAGGTAATTGCCCCACATTTCTTGTCAGAATTCTGTCATATTGACACATATATTGGAAACTGAATGAATCATATTTCTGCTTTGAAGCATAACACTTGATTATTTTAGATTGTAAAGAGCAGAAAGAATGTCAGTTACAACAGTGTAACATTTGGCCTTGTTGGGTTTACTGGAAAATGTCAGAAGTCTTTGGACAGTTTGAGAATTTTTCCATCACTACCAAAATCAGTGAGAGGTTTTTTTTATTACCTCCAGTGACTATGTAGATATAAAACAGCAAGGCCACTTCTTTATGTCTTGAGGATGAAACAGGCCAAATAAGAGCTTTCCATCTTCACTTTTTTTCATGCTCAACATTGCAATTAATTCCAAACAGATTCCATATTAAGTTTGAAGAATGTCCTTAATTATCTTTTTACAATTTACCTGCATTTTCTCATGTCTGAGTTCTATGAGGGGCAGAAACATAACTGTCAAAACACAGGATAAAAGAAAAAGCTGTCCAAAAAAGAAAACTTAAATCAGGAAGACACAGAAATATCACCAAATTTCTAATTCCTATTTAACCTTTATAGTTATGAGATGTTTCTGTATATTAGATAGAGAAGCTAGTATATGGGAATTCAACCTCAGATTATTCCGCTTGAAATTGTTGCTAAAAGTGTTCTAATACCTTCATTTTATCGTTCAGGAAGGGTCTGTTTCATTGCAGTTGCTTTCTAGTGATGCTGCTAGATTTTTTTATCCCTAGAAAATAAGGAAATAGTCTTGCATGCTACTTTTTTTTGAGTTTGGAGCTTTTTCTATAGACTGAGGGCCAAAATCTCAGCCTCATAAAGCTGACCTGTACTGGCAGCTCAAGATTTCCCTAAACAAGACATTCAAAGGCAAGTATTACTAGATTTATGGTCTGGGATCCTCTTAAACTTGAAGTCACACCTAGGCAGACATGAGTTCAAGAAAAATTCGCTTTCATCCATGTCTGCCTTGATGATTACCCCAGATTTGATCAGACTGTCATCTGGCACAGGGCTACATGTTCCTGCCATGTCCAGGCTTGGTTACTGAAAATCATAGGACTTGGGAATGAAGCTTGCTGAAGATAAAAAAAGAACCAGCAAAACACTCTAGGTAGTTTAGCATGCATCTGCTTGCCTATTCAGCAATGTGGTCATGTTGTTCTTTCTGCACAATGCTCCCACTAAATTCAGAATCCAGATGTGCTTCTCAAGAGATTTGTGTAATTTGTTACTAGAGTGATTGTCAGGTGGAAAGTAGGCTTTCTCCAAAATCAAAACTCTCCCTGCAATGACTTCAGTTCTCCAGATAGTTTCAGTTTTATCTGAGAAACTAATTTCCAGATCCTCCATGTGTTGGTAAGGTACCAGTCTGACTACTCCAGCTGTGGGCCTTAAAAGCCTGATGCATAGAGATCTGTTGAGAAATAAGTTGTTGTTCCATATAATACTCAGATATTTGCCTGGAGGAAAGAGGACAGAGTGCTCTAGACATCATGAGAGTATTTGGAAACATTTAGAAATATTTTGGAAAAGCTAACAGTGAAAATGTCTGGGAAATACATTCCAGAATTTTCCTTTCTTTTTCTCTTTCTTCTTTCTCTTTCCAGAGAAGTTTAAAAACCTGAGCTTATTAACAATTCATATGGGGGTGGGGAGATGTTTTTTGTTTATTTGTTTTGTTTTGTTTTGCGTTTTGGGTTTTTTTCACCTGACGATTTAGAGGTTCCATGTAACAGGCACTCCAATTCCTCACTGGTTCTGTCTATGATTTTTCAAACTTTTTGTGGATTCAGATATGACTCTCCCAGGAATTTGCAGAGTGAGGGTTCCCAGGGCACAGTGCAAGGAGCACAGGCAGCACTTGTGTTTAGCTGCTGTGAATGGCTCAGCAGGGCTCTTTGCTCCCTCCCTGTCTTGAGTGTGGAGAAACCAGCCAAGCAAAAGTCAGAAGTTCTTGGCTGCAATTCCCAGACTGTTTTCAAAAGGGTGATGTTATACTGTATTTTTCCTTTCATCTACAAAGAATGTCTTGCATTCGTGTGTGCGGCTGTTCCAGCAATCCACCTTGTACAAAATCATGCACTGCCGTACAAGGAAAGGTCTTCTCTAAAGAGTGGATGAAGTCAAACAGGAGAAGTGACAAAAAGGCCTTTATTTGTCCCTCTTCAAATTTTCTCTTGGACAGAGAGGTGAATTTTTGTTATCAATGTGATCAGAAGCAGCTTTTTCTTTTTATTGAAGTACTGACTTAACGCTCAGAGCCAAAGCACAACGGAGCTCTCAGTGACGCATTCCAGGAGCAAGTGAAAGGTACTTGTAAAAGTTGGACACCTACACATGAGTACCTTGCTTTCCTATGAGAGCTGAATTAATGAGAAATGAACATGTTAAAGGTAGTCGATAGCTGTTTGGGAAACACTTTGTCTCGAGAAACCTGAGAGCAAGGAAGAATGTGTAATGGAAGTAATGGACTGAGTGGCATTTAAACAATGAATTGCCTAGTTGGGTTGTTCAGTTAAGGACAAACACCTCCCAAATTGGGGTGTATCTATGCAGACTATAATCTCATCCTGAGTGACCCCAGATCTCTGGAAGCACTCAAATTCTGTTGTCAAGGCACAAGGTCATGATGAGCTGGTGGTATATACAGACATATATACATACATACCTCTGAATGGCCAATATGAGCCCAAAGTATTCACATGCAGGGTGTTGCACATCTGGGGTATAACCACTAATTATTACATCTAAATTTCTGAGCAGCCTGGGTGTTTAAAATATCCTTGATGTTCTTCCCATTTCTGTCAGAGACCTGCGGCCAGGTGGCAGGAAGTAGGTGTGCAGAGGAATAAACTTTGCTATAAAAATATGTATTCCTTACTTTTTCTGAGTAAACACTACAGATACCTACATAAATGGTGTATAAAGCTTTCATGAATCAGGCCTCCGGCTAGACGTTTAAGTGGTCCCTACTGTATTCACATACAAACAGTTGCACAGTATATTAAGAATTGCAATAATAGAAAAATAGCTATAAAATATTAGCATGATTTTACTTTTATTTTTATAGCTCCTTGTCTTCCTTAACTTTTTTTTTTTTTTTAAATAATGAGAAAGTCACTAAAATATTACAAGCATGTATAGATTGAAGGGGTGTTCAGCCAGAATCGGGAGGCATTTTATACTTTCCATATTCATTGATTACACTGGAAGAAAGCTTAGGAGAGAAAATATCTGGGTCTGTATTAAGCTGAATACATTTCACATACAGTCCTCCTAGTTATCAATTAATTCAACTTACTTCCTCATCAATTTTTTTCCCCCTTAGTCCTGATGGTTTTATGACCTAGACCCAGGCGATACCCTTAGGCAGTCCATCTGATAATTGACACATTTTCTAACACAGCATAGTGATGCCCAAGTCAGTGCTTTCAGGCCGTGACTTCAGCTTATTGGAGACTGCAGCAGGGACTCCTTTTATCCCTCATACATCAGAATACACTGACAGCTCTCCCAAGCAGGGACGAGGCAGGTCTCTCCCTCAGGAAAATGTATGCAAACACCTCCGGAACATTGTACTGGTTGCTAGGCATCACACTGGTGACATCTTTATGATAAACATGGTATGCAGAAGAAGGCCTAATAAAAGAATAACAAATTATTACATCCAGAGGGCAATTTTACAAGATTAACTGGTGTAATAAATTACTGCTGTAGTCAAAATACTGTTACCTTTTAAGGTATTTCACAGCAGAGTCTAAATGACCCAGCCTATAAAAACAGAGAATGTTTCACAGAAAATAATAAACGGTATTCCTATATTTTTAAAATATTCTTCATGATACCTACGTGTGGTGTTTGGCTTGCTGCAAGGTACCTTCATCAATTGCTTGCTGAAAAATAAGGCTATACATGCAATTCATACCAAGATATCTCTGTTCATCATTATTTCTTCCCTGCTGCTGGATGTTCAGTACCACTGCAATCTACATAATATCAATTTGAATGAAATCCCATAGCATTTTATTTATAAAACTATTTTCATACATAAAACATTACAAAGAAAATGCCAGTAGACAAATACCTTTCATACTAATTATCAAATATTTTTTTTTCTCCTTTATAGAAAAAAAAGACATCTCACATTCACCCTCTTTCTCTGTCTCATTGTGACTTGCTTTCTCTCTTTTTCAATTGTCTGAATATCTAAAATTTGTCCATTAGTAATTTTTTCTTTTTAATTTTGAGGATTTATATTTTGCATTTCAAATATCCTAGTCCTTTTGTATTAAGAACAGCTTTGTGGAAAAAAAGGATCCCTCATTTGAACCCTAACTGACACAAGACCCTGGTTATTGTCATGTAGTACTTTATACTAATAAAGAAGTGAATTTGCATTTCATTTGTAAATGAATGAGACGTGTTTTCCTGTGGTTATTTCAGTCAAAATCCTGAGATTTCTCACAACCTATAAAAGACAGAGCCCACATCTGGAGTTCAATGGCCATGGATGTACTACAATTAATCATAAACTCTCCTATATTACTCTAACATAACACATTAACAGGATAGCACAGCTTCATTTTTGTAAGCTGCAGACCACTTGCAGCTGCTTATGAGGTCAAATTCTTGCAGTTCTACTAATCTGATATAGAATGTTTTCGTAATTTAAGCCACCAATGTCTTCACTTACAAAAAGACATGCTCTAGATGGGATATTTGCCCTGTTTTTAGTCACAGGTGTTCCTGAGTGTTGGTTGTTCAAGTCCTCTTCCAGAACTAGATGTGTTCATTATGCTTCCCTCTCCTGTGTTAGGGGTATGGAGTATAGGACTGCAGTCTGACATAAACCAGCACCTCCCAAAAGCCCTGTCACACAACTGGTCAAAATGAATTTCACTCCCTGTAGGGAAGAAAAATTTCCAGTAGGAACACAGTGCCACGAGTTTCCTTGGTGGCTTTACATGTGGACAGAGTAGCATTACACTGCAATGATCAAAAAGGTTGCAGCATTATAAATAAAAACAGAGAAGATGCAGAAATATTTGTAAAAGTGCCGAAAGGACACTTTAGATATACTCAGACGTACTCAGTCTGTATGTGAATTAACAACTCATTTTCAAGACCCCCTCTTATCTATCTGCACAAGGGAAACAGAAACCTGTGTGGCTTTATTGTTGGGTTATCTGAGTTCACAAAAAAATCCCCAAACTGTGCAGCCCTGCATTCTGAACACAGATCTCTTGAATCTCTGACAAAGAGTGTGCAGCAATGCCACAGTAGAGGCAATAATGGGTGGTGCAAGATGAAAAACAACAAAACCAAACAGAGGGAGAGGCTGAGCATGGTATCCATCTTTCAAGGCACAGCTAAGAGGTGACACTCAGACATCATCATCGACTGGGATCAAGTGCAAGGTTCAAAGCAAGTTTTTTTACTTCAGCAAACAAAACGATGCTCCCAGTGGGTAGATGCCGTGGAGGAAGGCCAGGAGACAGCGTGCTGGAGACAAGATGACACATAAGAGCTGAAATGAGAGACTGAGACGTGGGAAGAGACCAGTCAGGGCAGTGCTGGGGGCAGGAAAGAAGGGGGAGCACCAGAATCAGAAGACACGTGATCCAAAAAAAGGACCTTGAAGTGTAGGGATTAATTTGAACCTGTGAACTTCATCAGACAATATTGTTTAGTTTACAGATGACTGAATGCATATATCTATTCATTCCGGTCAGAAAGATATCAGTTGAATCTGTGCTATTTGTAGAAAAATGCTGAGAAAATATAAATCACTGGTAGGTAAATGTTAAACTCAACACATTAAAAGACAGTAAATCAAAGTACTTCCAACCAAATGGTACCAGCTTCTGTTTTAGAAAAACATAAGCAGTGACTCAGTCTTCCTGCATGAAAACAAATCTGTATTAAGACAATTAAATGTCATTAAAAATGCAAATTAATTACACAAATCTAAATAGATTTTTTCCACCCAGAATTATTGAAAACTATTACACTGTTTCCTACTTCTCTGCAGATTTATACTATTGAGATTTTGGCTTCATGTTTCAATCCAGGACCATGGAGTTTTTGAAAAGTAAAAAGCTCTTTAAAGATGAGAAGGAACATCAATGCTTTATTTTTTATTTAATATTTAATAATTGAGTGGAAGACTGTTGACTTTCTGTGTTAAATATAAGTGTAACTTCCCACAAAAGAAATTCACAGAATATTTTCAGAGAGTTCCAATAAGACAGGGATGTCACAGAAAGTTTACTCCCACTCAGTAAGATGTAATAACAAATACCTTCAGAAGTGTTGAGTGGACAAATGCAGAAATACTTGCACTCAGAATTCAATACTGCTAAGCTTATCTGTTAAAGTTTCCAAACAAGTAAAACTCAAAAAAAATTACTCTGTAAGAAACATTAAATATTTTATCCCTGTTCAAACATTGCCTCATTCTCAAAATCCAAGCTATAATTCAAGATGTAATAATTTGTTGGGTAGAATTATTTCAGAGTATTCAGTGTGAATACCTAATACTTAATTGAGCAACAAAACAGTGCTAGGTGATTTTTCTTAGATTTTATTGGATTTACTTATTTAAAAATATAACAGTGAATAAGCCACTTTCCAGAGAGAAAAGCATCTGGATGAAGCAACAAAATATGTTGTGCAAGGGGATGTGGTAAATGTAACTTTTTGCTAAATACACAGTACTTGGAACCTAGCTTCAAAGAGCTATTTGCACAAGACATTTATCTGAATGATGTAAGGGGGAGGATATTCTTTATAATCAACAACCATTCAAGGGAAAATTGCACTTGTGAAGAAAAGGTAGCTCATCAGCAGCTCACTTATCAACTCCACAGGCAGATCCTTGCATGTAGAAGCTCCTGTATCAATGGACCTAGACAAGATTTTGGGAAGAAGTCAGTCCCTAACCCTAAACAGGTGCCTGTAGTGGTAAAGAATATCTAGTAAATCAAATGAACTTTGCAATTAAACACCATGCAAACAAGAAAAGTGGTCAAAAGCAACTTCTGATAAGGCAAGTGGAAGCATTGGATCAATGTTGTTTCAGGGTTTTCGTATTCTATCATTTATACATTTGTTATTGCATCTCTAAGAAAAAGAAACAGACGGGAACTTCTGACTGCAGTGTTCAATTGGAAAGAAGTCATACCTGTTATTTAGAATTGTCTTGCTGGGCACTATAAAAAGAAGAAGAGAAGATACAGCCGAGAGTCACTACAGCAGAAACCTCAAAGCAAAGCAATAATTATTTGTGAAAATGGTATCAAAAGAATCATATGGATCATAGAGATACATTATAAATTGATCAAGCTTGACTGTCACAATGACTCCTAGTGTGATTATAATACAGAAATTTTAGCTATCTTGCTTTGATTTTATGTTTGGAGAAGTCATTTGAATGATAGTAACCACACATTTCTGAGTCCACATCTATAATAGAAAACAGGAGTTCTCAGAGCATGAAGAAATAACATCAAAATCTTCATACTGTATGTAACTATGGAGCAGCTGCAGCTATGTGTAACCAGTTATTAATATAAGATACTGGCTTTCTGAAAACATATTTAATCACAAATTATTTGAGCCTGCTTTCCTGAGGGGGAGGTTAACATTCTTCAACATCGTATAAAGATCCATTTTGCAGACGTTATGTTAAAACGTCTGAAGTTCCTAAAAATCCATACAAAACTGATTAAAAATATAAGAGTATGTAAATCTGTCAGTTGGAAATTTTTCCTATTCCCATTGTGTATACTGACATCTGATCACTCCTATCTGAGACACAAGTCAGATGTTTTGAAATGGAAAATTGTATGACTCCACAGATTGAGAAAATCCAAGTTAATGGAACTATTTTTAACTTTGAAATACTGCCATAATTTGGAAATTTTAAAAAAACGCTGAAATCAGAAAAAATAATTTCCTGCTACATATATTCAATCTATCTCTCCTATCACTTAATTTCTTGAAGAATCTTATGCATCTGCTGAGGGAGGAAAAGAGCCTGAGCACAGATGTTTTTTTGTCACCTGCAGAAAAAAAATCCAACTGTAATGTACTCTTGGAGCAGTCTTGGGAATAACAATTGCTGCCCCTTTCTCCAGGGCAGTCTAGAACCTCACTACTTGTATTCAGTCCTTCACAGAAAACTAAAACCACTTTCCCAATAATCTGACAGCAGTAAGGTAAGTCAATGAGTTAAGCATGAATAAAATATATTTAAATGATTACTGCTTCTTGCCTGAAATACAAAAGAGTAGTTTGTTTGTTGATTTGTTTGCTGTTGTTGTTTTGTTGGATTTTTTTAGAACTGAGTCACAAATCAGACTGCAGTGCCTGGACTGGGGTGTTTATGACAGGATAATGCCAGTCCAAAACCAATGCAAACTATCAAGGTAGCCTTTCCAAAGTTACTTAGGTTTATTTGAAAACAAGAGTTACAATGCCCAGGTGTGGGCAGGTGTGCAGCCAAGCTGCTCACCTCAGCTCCAGAAGGAAAGTTTGACCTGGCCAACAGAGGTCATGAAGAGACATTTCTCCCTCATAGGCTGCTGTCCTAAAAGCCTGTCCACGGTGGTTAGAGGAGATGTACTTTTTTACCTTGTGCCCCTTCTGGCCCCCCTCACATTACCCCTGGAGAACCCAGAGTTCTGGTTTTTTAATGAAACTAAAGAAAAACATCTCAGCACATCAAACACTTAGGTTAACTCAATTTTCTTCACTTTTTTTACAGTCCAGTGGACATTCAGGCAGATACTTAAAAGAAGGTCTTGTTAGTAACATACCCTGTTGTTACAGGTGCTGTTACAAGAGGAACATGCAAACTCAGGGGATCAAGAAATATCCATTTTTGAAGGTCAGTCAGATTCAAACATTCGCCTTCAATTAATATTCACTAACCTGAAGAAAATCCAGTTCTTCCCACTTAGCTGTTATTTGCCGTTTACCACTTTGGATATAATAATGTACTTGGGGCATGTTCTGAAAAATTATCATATGCACATGGAGATGCTTGTGGTCAGAATCAGACCTAAACAGTAGAAACCTAGATGTGGTGTCTGCCTGTGAGTTATGTATATGAGATCCCTGTAGAAGCAATGGAGATCTAGTCAATAAAAGAAATCTGGATAGTAATTCAGATGTGTAATTGTGAAAACCCATTTTATTTCTGAATAGCTCTCCAAAACCAGCTAGACCTCTTTTAGGCACTTGTAAGTTCAATCCCTTCACTTAAGTACAGCCACACAGTGCTATCCCCAATGCGTTAGGGCACTGTAGGTGGCTCATAGTTGTTGTTCCAGAATGGTGCAAGCCTGCTGTAGGAGATCTAGGGGGACTCGCTATATGGTTGTACATTTCTCAACTTATGGTGTTCAGGTACTCATCTAAACACTGCTTTCTCTCCTAACATAATCAGGAGTATTTGAGACACTTGCATGAGAATTTTAGTATATTGTTGGATACTCAGATTTCTATTTTTGGCCAAGTCCTTAAATTAAGCCAATTTTCTTTTGTGGGATACAACACTCATTCCCACTCAGAACCCATAGGGACCCATGTTCCTGGAATCATAGAATGGTTTGGGTTGGAAGGGACCTTTAAAATCATCCAGTTCCAGCCCCCCTTCTATGGGTAGGGACACTTTCCACCAGAGCAGGGTGCTCACAGCCCCATCCAGCCTGGCCTTGAACACTTCCAGGGATGTTCTCTGACACATTTGTATTATATTTCATTCCCTCAGCTTAATGATAATGTTTTACACAACGACATAACTGGAATGAATGACCCTCCACTAGACCTAGCTCTCAGCTGCAATGGGCTATAACTGTGACCAGTTACAGAGTTTCAAGGCTTTGGATACAACCAGCAGCCCTATCTGGCCTGCCTGGACTCTCTGGGTCCTTCCCAACTCCTGGCCATGGCCCAGGTTCCCATTTGAGCCCAACATGGGGCCCTCAGTCCTGTCCCTGGCTCAATGTCCCTGGACTTCTCTGATTGACCCTGGACCTGGCTCACGCCTCTGGCCTGCTGGTCTGTGGCCCCATGATGTTCTACCCTGATGCTGGATCTGCAGAGACTTTGGCCAGCCTGCTCTGCCATCTGAGGCACAGTGAGACAGTCACTTCCCAGCTGTCTTACACAAATGAGAACCCACTCTGAAATGGAGACCAGCATCAGACTAGCAGAGTCAGTCAGCCAGGAGAAAAATACGAGTGAGGGGTGGGATGCCAAATACTCAGATAATTCTGTGTTGTTATTTATTGTTTCCTGTCATTCTCACATGAACTTTTGTCCTGAATATTTTATATCTTTTTATCATAATGAGGCTTTCCACAATCTTAGTGTGCAGTGTTATATGTATGTTACTGCTGCATTTTGGGAGACAACAGATCATGTCATTTTACATGGTAGTTGTGAGATAGCTGTGGCAAAATATTTCTAGGGTTTGTTTGGGTATTTTTTTCCTTTTGAGTTAGACATTTACAAACAATTTTTCAAAGCCTGATTAAAACATCCCATTTTCCAGCTGGCCTGAGGGTAATGCATGGATGAGCATGTCTATACTTAAAGCTTCTTCCTCTAAAAATTCTGACAATTGCCACAGATGTGAAATGAAGTCTATCTCAGAGTCATGTCTTCACATTTCCATTACGAGTAAAAATTTTTGACAAGAACTAGACTACAGTTGCGGAAGCAAGACAGTAAATAAAGTTTGCTTCGGGCTGTTTGCTAATTACTTACTGTGAGAATATAAGGGTGGTTTATTAGAGCCATTTGGAAATGGTCAAGGATATCTGCAGTCATTTACTATGGTGAAAGAAGGATCAGGCTACAGAATTCAATGCAAATAAATCACACAGTTACATAAAGTTTTACTTAGTTTGTGAAATGGCTCAAAAGAATTTAGAATTGTGGCTGTCTTATGGTGGTGGCATTAGAACTCAAAACCTTGCATGATTTTGACAATATCACAATCACGTTGTTCAGGTTGAACAAAAGAGGGAACTGGTAAAATGAGTTGGAGAGGATTCAGAAGAACATTTTTCCTTTACTGGCTCAGTTTAAGCATTCTACAGGAGGTAGGTTGATTTGAAAATTAGGAGGCTCATTTTTCCTCCACATGTCTGGTTGGTTGGCTGGCTGGTGAGCTTCTCTTCCCTCCAGGAACTGAGCTCTTCAGAAGCCCTGCTGGTGTCAAGCACCCTTACAGGTGCCTTTTCCACAGTGTGAGCACAGGTAACTTCCCCAGCACCCACCTCCTTTACCAACCACTGGAATGTTTTCAAAACTAAAACCTGGTACTGCAGGGGCAATACCTGCCATGATTTCACCTTCATTACTCCTCATGATCTCAGGGTTTCTAGTTCCACATGGGACTGCCAGGCATGCAGCAGACTGTGCTTTCAAGGTGCATCAGCAATAGAAAAGATTGCCCTGAACGAGAAGAAAATATCTCTGAGAATTTAGAATATTACCATGGACTTGCATTTCAATATACTCACCAACTTTGATAGAAAGTACTGATGATTCCTAAGCATAATTAAAAAACTATGTTTGTCCTCAGTTAACTTGTTTGATAAAACATTGGCTTAATGGATAATTTGTTGTACTGTAGAATCAGATATACCTTCAGTTTTGTTTGACAAATTTTGTGAATCGAACTGTCCCACATAGTTCTTACCAAAATTACAATGTTTATCATTAAATGCATACATTATTTTCAGTTATCGAGAATTAGTTATCTTACAACGACAACACTTATTATTCTGGCACTAATAGGTCACAAGTGAAACCATCACACAGCACTTCCATAATTTTTGAATGTTTGGAATAAGCTTGAGAGGTAAATCTTTGATTGTAAAAGTTCACAGGCAGGAACACAGAAGCCACAGCTACTTGTTTGGATACTAGCATGTGGCCCATGAAAGGAGTTTATGCTTCTCTTTGAGATCAGGAATCTTAAAACAATTTTATTCTGTTAAATTTCTGTACGGACAAAAAAAGAAATCAGTGTCCAACCAACTTCATGTGTACAATAAAATGCAGAAATTCTCTACAGAATCTACTGGTGTATTCTTAAACACAATAAAACTATGCAGAAATATCACACCCCAAAATACCTCTTCAAAATCAGTAGCATCATTCTCCATCAGCATTAAATAAAAGAATAAATCCAGAGTTATGGTGTGAAAGTGCCTCTGTCTTCCTGTTAGTGAATTTTATAAAGTATGTAATTGAAACATGAATGCTCTGCAAAATTTGTCCCATGCATCAGGTAGTAAGAATATTCAAATTACATTATTAAAGATCTTAACAAGTACCTTGATGAAGAAGAACCTAACCTCTGACAAAAAGGGAAGGTGAAAAAAAGTGTTTTCTCTATAAGCTGTTCTAACCAGCCGTTTTGTGGAGTGCTTCTAGAATATCCCTCAGAGGCATCTACTAATGGCCATTTTGGGGGATTCAGAAGTGAATTAAACAGGCCACTGGTCTATTTTGGGATAACACCTGTGTTGCTTATAAAGCCTTTGATAAAAAAATATTTTGCATATCACTGGCATGTAATGTCCTGCTGTCTGGGGGAGTGTGTGTCCCTCAAAATCATTTTATTCAGCTTGCTTAAGTTCAGATACATAAAACTGTCTCTTTTTTCCTTGTTGGCAAGAATTTGAAACTCCTACTCTGGGAGGTAGTGTATTCTATGAAGCCATTCTTTTCCTGCTTTTGTAGCTCCTAGGACAGCTTTTTTCCCCAGACAAAGTCAAACATCTAAGTTCCCGTTGTATGGGAATCACTTCTTTTCTGATGCACCAGTGCCAGAGCACAGCCCAGTGTCGGCCTCAGCACAGCCTGTCGCAATGGAGACAGAGGTTAAACAAGGAGGTTTATTCAGTTCTGTTGGGGAAGAAACACATCCATTAACAACTTGGAGGTTTAAAGCAGTCAAAAGGCCCATTTCAAGAATAAGAGTGTCAGTTTTCACAATATTGAACTCGGCAGGTACACAAAGAGTGTCATGTGTCACCAGTGCAATACGATAGCCAAGTGCAGGGGTTGCTCCCTTCAAGTCTCCTAAAGTAGTTCAGGCTTCAGACCCTTTGAAAATATTGCAGATGCAGGCAGAATTGACACAACTGAACCAGTGCCTGGTGAACTGAGAGTAGTTCAGTACAGTGAGGCTGTCCTCCAGGGAACAAGTGTCCCAGGGTGCAAGTGCCATTGTAGAAACTTATTTCAGGAACAAAACAAGCTGAACTGCATTTATCTACACTCAATTCTAAGGCTGGGAGTGGAGGACTAGGAGTCAATCACAACCTTCTCAGTGCATCAAAAGCTGTATTTCAATGTTCCAGGCTCTTAAAAACGTTGCTGCAAATGAATTGAGGCCAATGGGCAGCATTTTCTCTAAGTTGAAATGAAATCCCTTTCAGAGCAGATAGAGAAGTAAAATTGTAACCACCTTAGCAGACCTCATCTGAATGGTTGGAGAAATAGAGCAGATGAAAGGAAAATTATGAGGAGGCTGGAGAAAAAGGGAAAGGAGAAACAGGGTTAGAATGAAGGCTACAGGGAGGGAACAGGGTGGAAGAAGGTAGGATGGAACAGGGGAATTTAGGACTAGGAGAATCCTCGAACAATTCTGTGCATGTTTCTTACTAAATTCTTGGTTACCCATTTTGACAGGCTGTCATGATAATCATACTACGCACTGAATATTGTCTTCACTGATTGAGAAATAGTATCAGGCAGAATTCAAGTCATATGTGTGTCCAGTAGATTTTTTTCATTTAAAAACTCCAAAAAGCCCCAGACATCATTGTTTTGAAGTACATATCACATTAGCATTAATCAGTCTGGAATTTATTGTAAAGAATCTCAATTTAAACAATAATCAGCATCTCTCAAAAAATACTGAATACGAAGGCATTTTCCAGGAAGTTATAAAATTATTCAAATTTGCTTGGGCAGCACCACATTTTTTTTTTCAGCCAGATCTTCCCTAGCCAGTCCTCACTTACCCTCTCTCTTTGACCTGTGTTTTAAAATACTGCCAAAGTGCACAGAGCCTACCTCAAACTCTTCTTCACTTGTCCTTCTCTTTCCCTGGCTTACCTCCACACATTACTATCTCCCTTTCACCCCCCATTCTCCTCATGTGATAGAAGAAATTATTCTCATTTTCTTGATAAATCCATCATCTGCAAGTTCTTAGGGGTGTGCACATATAAATGGCAATGACACCCCATCAGCCTCAACAGATGTGACTTCTGTGTTGCCCAAGTTCACTCCCCTGATGACCCAGGGTCAAGATAACCATGTTCCTGTGAATTACTTGGCTGACATTTGTTAATACCAGAATAAAGATCTGAGGCTGTTTTATTTATATATTTATTTTATGAAAACCTTGTAAATCTAGGATGTATATTATTTTGGCCAGACTTTGAAAAGTCATTCCTGCAAGTAGGGTCAAATTGTCAAAACTCTCTTCCCTGTAACATATTTGAATAAAATTGTCAGTGGTGCTGGTGACTTACAAAAATGCAGTCATTTTCATTAAGCAGTTAAACTGGAACTGTTTGGTGCTGAGCTCTTTTGGAAAACCATTCCAAAAACATATCTGTGTTTTCACTGTTGCCCTCCCTTGTTTTATTTGTTATCATACTGCCAAAGAATACCATCATTATCACTCTACCAATACCAGAGTATTTTCATTTTTTTATATTTTGATTAGAATACCTTTGGCCTAATTAGAAATGTGAAATCAGGATGGATGATAGCAGCCCTAGAACCACACTTCAAACACTGTTACAGGCATTTCAGGAAGGGGTCAGAGAGAAAAAAACTACAGCTCATTAACCTGAGGCTATGAGTGATCTACCAACCATACAGAAATTGGCAGCCCTTCTGTATCTTTTCTTCAAGGAGCCTGTGTATTAAACTAATTGTTAAATATGGCAAACAGACTGGCAGTCCAGTCAGACTATTTTTTACACATGTAAAATAATGGGATTATTTGTATTTCATTGAAATGCTATACATATATGTTTTACAAATGTGCAAGCACTTATATGCTTCATAGAAAATCTTCAATACTGGCCTGAGATTTTAAAGGAGCCAGTCTACTATAAACTGTCTAGTTAGAGTAAAAACACAGATATCTTATTTACAAGGGAGAAATAATTAAAATTCATATTGAAAGTTTTTTTGATGGCTAATTCTTAGTAAGTGTGGAGTTGTTTTTTTATATGACAACATTCTTCAGAAGCATACTTAAATGTTTGGAATAGGAATGAAAAATCTTATTGTGTTCATTCTTTTATGTTACACTTTTCTTTTTCATGTACATACATGTATAAAGACTGTGACATTCTTCTCTTTTCCTAAATTATATTTTTTGAAGTTAAAAGCTTTTATGATGGTCAAAAATTGCTGAGTGAGATTTGTTCAATACTAACTGATATTATTCCTTACTATTCTCATTAAAAATTGGTGATGCTGCACAATGACTTTGTTGGCAACAATGAAGATGATTTCATTCTATTCCCTGATTGGAATTTTTAGATTGTACCAATCCACTGTCCACATCATTTTTGAGATATAATGTAAAATTACCATAACAAAGGAGAACACTATATGCACAGCGAACATCGCTATAAGAAGAAATTGGAAACAGCATATAAAATAATCTTTGACTGGAGAAGAATGGGAGGTGGGAGAATGACGGAAATAGAAGAATTAATTTTATCTAGCTTCATTTATAGAACAGATAGGCCTATAGTCTAATTTAGTTGTCTATTATCCTCCATCTCCTAACCAAAATAGTTACAGCAGTTAAAAATTTTTGTTTGCAATGGTTTACATGAAGACTCCTTTCAAACCCAGAGTGGAATTCATTGTCATTATTAAGTTTAATTATTTGTAGCATGCTAACACCAAAAGAAATCATGTGAAATAGAAACCAGTGATAACTTCTGTGCATAAATTTAAGAAGAGCTAGCCTCTGCAGAAGACATGTTCAACCTCCCGGTCAGAATTAGTCCCAAAATTCTACAATCTTCTTACAGATATTTCTTATGCCAAAGAGTGTTTTCAATATTGTATAACTGAGGATGGGTAACTTAAATTATTTACTCTTCTCTCAGACACTTATAACCCTTCTGAAAATCAGATCATGTATTGAGCACTAATTTTTACTTTTTCTCCCCCTCTCCAAGCTTGAGCTGCAGTAGATTTTATGTTTAAAAAACACTATCTGGCTTTGAGTAGTGAAAACTTGAAGAATTCCTAATGCTTGAAAAAGAAAATTTTATAAATGCAAATTGAAAACAACACCCACGGTTCAAATGTTTGTAGCATAGGAAAAGAAGATTACAGGATTTAACAAGTACGAATTTATTTGCATCATACTGCTCAGAAAAAAAAGTTTATTTTTGTAGGATTATTCATGTACTTAAAGCTAAGTGTATCTTTTTGTGCTTCTCCAACCATGTGAATTTTAACAGGAGCAAATACTGTATTTTGCACCTTGGACAGGACAACCCTGGATGTATGCACGGACTGGGGAATGAGATGCTGGAGAGCAGTGCCGCAGAAAGGGACCTGGGGATCCTGGTGGACAGGAAGTTGGACGTGAGTCAGCTGAGCCCTGGCAGCCAGGAGGGCCCAGCGTGTCCTGGGGGCATCAGGCTCAGCATGGCCAGCCGGGCAAGGGAGGGGATTGTCCTGCTCTGCTCTGGGACAGCGTTACCTTGAGTTCTTGGGCACCACAATATAATAAGCATATAAAACTTCTTGAAAGTATTCAAAAAAGTGCCACAAGTTTGCTGAAGGGCCTTGAGGGGAAGCCTTCTGAGGAATGTCTGAGGTCACTTGGTTTGTTCAGCCTGGAGAAGGTAGACAGAAGAGAGACCTCGTGGCCTGCAGCTTCCTCACCACAGAAAAGAGAGGGGCAGGCACTGACCACTTCTCTGTGGTGACCAGGGACAGGACCTGAGAGAACGGAATGAAGCTGTGTCAGGGGAGGTTTAGGTTGGATATTAGAAAAAGGTTTTTCATGCAGAGGGTGTTTGGGCACTGGAACAGGCTCCCCAGGGAAGCGGTCACAGCACCAGCCTGACAGAGTGCAAGAAGTGTTTGGACAACGCTCTCAGGCACACGGTGTGACTCTTGAGGCCAGGAGCTGGACATCGTGATCCTTGTGGGTCCGTTCCAACTCAAGATATCCTATAATCTCTGATTCTAAGAATGCAGTGATCAGAGCTAATAGGACTGAACTTTTGTTATTTAGTCATCCTTCCTCTCCCATCAAGCAAATGAAAATGTAACACCTCTGCAGCTATTTTCAGTTTTAGTCAAAGACTTACTTACATTCCAGAGGAATCTTTGCTGCTTCAGTGTATGCCATATCCAATGATCGAACACAAATAGGTGGTGCCATACATCTGATTTTATTCCAAACAGCTAAATCATGAGTGCAACCAAATCAAAGGAAAACTTTCACTGCCCTCAACAGCTGAAGAATTTGGATTTAAATAAAATCAGTTGGCAAATAGCAGCAAGGGAGGTTGCTGTCACATTCTCTTCCATCCTTACTGTGTTAGAAGTTTATCTTTAATGTACTTTCCTTTTTATTTTTAACAGGAAAAACACATCCATATGATGGAGATGATGAGATACAGTTGTGGTTTGAGTTGTGAATAATCTAATTCAAGTTATGAATTATCTTAATTTAAATCTTTCCAAGATTATTATACAAAGAAAACTGGATTATTGCTTCAAGGTCAAAATTCTTTTTAATTGATCTTAGAAAAATTCCACTTGAGCTATAGCAAAGAATTCATTATGTTTTGGGGTGGTTTTTTTTCCACAATATCCTGCATTCTTAACTGTAGCCCAGCACAACAAATGGACAAACTAAATAGTCTTTCATCTATGAACTGGTATCCTAAATATTTACCCAGAATTCTTGGTTCCTTCTAGTTTGGTATATGACAAGGTGATCTAAGAAAATGTATAAAGTGGCTGGTGAAAGAAAATCTATCAAATGTAGTGTATATTATTTTCATCTTCATAATCTTTGTATAAAACACTGATAAAGCTAAAGCAAGGCTTAATATCAGATGGGTTTTAAAAAGTCCCTTTACACATTACCCAACTATTACTTGCACTTAAATAGTCAAACAGGGCAGACAACAACAGATGAATTATAAAATGACATTTTTAAAGAGTAGAGAAAGCCTTCCAATGTCAGTGAAATTTTCCTTATAGCTGAAATAACATAGGCATTCTGTATTCCTTTCTGTAATGCTGACAAAGTTGCTTCAGTCCAGAACCACCAAACTATTTAAAATCCCTTGATCAGCCAGAACCATCAAAAGGAATAGATAACATAGCCAGATTTCTCTAACATGAGGTTTTAATCCAAGTCAAGACTAGTGGGTGCTTGTAAAGTTATAGTAAATAACCTAAGCTGTATTTAGTAAACCAAAAAGCCAAGAAAATCGTCCAGAAATCTTGCATTCAAGAGTACATCAAAGACCCAAATCTGCCACAGACTATTGAAGTTATAGCCTGCATTGCCCTCAATTGATTTTATTCAGAAGACAGAAGCACTGTAAAGTCACAGATGTCTTCAGAACATATAGAGATATTATGCCTAAAATAAAAGTCAGCTTTCCTTCCTTTCTTCCTTCCTTCCTTCCTTCCTCCCTTCCTTTCTTCCTCAGTCTCATGAAGCAGAACACCTAAAGACTCTACCTGTGTGCCCTGGAAAAGCTTTTTGTCCATGTGTGAACACTATAGTGCATCAAGAAATATTAGTACCATCTCTCTCTGTAAGGTTAACTCTGCAAATTCAAGGCAAAACAATATTTAATTTCTTTTTTTACTGAAGGAGGTATACAAGGACTCTGTATATGCAGAAACAAATAAGAGTAAAAGCATGCCATTTCCATGATAATGTAAATGGAATCGATGTTACAAAGGTCTCAGCCTGTTACAATGGACCATTTAAATCCCAAGACAGTAGGATAAAATGCACACATAGGGATATGTTTTCATTTATACCAATTTAAAAGCATAATAACAGCAATATAATTTGCCGAATAAATATTGTAACCAAAAGAAGTTTCAAGTGCATCCTCCTCATCAATTATACCAAATAACTAAACCTGTTGCAAACTCTTAAATATTGAATACTTTTCCTCATATCAGTTTAGACAGATGAAGAAAAGTTTTAACAAACCCTGATCTTATCAAGCAATTTGCATCTCATTACATCTATTTCCTGCCTTGAGAGTGCAATAGAAATAATTGCCTGGATTTTGATTTACTGCTTGAAAAATCAACAGTTGTTTTTCTCAGTCACTTAAACCTTTAATTCTTGACCTAGATTTAGCAAGGAACACAGACAATAGCAAGGTTTTTCTTGAGGAAAATTCAACCTGTAGTATATTTATGACAATGGGAAAAGAGTATGGCAATTTGGATTTAAAGAGATTGTCTGGTTTCCTAAACCCCTTTTTTCCCCCCACAACATTAAGACCAATTATATTATCAACCAACTAGCAAGATATCAATGTAGTTTTAATCAGCTGAGAAAAACAGAGATTCATCACAGACTTTTAAATTCATTTCAACACTTGCCTCAAGCAAGCCTGTTTTTCCCAGCCTGCTCCTTCTGTTGACAGAGTTTGGTGCTGGAATTTTAATTTCTGTGATGCTTAGTTGATGTGTAGGAGTAAAGGTGTATGTATACAATGTGAAACCAGCCATTTTCCAGATTACAGATCATGCTGGCAAAAAGTGACATCATATAACATGTGTGACTGGCAATGGACTTAGATGGAAGCTGAGATGGGATCACTGATTTGATTTACACATTAATATTACTGTTTGAAATAAGGGCCAATACACAGCCCACTTCACCCCTTCTCTTTTCTTTGCCATGTCCCTGCAGTATTTTATTTAAATCACATGAATATTTAATGCAAGCATCTCATAATTTACTGTGTATTATGCTTGAGGACAAGTCCATAGTTGAGATGCATTGCTCCGAGTCATTGATAGATATTTCTGTGAGTTTTTTCCAAAACATCTTAGCAAGTTTTGGTCTGAAATAGACTGGTATTGTAGGACCAGGCAGATTCTGCTGCATTGAATCAATGGGCAAATACCTGTCCTTGCAGAAAAAAGAAGGCATAAAGGCCTACAGAGTTCAGTTAAAGGAAATCATCAAATATTCTCTCACACTTGTAAATCCAAAAGACTGTCTTAATGCTGTAAAGCTTATGATAACATTCAGTCATGGATGAAGTCGGGGCTTTTTATATTTTATTTAGAAGAGAGCATTTCCCATTGGCAAAAGACAGAGAGAACAGAAAGTTTCTGTGACTGATGGAACTGATCATTTGGAAAGTGCATATTTGGACAGATGCAAAAGGTAATTTGGAGATGAAGCCAAATAAATGTACTCAGGATGTTTTCTGAAGAAATCTAGCCACTTGGAAAAAAAACCACCAGGAGGAATACGAGGTGGATAAAGCTGATCTTTAAGTTCACTCTACTGTCTTTTTGAATCAGACAAATCCATGATTTTGAGTTCTGTCCAAAAGACAGAAAGATTGACATTCTTTCAGTAGACAGTATTTTTTAAAAAAGCCCACCTGGAAATCTTTTCAGGTATATGTTCAAAATGATACAAGAAGTTCAGTTTAGGTCATAGCAATTGAGAGAAAATGTTCGGAGCTGGCAATTCACCTCTTTACTGCTCAGTTTTCTCATCTTTAAAATGGGAGTAGGGAGCAGTATTTAGCTTGTGACAAACATAAAAATGGAGTTTTACATTATTTCAATGAGAGCAGCCAGGTAAGTATGAATGATTGCCTCAGTTTTACAGATGCAGTAACTGAACCTGAGAAATGTTTCGGTAAGTTGAAAATAGTGAAAAGGAAAGTGGTTTTGTCTCTTTGTGGTAAATTCTTGTAGTGGTCATGGTAGTAAAATGGGACTGCCCCCTCCAACAGTTCAAATTTTACCTTCTATAAAGAAATGAAAAACTGTTTTGTTCCTTCTCTGGCTCTTGCTTCACATTTTAAGGAGTTTTTCATGCTCATTGTACTGGTCTCTAAATTTTTTCTCTCTGGCAATTTATGATTATTTTGTCTGTTTACACACAAAGCAGAGGAAAATGTTGATTTTTTTTTGGTAAGTTACAGTGAATTTGAAATATTGAGGACAGCATAAATATGTTTTTACTGGTAAACTGTGCAAATATGACGTGGAAGTCCTAGAGGGTGTGTGTGGAGTGCAAGTAATACCAACGTATCTTTTTCTCTCAAAGTATATTATATCACCAGAGGGACACTTTAAAATCAAACCTTTCAAAGTTTTCAGATATTTTAGTGGCATGCACATTTATGGCTAGCAATTAAACACAGAAATTATGGATAGAATGCAATTGGAAGTGAAAATCTAAAAAGTCTGCACTGATCTAAAAAGACAGCCTGATGCAAAGCATCATCTCCCAAAGGCCCTTATGTCTACGTAGTTTTGAAACATACACTAAACCAGCTGCCAAACCTGGCTTTTAAATAGAAGCTACAAAAAAGGTGTTCTGCATTTTCAGTGCATGCCACTTTACAAAGGAGGGAAGAACTGTCTGGCTGCCATATAGTACAGCAAAAGGGAGCCAGCTTGCAAGTGATTAGAATAATGAAACTGGAAAGGATTAGCTACATTATCCAAACATGAAGCAATAGGCTAGTCAAACTAATCCCTGAGGAATAGTTAAAGGAAACAAATGACATGATAGACATAAGGTTACTTCTCAGTAAGATAGCATTAGAGCATGTGGTACTGCTCGCATATTTTCTGAAAGCATGTGCAAGATATGCAAGCAGGGAGAAGGTAAGCTGATGTGTCTGTGTGACAATATTGAGCTACTTTTATTTCAGATTCTGCATCTTATCTGACTTTTAAAAATAATTAAAGTGTTATTAGACTGACTGATATCAATGGAACATCCACATCCTGTGGAGTACTTAATTGCAGGAAAAGAAGGGTAATGATCCAGATTTTAATATGACTGTGTCTATTGTGCCCTGTTGGATGGATTCATTATGCAATGAGTGAATATTTTTTCCTCATATTTAATTATTTTGAAACTGTAAAAAGTAATTTCAGTGCTAATCGCAACATTTCTATTTTAGAAGAACGAATCAGCCCCAAATATTTTTTCTTTCATAAAACCTCATCACATGTGGAAATGTTGCCCCAGCTCTATATTCATATATTTCCAGGTTTCTTTCCATACAGAATTTTGAGTTATAAATTATTTTCAGACTTATTAACAGCAAAAACCATGAAAACAAGGCATGTAGCTGGTATTTCTTGAAGACCTAATTGAAATTCCACTAGGGTAAAAGAGAGTCCTTCCAAATTCATATATATGTCACAACTGGGAATGCAGAGTAGGGGTAAGGGCTGAATTCCCATTGAAGTTACCATGTGTACATGGAAGGGCTGAGGCTTAGGCAAAACAAAACTAGGTTGTGACTAATCATCCTTCAGATGTCTTCAGGGTGCACTGCAGGTGTGGCCTTTAATCCAGGAGGGAGAAGGGCTCTGGCAGAGCTGTAGACCTCAACTCGACATGCATCTTGCATGAACCAACTCACTCACATTCACTCATCTCATGTACGGAGCCCAAATGGCCATTTTCTTGCCCTTCAAGCCAAGCACAATAAATCACTCATCATAGAGTTCTTGACTGCAGAAGGGAGTTTTAGGGAACATGGAATATATATGCTGTACCAGAGTCCTCAGTGGTTTACAGTATTTCTGACTGTCTTTCTGATAGGATAGGATATTTCTGATAAGATAGGATATTCTGAAGGATATCAAAGTTCTTCAATGGATGATTATGAATTACTCTGCCTAAGAAGTTTCTTAACCGTGATCAATTAGTTACTGGCTTCTGTGCTGTCACTTGAGGGTGCACAATTTTACCACATTTTTCCTCGGTTTAATGAGGTGCTGAGTATTCTCATTGTTCATATTCAAATCTCATCTTGTTAAAGATTCAATAATCAATTGACTTCAATAACATTTTTTGACAATGAATTCCCCAGGTTAATTGTATGTGCTATCTAAAAAGTATTTCCTTTCACTTTTTATTAGCTGCTTTATAAAAGTATTTTTTGTAACCTTTTAAGAAGAGCTGAATTTGGGAAGAGCTTATCAGGTCCTGAAGGAGTGTAATCATCCATTCCTAACCAAGTGATATATTAGATCATTTATTTGTGGCAAGACAGACATTTCAATAGTGCTTATTGTTTCCCATAATGAAAGGTTTAAATCTTCCTTTAGGTTCCTCTGAAATTTAATTTTTGTGGATGGAGACAAGCCAGTTTGTGTAAGATTTTTTTTTTGTCAAGGCTTCAGAAATCCCAAACTATTAATTATATTTTTCCACTCTCTAACTCTATGTTGTGAAAAAAAAGAGGTGGAGGAAATCAAGTACAATAGAAGCTTTCATGCACCTCACCTTTAAAAACAATAAATTCCTTCCCTTTTGCAGGATTATTTATTGAGCTGTTTAGTCACTGAAAAGGGATTTTATCATACACTCTACACCACTCATGAAAACTACATCCTATTGTATTTATGAATTTACATTTGGTAGAACTGCACAATACAAGAGAAACATTTCTGTCCTTGACCAAGTTAACCCCAGAAATGCCCTTTCTGCAGAAGAACTAATGTTCCCTGGATGTGTGTTGAAAGCCAGAGTGACTTCTGTGTGAATCCCTTCTACCTACATTTAAGAGGTTTTTTGCAGGGGAATATAGCTTACCTTAATTAAGAAGACGACTATGTTACTGAAATATATTTATTGTCAGTACAATATATTTATATTTAATTTAAATAGTTGATATCCTTGGTATAGAGTAATAGAAGCCTTTATCCTGCAGTCCTTAGATAGCATTCACACTATCAAACATTACAGCTTCCATGGCTGTAACACCATAGTTCCTTCCTGCTGGTGAGTTTTCAGTCCAGGAAAATATGTGCTTTCTGTTCTCATCTCCAATGCATTTGGAGGTCATGGACAAAGGCCTGAACAAAATTTTCTCTGAGAAAATCAATAATGATTTATGATATCTGACTGCAAAAAATGTTGTTTCATAAAAGTGATAGACAATAAAGCACTAATCTACTAAGACGACTCTGGGTTCCAGTTCACCTTTTATTTTATTTTCCAGCAGCCAAAGTGCTATACAGTGAAACAGCTATTGGGTTCTCTGGAGAAGTTGCCTCATTTTTCAAACACACTGAATTCATCAGCAAGCTGGCAATTTCACAACGTGTTATGAAATTATTCAGAAAATACTACTGGAATATTCAGAAAATGTTACTCATTCAGCTGCACTAATGCCTCAGATCCTGGAAGGCAAAGTAATTTGACTCCAAAACTTTAAAAAGAAATCTAATGATACATAAACTAATCTCAGGATTTGAAGGCACAAGCCATGATTTTTACACTGTTCAGTCTGACAGTGCTGCTATTAGTGGTGTATAGTGGGCAAGGGGGAGCAGGTGTTTAAGAAGATTGCAAACAGCAATATTTTTTCTTCTTCCACCTGAAAGGAGAATGGTTTATTCAGAGAACACTGCCTGGGTAGTTCCTCATAAAATTTCGTAAAAGTTTTTATTCCCTAAAGAACTAGGTTTATTCACAATTCAGATCTGGGTATGAATGAGTCATTGGTGCCCACAAACAGCAGAGGACCAGGAAATTCATTCATCAATTACCTCTGCTAAAAAGCTTGCCAGGAGTACTTTGGCTCACAAATATGTACATCTGTGTCTGTTTGAATATACATGACCCAGCCTGTGTCTTTATAGCCACTCTCCTCAGGATTGCATTCCACTCTCCCCATGTCCTCTCCCAGTTACTATTTTCCTCAGTTTTACAGTGGAATATATGCAGGGATGAACAAGCTAGCTCTGCACTAATAAGTGTAGGACTAATTAGCTGAGGAGCAGCATTATTTTGTTAGAATTGTATCACTTGCAGGATTCACATCTAGTTCTTTCCAATGTCAATCCATGCTTCACAGAGATACTTTTGGTACCTTGGTGTGACAAAATACACCATTGTTGCCATTCTTTCACACATCTGTGATAGACCTTTCATAAAAGGAAACACTCATGGGTTGCTGCAGTGGTTTGTCAAGTTCTGGCAAAGTGCCTGACTCCTCTCACTCTCTCCCCCAGTAAGAAAAGAAAGAAGCTGCATCCGTCTTTCATATTGGAAGAAAACTGCATGACTCATTTTTCTGGGTGTCTGACTGTAATGAAGGTGATTTCTACCAGCTGTTCATCTGGCTCAGTGCTAACACTGAGCACATTTGCGTCACTCTATTCTCCTTGCATTTAAGTGTGGACTCTGACTGGACTGAAGGATCTGCTGAACTGGCAGGTTGTGCTAGGGGTAGCTCACTGTCCCTCTGCCCTCTTAAAGGCTGGGCCTTCAAGTGTGAAAGTGTCTCAATGCTGACCACAGCTCACTTTGTCAGTTATTAAAACAAATACTTTCCCATTTCATGTCAACTTTTCATTGTAACCAGCACAATGAATTTGAAGCAGTGAGCTTCCTCTGACACTGACAACAGACACGTAAAATAGGATCCCTATTCATTACAAGGTAGCACCAATCTGCCTTGTTTCCCTAATTCTCTTTTTCACATATGCTCTTTAGGTGCCAGATAAAAGCAGGTATAATTTGATAAACTGTAAATATGTTGCCAGAGTGTTGCAACTCCACATTCAGAAGCCCTCACAAAACTTTCTGTGACTATACCACATGATCCTACCATAATTCTTTGCATGAAGTATAAGAGGTGTTCACAGATGTGTGTATAATAAAACAAATTAGCATTACTGCCATTGCTTGTGCTCACGCCTTTAATTTTAGTTTTATAAACTAATTATTTCCTGGGAGGAAGAAAGAGTAGTCTCCTTACCTTTCTCATAAAATCTGAAAGTCATGTGAGGCTCATGACCTACCTTTAAATAATATACTCATTTACTGACTGAGACAGGCATTTTATATTCTCTTTATGTTATTATGCCAATGCAACATATTAAAACATTCATGAAGACATGCTGCTTCTACGCAGAATTTCTAAGAGGTAAGTACTGGGTGAATTTCTGGAGATATTGATAATGTTTCCCTGATGTAATGGCATTTGGTTATTTATGTCGTAAGCTAGATCCCTCCAAATCAGTACAGAAAGTCTCCTGAAGGAGGTCTAAGTTTGTAGTCTGATGCTGTCATTTATAAGCTATTTTTGACTACATTTATATCTAAGAGACTGATTCACAGTTCTTGGAACAGGTGATGCTTTAACATGTGCAGTCTTTTTCTTCAGCAGCCTTTATTATTAACCTGTTATTATAGGTTACGCAGCAAATAATGTCTATACTTAAGACTGACTAACAATCTCCACAATAAAACTTGCTTGTTATATTGTTAGACTTAAGCTGTTCAGGATGAACAGAAGTTTCTTATGCCAGACAGCTGTCTCAGGTTCTGTGTTTTGGGAAAATTTCATATGCAAAAGGTACAGCTCTTTCCAAGCAAGAAGCTAAGAAAAAACATCTATTGTTTTGCACACCAGGAATCTTCGTTGGAAAAAGATATCCTCTGACTACTGGTAAATAGAGCAATGGGAAATCAGGAAAATGTACAGACTGTGCACTAAATACAATCATACTGGGCAATGTAGACAACTTTGATACCATGGCAGGTTCTTTGGATATCTGGTATTTGAGTTGCCTGTCTATCTGATCTCTTTGGAGTGAAATGTGGCTTCTCTTTGGCTCACACATTTGGTTTCCTTCCCAGTGAGAGCAAAAGGTGTCAGACCAGTGTCAGCCATGCCCTCTGGGGCAGAGAGGGCTGCTCCATGAGGGCAGCCAAGACAGGTGCCATGGGTGACAGCCACTTACCCGACACAGAGCAGGGCAGGGCTGGCAGTGGGTGTGAGGTCAGTCTCAGCCCAGGTGTCACAGTCCCTCGGTCTGGGCACGCGGCGGCTGAGGGTTCAGCCCTCGCTCGGAGAAATCAGAGCAGAAACCCTCAGTCGTCTCGCCCCAGCAGTCAGGGAGTCCCCGAAAGCGGGATGGGCAGCAGAGCCTCCAGCCAGGCTGCGCAGGCTGGGAGGAAATCCCTCAGCAGAGGGTGGCAGAGCATGCCAGAGGAAAAGGGAAAAATGGAGGTGGAGGGGATCCGATATGGCTTTCCGTAGTTCATTGAAAGTCAGGGACCGAATCCTAAAGATCTGAGGTTTGCACAGGGTTAAAAAGGGGGGAGGGAACAAGGGGCATATACAAAAATTGGCCAGTCAGAACACAAGCCAGGAGGGTCCAGGGGCTGACAGGGCAAGAACCAACCAGAGAGGGTTCAAAGGGAGGAACAACAGCATCATTCAATGGGGAACCAAACTGGGGAGAACTCTCTGGAAATAGGGGACTGCTCACAGGAGATTGACAATTAAATGACAGGGGGGAAGGCGAAAAAGGGGTCCGGGGTGAGACCAACAGGGAAAGGGGAAAACCGGGAACAAACCATTTAACAATGTCCAAAAATAAACAAACCACAACACCTTGGGATCAGGAGGTACATGGCTGGGGTGCAGCTCAGGCAAGGACTTCCAGGCAGAGTGGGGAGCCTTTGACAAGGCCCCTTGCAGCACCTGCTCCTCCCAGCTTTGACCAAGGCGTGGGAGCTGATCTGAGCACAGGCAGGCAGAGCTCTGGGAGAAGGAAAGAGGCCGCTGGCCCAGCAGGTACACTCAGAGCCGTGTGTCCTGCCTAACCTCAGAGAGGAGGTGAATGTAACCACCAGGCTCCCAACCACACCTGGGGACTTGGGCATCTCCCAGTGCCACCTGCAAGGGTCTCCTTGAAGTGCCGTGCCTCAGCGAGGCCACTCTTAGACTTCCCTTGCCTTTGGATGCTCTGCGGCTCTGGGGTTTGCCCCTTGCCACTCCACTCGCCCTTCTGCAAGCACAGACACAAGCACTGCCAGCACACACCATTTCCTCCTGCAGTGTTTAGCTATCTATGGCTGTCTATTCTGCCTGCTCCACTATCCCAGGAACATGCTTGATTCTTAGTGAAAACCACGAATTCCACTTAAAAAGTGTTTCTTTTTCACGTAGAGATGAGGAAAGAAAACGAACTTGCTGAAGAAACTTGAAGGCATGTAAGAAAGAGGCAAGGGTTTCAAGAAAGGAAAAGACTGTTTTATTGATAAGGCACTTAGAAGTCCCTTTGGTAAGTTGCTTACTACCAGAATGGCTGTATGGGGATAGAGAAGTCACTTCAACTTTTTACAGCTGACTGCTGAGTATACTCTTAATTTTGCATATAATCTACTTGATAGTTTTCACATTTGTAGAAGTGTTTGGTCTCACAAACATAACTGATTCTGATTTTAAGGCCACAAACAACATGGCATAAAGTATGTAAAGTGATAATAAATGTCCTGTGAAACTGGGATCTAAGCACCTCATTCTGGAACCCAAAATTCATGGGCAGTTGGCTCCTTAACCTAAATCTTCTATTGTTTAGTTTAAGTTTTTTGAAAGAGGATAAAAATAGTACCACTCCATGCAAGTATTTTTAAAGCTTAATTACATTAGATTTGTGGAATGCTGGTGAATGTTTTAAGGAAAACATTTCATAAGAAATGAATTTCATTAGGAAATTAATGTTTCATAGAAAAATTCTGAATTATCTACTCAATTTTGGTTTAGTGACAGGCTACAGGTAAGGTTGGTGTCACACACTCCTCGGAGGTACAAAGACAACCTGAATCAATAAAAGACTAAGCTGATAAGGCAACTTGGTAAAGTGAGTTACAAAACTTTGTATACTAATCCAGACCTGTCATGTTCTCTTCTCCAAGTCTATTAAATCCTTTTTACTTGATCAGAAATGAAGAAGACATTTTGGGACAGGAAAATGACTAAGGCGGTAAGCTGGGTCCTATTAAATCCAAACCGTTGTATGATTCTCTGATTTTTTTACTGGTACTTATTTTTGATTCGCCTACCAGCAGAATATCATAGAATAATTTGTCTTGAATGAGACCTTTAAAGGACTTCTAGATATGCAAAAGTACATTGCATCCAGCATCCTCAGAAAACAGACTCACCAGAAGTCATAGAGGAAGTTGGAGGTTACACCATGGTTCTAGGACTAAAGGAGAGACAAGGACTAAATCATAGGGAGGTGAAAGACAGGATCCATCTGGGTATTTCATTCTCACTGTGAGAATCAAAATTTTAAAAGGTCTAAATCGTCTGGTCAGGGACTTTACTCTAATTTTCATCCATTCTAGATTTTCTCTTTTCTTGCTGTTGACCACAGATTTAGTTGAGTATTGGCAGTGTTGATAATAGTGCTGCTTTAGTTTGCTAACATCACTCTGTTTATTAGGGTTATACTTTGAGGTTCTAGGCCTTGGTTTGTCAAACAATCAAATCAACTTTAACTTTTAGAATGCTTTTCTTCTTCAAAGCTGGTTCATAAAGATTAAGCAAGCACTTAATGTTAGCTTAGATTTATCTTTAGATGCTTTGCTGAATCAGGTCTTAAACAGTGATACCAAATAACTATCTTAGGTTATCTAGGATTTTATGTCTCTTTCTTATTGTTTCTTGCTAATCTTTCTAATGTTTTTGCTTCTTTCTTTTCCCTTGCAAAGCTCTGTATCTTGGAGCTTACACTGTTTTTCTATACCATGATTGGTTCATTGTTTATTTAGCTAGGCTATTGTCTAAGCTATATTAAAATTGTCCTTAGAGACAGGGTGACACCCATAATGCATGTGTCCTTATTACAGCTAGAGGCACAGCACAAAAGCACTACTAATTTATTACAACAGACAGTGTAACCATTGAGCCCAGTTCAACCTTGACCAGAGGACCCAGGTGGCTCAGCCATGCAAAATATGGCTCATTTGTATCTACCTATTTTGTATTCACAGCTGATGTATAGCTATTGAGATTATATGGCTATAAGGGAATAATAGTTATAGGTAGAAATGGATGAAGTGTCTTTAAATAGATTAGCTTTGATAGTCAAAGCTTTTTCCTTTAGGATCAGGCTTTTACAAGACGATTGTAGTCATTTAGCTGATACTGAAGAAAGCACAAAGGGGAGCATGAGATGAGAAGAAGAGAATAGCTCTAAAGCATTAAAATGAGGAAAGGTACAAATATTCTGACTGGGACAATCATTTACATTTTGTTTATCATCAGTGATAGCTGTAAGCTAAAGCCAGACTGCAGAAATCTGGACAAAACAGTTTTGTCTCTGATATATTTGGACCAGAATTTCACTTCACCAGAGCAATATGTGGAAGAAGAGCCTTAAATCTTACCATTATAGGGCTAGATATTTGCCCTATTAACATTTTCAAAGTCAGTTACTGCTTTTCTTTATGCTATCTATATTCAAATATTTTCTGCGATCCAATCTAGCCCAGAGAAAGAAAACAAAAATGTTGTCATGAAAGGAATATGGCCTGGAACCAAGAGGTATCATCTCCAAGGAAAATGTAATGAGTTTCTACGTAACAAGCATAGAAACTTGTTGGTAGCAGAAGCAGGAAGAACCTGGAAGGGTGAGGAAGCTGCCTGATGCCAAATTACTCATGAAACCAGTGCTCAGCTCTCAGCCACAGACCGTTGTATTTTTTTTTTTTTTTTTAAGTCCTTTCTCATTGCTCTGGATGGCAACTTTAAATCCAAGAAAGCTGGGAGATAAGAGGGCTAGAATCTGCATGTATAATGAGTGCACCTGCAGATATTAAGATATGAAAAGAAAAAATAAAAAATGAAAAAAAGGTGTTCCACCTTACTGCAAAAAACATTTTCGTTTCCTATAAAAAGAAAAAAGGAAATATCCAAAAAGAATTAGATTTCCAGAGTTGGGAGTAATAGCAGCTTTCATGTTAAAGAGCCCATGACATACGGAGAGAGTTAAACAAAGTTTTATGCACTAAGCGTGAAATAGGAAACTGAGTGCTCACAGTCACTGGTTAAGATCCTCTTATCTCTCTGTGGAAAGCAACTGAACTTTATATATTTCTCTTGCTGGCAAGGCAGCCTTCTATGGTTATCAGAAATACAGAGGAAAGTCTAGTTAGAGATTTTTTTCTCCTCTTTGGCTTCTATGTAACAACTGTAGCTGATTAATCCAAGTCAACAGAAAAATCAGCCAGTATTACAGATTAAATTAGAGGAAATTGTTGTTGTTTGCCCTTCTACCTCCTCTTTTTTAATGGAGTTTGCTATTGCAGAAATAAGGGATACTGTTGCATTTTCTCTTTTAATATACGTCACAGATCTGTGCTGCTGTGCTGCAAAGCTGGGCATGCTCTTTTGATAAAATAGAACTATATTAAATCAATCTACCTACAGGCTGCTTTTGTTTTTACAAAAGAAGAATTGACAGCACTTTTAAGAAGAGATCAAACTTCACCTTCCTAAATGCTTTAACCACAGCCGACTCATTTAAAATTGGGGCAGGTTAAAGCAGCAAATGGTTCACAATTTCACGATGGCCTTTGTCTTAGCCTTCTTGGAAAGCCCTGGCAAACCTGTTCTCTTCCCTGTGGCAAGGTCACAACAAGCTTGTTTCTCTTTCTTCCAGTAAGCTTGTTTCAAACTTATTTTTATCTTTGCTTTAAGCTTTTAATCCTCCTTTCCCTTCTCATCTTGAATAAGACCTGAGTCCTCAAATACAATGGAACCAAACTTTCAATGTTTGAATGCCCCTCTGCAATCCCTTACAAAGGGTTTGTCTTTACAATTAAAGTCAGACAAGTTAGAAAGCTGCAGAGCAGGCTTACCTTCAGATTTTGGTCTTTTAACAAGAGATTGAATGATACAAACTATTTCAAATAATCCTTTGAATACAATTCCTAAAACAGCCAAGCAAATTGCAAACTTCAGGTAAATCCAAACAACAAATAAGTCGGTATCTAGACTAGCAGCAACCATTGCTAATTCAGGAAGTTCTTTGACCTTTTGGTTCAAAGTGCTACTGCTATGTAGTATCTTTTACAGCTGAAAGAGCACATATTAGAACAAAGAGCAGAAGAAAGGCTTTTAATATGATCTAATACACCTGGGATGCAGTGTCTAGATGCAAGAAATCTAACTGAGAGCAATAGAAGGTGAATGAAACAGCTAAATTAGTTTCAAATTTGTGTACAAAAACATTGCTAAAAAAACTAAAGGAAGAAAACAGAAAAAAGAATACAGGCCAACAGGCAGACCAAGAAGACTGAAAGATAACATCGCAGTGCAGAAATTCTGTCATCACTCTTCCAGTTTAGATATTTCTTCATTCTATAAGTAATCGACCAGACACTTGTTCCAGCCTTGGAGAACAACATCAACAACACAAAAAACGAGTCTGCCTATGATGAAGGAGTCTGCTGAGAGAATTTATAGAATAGACCTGATCTGTGCTACAATTCTAGCAAAAGACTATTTCTAACCACCCCCCTAAAAAACCCAAAAAAACCGAAAAAACCAAACTCAGATTTCAGAAAGAGAACAGGTTATCTAATTTCTCTGTCTTGGTTTTTAATTTGGAGCTAGATTATCATACAAGGATGAATGTGAGAAATGAGGCACATTTCTCCTGTTGTATAGGTCTGGACTGGTGATCCCAGTGCCCAGTATTGCCCGACAGAATGGAAGGCAATAAACTGAAGATTAGCATTTCCCCCTTGCACAGTGAGAGTTGAGGTGAAGCATTTCCAGACCTACAGGGATATGAGATGATGAATACTAGGCTGACCAAAAGGTTTGGGATGGGTTCCTTCCTCACCTTTTTCTCATGCTCATGTCTTCTTCTACCTGTCTATCAGACTTGGAAATTTTCTTTAACTGTAGTTTCAATTAGCAAGTAAAATTGCTTTGTGCTGCATCCAAGCAGAGCAGACTGTGTTTTTGCAATCTGTAGATAAGCATGTTTGTCAAAATGCTACTATATTCTCTGGAATGGCCCAAGACAATTCACTATCCAAAATTAGGAGAATTTCACATTTCTTGTCTGTTGAAAGGGTCTGGAAAGGAACCAAGACTGAGATAGAATTTTGTTCAGTTTACCATAGACATTGACAATTTCTCAAAACTGACAAACACCTAAGTATCAAAAAACCACATTCCTCATGTGGAGACCTGTCTTTGCTTTAAAAAACAACCCAAACCCCAAAAACACAGGAGAAAATACCCCCAAAAATGTTTGCATAACAGAAACCTGTAGACTATTCTCCAAAAGAAGTAATTGCAGAAATGCAAGATTAATCTAACATAGCCAAATTACTCCTATATACTATTGAACTTGCACACAAAATCAAGAATACATTTTTTTCATATAGGGATGATGTGGGCCTGCAGTTTACCTCTGCATTAAGATCCAATGCTTCTGCCTGAATTAAGGTGCAAACGAAACCATAAGCCAAAGTCAACAGTATGGATTTTATTTAACAGTAAATATGAGAAAGGGAGATAGCAATTGGGGTTAGGGGAAGGGGATAGAGAGAGAGAGAGAGACAGACATTAAGCAGAGACATCACCACCATGTGGAATCCTACATGTCCTGCTAGTCCTTCTTCACCCCAGTCTGCTCGGTGGTGGGCGTCTCAAAGTGTTCTTCTGGAAGGATCTCTTTTATAGAGTTCAAGTCCCTGGTATCCATGGGGTGTTCCATGCTGTGGAATATGGCATGTGTGTAACAGCTGCTTCCTTTCTCACCATTTACCATGGTGGGAATTTTATCCAGATGGGTTACCAAGATCTGCCTCACCAGGCTTGGCATCTTCCTATTGTTACTGTCTGCACTTGTCCCACAGCCTGCACAGTGGAATCTTGTCCAATGTGCCAGTTCCAAACCTTTCACCTTCGTGTAGGCCAGAAATTAACACCTTCCTGTTTGCCATCTGTGCTTATCTTAAATTCCTGTTGGGGTAGCTTATCTTGTGAGAACTTCCTCCTTTGACAGTGTTTGAGACAATTCATTATGCTTCTTTTAATCCTCACACTCTGCTATTGGTACAGCTACTGATAGATCTTCTGTCTATACAGATGTGAGAACTATTAAAATATGTTATTTTTATGTAGAAATGTGCTGGAAAAGTCTGTACATTTTTCATCATTTTAAGTTACATTTTGAAATGGCTTCAGTATTTTTATGCTTCATAGCATCCTGAAGAATTTTATTAGTGGTTAGTAAGTTACCTCTTAAGTTAGTAAGTTAGTCTGTTATCTCTTAGTGTTCTACTTCTGTAAGAAATGAAAGAGATCTAGAAAGCTCAGCATGTGTTTGTTGAGGCCAGAAGGCTCTCCTTTCATGTACTGACAAGAGATGTTGCTTGCTTGATATACTGACTGTTTGTGAATTACATGTATTTAATTGATTCCTTTTTTATTTGTTTGATTTCTGAGACACTTAAACTTCTGTCATTGTTGCTCTCCTACACCACAGAGGGGTTTTTATTGTCACATCACCTCCTCTTTTTTGAGGATTTTTTGGCTTTAATTTCCTTTAAAGTTGGAAATTTCAGCTATGAAGAATTAATAAACAGATATAGCCATTATTTTTTCACAACTCTACTATATTGAGAAGACATAAAGGTTACCATCATTCTGAAACATATTTACCCATTTATAGTTTAAAGAAAATGTAAACATAATTTAAGAATTTCTCATTCTTGGATCATTTTGCTTCAATGGGTCAATATGATTTAAAGGCTTGCATTATGTATATATGCTGTTTCTTATGCCACCCTCTGACACAGATATTTAAGAAATGTGAGTTGTAATGGTGTCTTAAGATGCCAGATTTTTCTTCTGTTTTTTGTTTGGGTTGACTTGGTTTGCTTTGGTTTTGTGGGGGGGTTGTTTATTTGTTTGTTTTGGGTGTTTGTTGTTGTTTTCTGGGTTCGTTCTGTCCTTATTTGTTTTTTGGGTTTTTTTCTTGCTTTGGTGTGTCTTGGGGTTTTTTTTGGTAACTTTATAGATAAATTCACAGATCTCTTGTAAATTCTATTAGCTGTGGACCACATTCTGAGCTCCTGAAGTCTGTAAATCTTACACCCTGCAAAAGCCCAGGGAAGACTCACTAATTACATCCTCTGTGTAGAAGATGACTAAAAAGAAACTGGAATCATTGTCCTGTTGCTGTAGATGCTGACTGAGTTCCAGAGGTTCAGAGAGGGTAGGAAAAGAAAAGTATTCCTGCATGGAGAGCTGTCCACAGTGTTGAGACTAGAACTGTGACTAAGACAACTCTTTTTCTGCAGTTCCACTTTGGCATAAGGAATGGGGCAAGTAGTCACAGATGCAATTCATGTGACTAAAATTTTATTCCATACCTTACAGATTTTTGTGATCTTACCTAATGTCTGTCAATTGCATTAATTCCCCATCTTGTCAATTGTCACACTATGTGGAGATAAGAAAGATCAAATCATACCATTATTACTGACTCTGAGCAAGTGTTAGAGGTTAGTGGCACATGTGGCATTATAGTGACGGAAATTATAATTTTAATCAATGGTGTTCAGTGTTTGTGAAACTTTCTGAAATATAGCCAGAAGACATGTTACATGTTCTTTATTTTGATGCTAGTTGTTTTCTTTAATTATATTTCTTCCCATAGGTGACGTCACAATACTCCTTTCTGTATCTTCCAATATCAAGGTCAGCAGATTCCCCCATCTACCACTACTGTAGCAATTAAGCAAAATTCCTGTTGACTGTGGCAGTTCTATAAGGCAAGGCTAGCTGTTAGTTTGCTAGCTAATAAGGTACTCTCCACTGGAATGTCTTCCTCTCAATTGCCTATAAATTTTTCAAAATCTCAGCAGTTTTATTGAGAAAAATCACAAAAATTAATGGGGTACAGAATAAAGCTAAAGCCCCACCAAGATTAATCTGTGACTGTTTGTCACAGAAGGAAGACTAGCTATCTCAGGTTGGCATTTTTGTTGTCTCCATTTCAGGAACATTTCTCTTTATCTGTTTACTCTTAACAGATGAAGGTAAATAGCTGATGTCATTTTTGAACTGACTAAATCAACAGCCTTAATAACGTGGAGATAGAGGAAATCATCTCAGTGACCATTACATGATAGAATGTTCTTCTATTAAGCAGGACCAGCATGTTAATGCTTCTTTATTTGCAAGTCCTTGTTGTTTGTGTTTGATTTGGTTAGTTTTTTGTTACTTGGGAAACAGAACATAAAACACTTTTAATAGTACTGTTGATTTCTTTTGTGTGTATATACAAAGATTCAGTCTTTAATTACATATCACATTTTTATTTTTGCAACAGTCTTCTGCTATAGGAGCTGTAAGATGCTCTTGAGAGCAATAAAATTTATGTAGCAAGGTCGTGAACTGGGCATGACGAGGATCTTGAACTGAATGAGGGAAAGGATTGGAAAAAGACAAGGGAGATCCTTATATCTAAAACAGTTGGGTGCTGACATGGGGAAGTGGGCCTTGTGTCTGTCTCTGCCACAGCATTCCTATATGTTGCTAGGGAAACTGCCTAAGCTACACTTCTAACAATATTATATGTCCTTTATATGTCCTGTATGCTTATTCTTAAGATGGAGATTTGCTCATGTAATGGGTACTTAAAGTTGCAACTGAAGTTTCAGGACCCATGCAAAAAAACATATTATCCAAAAAAATTATTTCAAAACTTGAGTGTCCAGTTTTCTTCATCTGGAGACTCAAAATTAGTAGACGTTTCTAATGTTAATGTTTCTCATCCTTAACTCTTAATCTGTAAAACAGAATAGTGGAATTTCCTCGCGTAAATGGTTTCCATGGAAAGAAAGCAGCTCTTCAGATATCTTGAGAGTGTATGCCCTCAGTACACAATGAAATTAATACACCTGGCTTTACAGAAGAATTTGAAAAGTGTCATTTTGTTAAAATTATTAAGGTACAATGTGAAAAAGTAAATGAGGCAGACTTCCTGAAACAGTTAAATAATTTGATTATGTAATTAAACCCCACATTGCCACACATAAGCCTCAATGAGTGAATTAATTTTGCACAATGAACCCTAATTTTTGCCCCTTCTAATTTATCAGTTTTGAATTTTGCTTTCCAATAATGGCTTACGTGTGAGCAAATGTATGTGTAATATAGCATGGGCTGATCCTTGCCATGCTCTTTTGCTTGAGATCATCATACAGTATACTCACCCCAAAAAGAGTATTAATAATTACAAATTAACCCTGTTTACTAAGACTCAATACTTTCATAGTCCATATCACAGCAAGAATATATTATAATTATATGGTGTAATAGTTTGCCTCTGCAGAAGTAATAACCCTTGTTTGGAGCTCTAGAGACTGTAGCCCACATTTTGATAATTGATATTTTTCATAACAGAAACTTAGTTCTGTGGTTGTCTTTGGATTTGCAAAGCTCATAGTATTTTTTCTCCATTCTTGAATGTAGTACTAGATTTCTCTTGCAGAAATACAGTGTTATTCAGTGTATTCACCCCAGGGGATGGGAAGGATTTTCAAGCATGTGCTGATAACACTATGTATTGAAAAATACCTTTTTCACATACATGCTGGCAGATATTAATTTACATTTGGTGTCATGATAAAGTTAGCTTTGTGGATCTGGAAGAAGGTATCCTGACAGAGATTTTTTGAATTACTTATTCCACATGAATGCAGCTGGAGTGGGGGAGTATTCGCATAATTCTGCTCCTCTAATACTGAGGCCTCTGGTTCCCTCATGGTTTTCAGCAGAAGCCATTGTTTTCTGAAGGGCCACTGCTGCTTCAAAGCAAAGCTTTGTTTGTTTCCAGACACTAGTTGCCATGGGCTTTTACCCAGAGCAAGTTAGTACCACGATCCCAGCTCCAGTGATGGGAAGTTAGACTTCCCAGAGTGTCAAGACGAGCAGCGGTTTCCTTTGCAGCACTACTACTATAATTAAGGGACCCAGAAGTCCTCAAACGGCTTCTGTATACCACCAATTACATCATATGATTGCTAGAAAATCAAAAGCATATGAGAGACACAATTGTAATATCTGACCTCTTTCCAAAGTAGAGTGAACAAACAAAACCGAAGGGAAAGCAGTGAATATGGATCTTGGGGAAATGAGAAAGCAAACTTGATTTTTTATTTCAACAATATTTTTAAGGAGAAAGGGACATTTTGTCTTCAGAGCAAATCCTGTAACCTTCATTTAACCAGTAAAAAATGACTGAGGTGGGCAAGATTATGAAGGTGAAGTTCTGACAGATATTCTTCCATCCCTGCTAGGACAAAGGTTATGCTCTCGTCTTTTGTATTGCCTGCCATTTTCTTCCAGGCAGCTGAACCATTCCTTCTGAAAGGTCTCTTTGGTCTGGGACCCCTAAAAGCTCATATAATATCTTCAGCAGGTTTGTGTTTCTTGTCTCTCTCTCTCTCTCTTTTTTTTCCCCCCCTTTTCGTTTTTTCCACTGAAACCCGTTTTGAGCTTCTTTGAGGGCTTGAGGTTCGTAAGCTTATGAAATTGTGGCAGCAGCAACAGCCTTGAAGAGGATACAATAACCGCTGTACATCTGCTACGATGTTCTTAAGTATTTGCGGCATGCTGGCTTAAGCCTGTCAGTTTTTGTAAGGGCTACCTGTTACAATGCACCTAATTAGCTTACTGGCTATTTGGAGACAGCTCTACTGGTTTTTCTATCATCCAGTCTTTATTAAGTGAGCTGTTGCTGAGACGAATAGGTTCTTTATAATGATGAGGTCCTTTTTACGCTTATTAGTCCTTAAAGCAAGCCTCTTCTTATAGAACAAAGTTCTCCCTCTCTCTCTCCCCCTCTTCCTTCCCCTCTCTCTCATTTTTTTTCTTAAGACTTACAGTGGAAGAAGTAAAGCAGCTTTTTTTCTGCTGAAGTATTTTATTAAAAGTTTTAGTGGCTGCACTAAGAGCAAGGTGCCTGTGCCTTTAATCATTTTCATCTTTAAAACAGAACCTTATATTTTCACATCTTCAGCTGTCCCAGAGGGCAGCTAGGCCATCTTTAACAACATTAATTTCTCTTTATGACAGGACTAGTGCTGCCCCAGGTCTTCAGAACTGCCTAAAATGTCTGGAAAAGTAGATAATGAAGAGGATATTAGAATTGTAAACAAGAACAATTTGGTAATAAAAACCATATATTTTCTCCGTAGGACTTTGGGCTTAATATTGCAGCAGCAAAAGTGTCACAATTCGTAATTTGTTGATGGCTACTGTACATTAGTTACTGTAGGAGCATGTGCATAAAGGGCAAGAACTATTGGCTTTGCATTAAAGAACATCTAAGATGGGTAATACTAATTTCCTTGTTTCGATTAATCTCTTTTGTTTGCTTTTATTGCAGTATAATCCTACCAAAAAAATCTCGCACGTTCTGATTTGTAAATCCTGTGGCTGTTTAGGAAAGGTTGCTTTCTGTATCTGGAAATGCTGGACAAGCACCTCAGCCATGCTGTCGGCATGAGCTGGAACAGCCCCCGGCCCTGGGAATTAGCCTCACCTCCATGAGACACGGATTCCTGAGTAGAGAACCGATTGAAAGAATGAAATGCTGGTATCTTTTCTAGTATGATTATGGAGTTTACCAGCTGTGCATCCCTGCCTCTGTCTACCCATACATCCTTTATTGCTGACAGGGTTTATGAGTGTAATATGATGGAGTAAGAAACAGTAGATTTTTCCCAAGAAGCCGAGCACAGCTCTTTGTCTGCAGAGAATGTAGGAGGGTAGTATAAAATGGTAAGCATTGTAGTCTGCAGATGTCATAAACAGGGCTATCTTTTCATCTTAAGGTGCACAGCCACTGAGAAAGTTCATGCTATACTTAACCTTTGGCCTTCTGCTGATCTTTTGTTGCTCTGCATTAGTGTGCTGAAATCTGAAAACACAATCCTTACAATACCTACCACCTTTCTTTCAGCAGTGCAGTTTCCCCTCACAATTTGCATCTGCTGCTTTTAGCAGACTGAACTTAGTCCAGCTTCTTCTGCCCAGTCACCAGATTTTAGAGTTCATGGATAAAACAAAAAAAAACAACAACAACAACAAAAAAAAACCCCAACAAAAAACAAAACAAAAAGAAAAAAAAAAAAAAAAACCCAAAAAAAAAACCCAAAACAAAAAAAACCCCAAAAAATCCAAAAAAAAAAGAAAAGAACAAACAAGAACAAATCCAAAATTCCCAGACCGTATAGACGTATTTCATATTAGTTGACAGCAACATTGTGTGTTTCCTATTAAAAGTTATAGGCTCAATCAGTCGTCTTGCTTACTCAGAAAATGCAGTATTTCAGCACTAAATGTTTTAAGCTAATTGGTCCAATAGTGAGGTATCACATTATGCACTTTAGTGAGGAAAATAAATTGGCTGCATTTTCTAGGGTTCTTTTCCGAGTCTATGCACCCCCTGCTTCCTCTAGCCCCCCACCCCCGCTCCAGTCAGGACAACAGCTTTTCTGTCATTAATTCTACATCAAATTATTTCCTTGGTGAATCAGTTCCGAGGCTAATGAGCTGCCTGCGCTTGCAGTTTGCCTCATTGTTTTTAGTGGAGTTTCAGACGAGGGCATATCACTTTAACACTCATCGGTGATAGCGGGATCATTCCCCAGACAGGGCTCACTCAGCCTTGATACAAACTGAAAGGCTAAAATGAGCACTCTTCTATTATTTAGGTACCTGTCCAGAGGTTGGAAGAAATCCTACTTCTGCGGATTTAGCTAAAGAAAGCAGAGATAACCACCTTGCCTTCTGTGTCTAATAAGATGTGAAAGGGGAGAAATAATGAGTATTACACTGTATTCTCATGTAAAAGGCTGAGAAACAATACTCTCTGAACACTGGCAGCAATTCCAGTCATTTTCAAATGAAAAGGACTATTTGTTTCCAAATTACACCAGCCACTGGAATGCATACATATATGGCTCCAAAATCCTCATTTTGCGAAGTAAAATTACCTTTCAGTAATTTAGTCACTGCAGGCTTTCCCTGCTGCCTGGCCAGGAGCTATCAGATAGCTTGCAGCTGCAGCCTGAAACGGGACCATTTTTTTCCAGGACAGGCAGTTAGTTAGTAGAGCCATCAGTGTGGCATCTGTCATCCCGCTAGGCCCAAATTGTTTTCTATGATGGATGTCACAGTCTGTATGATCAAAATAGGAGCCCTGCTGCTTTTAATTGCAAAATCGGAGTACTTGCACATTTGTTATTATGCTGAGGTTATTACCTCACACAAAATGAATTAACAGGTGAAAATAATTGATGAGAGGAGTCTTGGGATTTTTAGCCTCTTCAAAGAGACTTTGTAATTATGGCATAATGAATGTTCTGAGACATATCTGTGGGGGGCAGCATGAGACCACCAAAGATCTCTTTAGATTGATGATAAATTCAGTGAAATCTACTGTAATACTGCTTAAATTTACTTAGCAATTAGTTTAATAGGCCTACATGATTCATGATAACGTAGTGAGAATTTTTAAATAAGTTTGTTCCATCCATTTATAAATTAAGCCGCTTACCTCAGCTTTCCTCCCAAGGTGATGGAATATGTTAACTAATCAGACTTTCTGAAACAAAGATGATGTTGGGCAGGGATTTTGGTTACTGGAATACATTTCTATTTAAATACTTCGCTGCTTTCATCTTACACATGGTGAATCTCTCTCCCCTCCGCCTCTGTGCCACCACCACCCCTCCACCTCCCCTGATCAAATTTTGTCCAAAGATGGTATTGATGGTCCTTTAGCACAAGGAGACTGTGCAGTTGTCTTGCGAAGTAAATCGTTCAAGCATTTTGTAATCTGGAGTAATTGTTCCTGGCTTTCTGACCACTATTCCATTCAGACTTGGTCAGGTTTCAAATTCATCCAGCTCCTGAGTACAACCAGACTGATGCACTCCAGTCCATCCCTCCTCTCGCTCTGACACTCTTTAGTTTCACAAGGTGTCTGCAGCACAGCGCGCTTTCTCACCAGGCTGTCCTGCTGATGCTGAGAGGGAAATGCTCTTTTATTTTATTTTTGAATTCTTGCATTAAACAGGCAGGGCTGGCTCACCAAGGAGCAGGTTTGCATGTGACGTCCATTCAATTAAGCACATAAGCAGATTTTAAATATCAGATTTTAAAAGTGCCAAAAAGTAAAAATTGTCTGATTAATTCAATAACTAGTAAATAATTCACTGTATAAAACTCACAGGGGAAAGCCTCCACATGGTGTATGAGCAAAGTTCATCCTCTTTCTGTTGCACATTACGTTATTGACATACCAGATACATTCAAACACCTCAAGGTTACTCATTAATTTGCAAGGGTTTAAGTCTAATTTAATTCCAGCTAGTACTGACATCCTGAAGATTCTACAATAGAGTTTGTAACAGATATGCCTTCAGTTCAGACTGTGGGCTAAGGGAAATATGCAACAGAGGAAGGGAGAAGTTGCTACTAATTAGAAAATAACGGAAAGAAACCCATCTTGGGAACTTAGCTGATAGGTCACATGGGGTTTTTCACTAATTTACTACACTTCCATAAGCTCTCTCCACACCCGCAATACATTATTTATTATCATTCCAGGTATAAGGCACACAAAGAATAGGTAAGATTACATATAGACAGATATGCACAGGATTTACTTTCCTCACAAGACAATGACACTTTGTTTTCGAAGAATCCCATTTATTCTTGTGAGAATTTCTAACTGAAGCTTTGAACAGTTCTCTAAATAAAACATACATCACCCTAGTGAGCTAAAATGACATGTATCACTGGGACATGCAGTTGATGTTCAGTTAATTCCTTTTAGATTCTGATTCCCTTCCCTCATGCACACATCATTAAAAAAAAAAAAAAAAAAGAAAAATCTTTGTAGTTTCTTCTTTATTTTATTGTAGTTACATTTTACATTTGTAGTTTTGTCTCTCTTTCTACATCATGCATTCTTTTCAGATTTACTGTCAATGTTTGGTATTTAAAAGTATATAGTATCAAAGGGTCTCAGAAAAAGAAAGAGAAAATGCCTAGCAAGAAAATACAATAAATGCAAGACAAGTAGTAGATTGCCCCACATGTGAAGCGGACTGTGGTAACTCATATCAGGCTTCCTGTCACTTGCTGAGACATTTTTCATAAACCCTCACACGCTTGCATTTATCTTCAGTACAAACCCCAAGATGAATTCTCCAAAGACATTAACAATAGATAAATGCTTATTAAACAAAACAGTCTATTCAAGAGTAAGTATAGTGTCTGGATTAGACGCAGCAAGATGTTTATAAAATCAAATATACATTATGTCTTTTGGCTTGATGCTTTTGGCTGTTCTATGAATTTTTTTTCAGCATTTGATTATAATCTTAATAAACATGAAATAAAAGACAACCAGAAGCTCTAGTTTAAGTGATATCACCTCTGATGCCTGTTTGATTCATAATATATAAATGGATTCTCTGGATAACTTATAATATAGTAGCAGTAAAATTAGGGAGAAATAGGGCCAAAGGAAGATGACTCTGGATATATTTCATGTCAGTGGACACTGCAATATTGTTATGGAAGCCTTTTTGCTAAAAGCATTTTAGAATCCTGCTCATAACTTCACTTAAGAAACAGTAGAATGCACAATTTTTGTCCCCGACAAATTCTGAAAAAAGGTCTCCAACAAAAAGAGCAACAAAAGCCCACAAAAAAAACCCCCAAAACAACCAAAAAACACCACAAAGAAAAAGACAAACTAAATCAAAAACACACAAAAATACCCCCTAAACCCAGCAGAATTGTGCATGTTTTATGATAGCTTTAGGACAAATGATACACGAAAATGTGGTGCATAATTGACTGCAAAAGCAAATACCAGTCTCTTTCTTTTGAATGCACTCTGCAAGTGCAAATATTTGTATGGTGCCCAGTGACTACAAATAGTTCCAAGTAGAGTGTAGTTTTCCTAAATCTGGTTTTATAGCTACACATTTGATGTGTTGTTTAACTATCATGGAATGCAAGATGGACAGAATAAAAATAACTGCATTATTCATACATCACGATAAAATATTGGGGAGGCTATGGTTTGTGAATTACATCAGCAGGCAAATCCAAACCCTACAATTGCTATCTAAAATTGCAAGTTTAATATGTAATGAGGTTGCAAATTAATCTCATGGATGATGTAAGAATGTTAGCATTACATGTACCCTTGCTCCTGATAGCCCTTTCATTCAGTAATTAAACTGAATTTGACTCTGGGTCTGTTTTCTTTAGATGGCCCCTGTTCCTGAGTAATACCCCATAGGAGCCCCACACTACTGATGTATTGCATTAATATATCATCAGAAGCAGTTGTCATTCCAATGATATATTAGTGTAATACACGAGAATGAGGCTCACTGATGATGTATTTAGTCCTTACAATATGGCATTGTCCAGGGAAGCAAGAGTCCAATAAGAGATTCATTACAATTACAGTATGAAGTCAGCTAATGCACTGCAGGTTGGGAAATGCATTTCTGGTACCAGGTAGGTAATTTTGATGCTAAATTCGATGTCTTGTCATTGTTTCTACTGCTTCAGATTACAAAATTTTTGACAGCGGTCGAAAATAATTTCAAAAAACAAACAAGCATTCTCTTATCTCTATTTACTTCCCTCTTTTTTTGCTAAGCTACTCTTTGTGAACTATATGTAAACTGTAGGCTATTGTTTCTTTTCTCTTCCTCTTGGTATATTTCTGTTCTCAAAATGTAAGCCTCTTAAACCTGGGACCTACATTTCATGAATGATTCAAAAGTATTTCTCACTTCCTGGAATCTCCCATAAGCAAGTATTTGTTAAAAATACTGGCAAGATCTGCATCCTGTTTTGGGTGCTTCTTGATAGCTTTTCCTCAGAGCTTTCATAGCTGCCGAAGCCATCCTTCCCTTGTGAAAGATAAAGTTTCTGGTATCACTGTGAGTCAGCGATACTGATGAAATAATAAGTCATATTTCTCACTTTTTACCTTAGTGAAGGTTGCAGGTGGATGCATATTTCCTCTGCTATAAGAAGTGGTCTTTGTTGCCAGAGCTACCAAATAAGGAAGATTTGAAGAGAACCATTTTTTTTTTAAGTCTACAAGTACATTTTCTGCTAATAAACCTTGCAAAACATGCTCTAAATGTAGACGAATTAAAAAGTTGCATCCTGCACATTCTATCTAGCCTCTGCTGCTTTTTCTGAGAGGACAATAAATAGGAAGAGGAAAAAATGGAGACTTTCAAATGTTTATAATATAGTGCTGAAAGAAAGAGGGATATTTTATGCATTGGGAAAGCAGTTACTGCTCACTCTCCTACAGTCTTTGATTGCATCGTAAATAAAACAGTAGTGTGAGTCATCCTGGACATACGATGTATTGAGATGCTGGTTGGAAGGCCAGTTAAGAAGTTAAAATTATGGTGGAAGACCCTTAGGTTGGTGATGGCTGGACACAGAATGAAGTGATATGCTCATTTATTGAAGAGGAAAGGAAAGGAAAATGTGCAGCAGTTTTATAGCATCTCCTGGCCAAAGCATGCTGCTGAAACCACTCATGTTTTGAAGAGTCTTCCTGTCTTTCTTGTCCTAAGATGATTAGCTTGGGCAGAACAAAGTAAAAAAGAGGAAAAAAAATGAAATATAAGATAGCCTGATGAACTTCAATTGTCTGCAACCTTGGAAACTTGATTCTACTTCTGCAAAAGGGAAAGTCGAGAAGATGTATGTGGTAGGTAATGGAAATTATATGTGACAATGTGGTGAAGAGGGGTGCAAGTATCGTCAGTGGGTCTGAAATGATTCATGTATATGTGGATACATCCCCTGACATATCTTTTAGACACGTGTGTGGAATTTTAAACTAGTTAACAAGATTGCTAGAGTAATTTGTAGAGTAATGCTAACTAGAGCTTCAATGTAGAATACCAAACTCTGTCCCCTGTATCCCAGTCCCACACTATGAACTGTTTCTACTGAGAGTGTTCAGATTTAAAGCAGTTAAACTATACTTCTTGGGGCTTCATTGTGATGACTGATCAGCTGAGTATCAGGTTGTACAGGTGACACCACTTGTGTTGTCTTTCTGGGAATGGAGTTCAGAATTTCCTCCAAATCAATTTCTCTTTACTTGGGGATCATATCTGCACTTGGATTTGGCATCCATCAGGCATGTAGAAGTCCCCTGGCTACCCTGCAATTCTAACAACTCACAAACAAAGGTTTCAAATCCTTTGAAAAGCTTAAAAGCCAGGAAGTCTGTGGCCTTGCCAAGTATGGAAGCTGGAAGAGGAGCCTTTGGCCTGTTAGGTCTCTCTTTACCTGCTCTCATGCTGGTGGCTGGCATAGCTGAAGGCTTTTTGCTGAGACTGTTTGAGATGAGTGATCCCATTGCTCTCACACCCCAGAGCTGCCAAGGGGAGGTAGATAATTTCTGCTGTCACCTCCATGGGACAAGTGAGCTTGTGGAAAGCAGCTAATCTTAACCAGGTACTCTCAACACGTGGCAATCTAGGTGTGACAGCCCCAGCTCAGAGCTCATTTGCCCAGGTGCAGCCTGCACAGACTTTGTGCAGCACAGGTCTGCCTGCCAGGCCTGCTGGCTGCAGCCCCACATGCACTGCCACATGCAAGAGTGAGGCTTGAGTACCTGGCACCTTCTGTCATAATATGCATCTCTGGAATTCCTCCAGCCTATGTGACTGGGGAAACCGAGGCATGGAGCTACAAAGTGAATTGCTCTCTTCTTCTAACCGTTGTACCTCTGAAATATATGTGTTAACTTTTATTTAGCATTTTATTTGATCTTATGTAATTTATCACAAGTATCCCCTTCTGTTTCTCATTCTGCCTGCTTAAGATCCACCCTTTCGAGATTATTCATATGAATAACTTCCTGAGAATGCTTTAGCATTAACTCTTTTATTTATAAGGACCTATTCAACAACCTAATAGAAAGAATGCATTAAATTTGTTTTAATTTGTCTTAGAGCTTCTTTTAAAAAAGCTCTGAGGCTCCTTATATCTCCTACATTTATTAAGATTGATCATGATTGCATATAAATGTCCAATTTAGCAAGACATTATACCCAATGTCCTTGAATTTTCCAAAATATTATCCTTGTTTCAAGCAGCATTTTTCCTAGACTTGCCATCAAGTAGTCTAATTCTTATCTACATATGCTATCTACAGAAACATGAAGTATTATATGCAATTTCCCTGTATTTTGGCTGAATAAAGCTATTATCTAGATGCATGTGTGCCTAGAACAAGCTAGTAAAAAAACGAAAAGGAGAAAAGGAAAAAACATATTTCAATGTCATCATAAAACAGCAGAGCAAAGGCAAATCATAATTAGTATTTAATGCTCCAGTGTTAGTGGACCAATTAGACTTTGAGTATTATATTAAATGTGTCTTTCAAACAAGAAGAAAATGTGGTTTTTTTCATGTGTAGTTATTGCATAAACTTTTTGCTTTACCCTGTAATGTGTTTTCATATAAACACACTTAATTGTCTAGACAATTAAATAGCCTTTATATGACAAGTGTACTGTGCCAATTAAATACAATGTTGATTATATATTTCTCAATTATTACATTGCTTATGATAAATTAATCAACAATATCTACACTACCTAAAGTTTCCTAAGATTGTTTCTTGTGTCTTTGTTTGCCAGTTACTTTGCACAAGTAGAGCCCAGTGCTGACCAAATCTAAATGGTTCTTTTGTCAACAAAGAATAAGAAAAGAAGAAAAGGTTAAACGAGCACTAGGGGGTGGGGAAGAAGAGTAAGAAGGTACAATGTCACCTCCATGCTGTGACAGCCATGAATCAATTATTCACGTAGCAATTGGTAATATTTCTGAAATGCTGCAGACTGGCAAGAAAATGTAAAAAGCATTTTCCTGGAGACTTCATGATTTTTCCAAGTAAAAACCATAAACAAAATGTGAAGGGGGCAAAATATATGTGTGTGTTGGGGGGAATATGCTGAAAAGATCAACAATAGTAGAGGGATATATTATTATAAAAAATACATTCAGAAAGCAGGCGACGGGAAAAGAAAGAGTATAGAGGATGAAAGGGTGAAAGTGCTGGACTCAGCTAGTTATAGTGAGATTAATGTCATTTAAAAAAAAAGCCCACAACAAATTACAATATCTAACAATACCAACATGTATTGATTTCAAATTTATTTCCTGTACCAGCACTGGTAGCATAACACACAGGGAAAAAGAAGAGAGAGAGAGATCTCTGCAGAAATACTTAACATCATGGTAAATGGAAGGAGAGGGATTGTCACAAAAGGAAAATGAATTCTGACCATCACTCAAGTCTTGTGCTCTGTATATTAGACCTTGCTGTAGACACGATTTCAGAGTATTTGACAAAAAATCATATTTTCTTAAGAAAATAAAAACCATGAAATCTAGTATGCCCCGATAACAATGTAAGAATGAACTTTAGGGCAAAATTTATTCAATCATGACCTTAAAATAGTATTTTTCCTTCCAGTGGTAGGTTTCCTTTAGGTTCAGAGAAGTGTAAAGATTCCAAGCAATGCACATTTTCTTTAAACTAATGCAAAATCACAGTCCAACCTTCCTATATTTTATACAATTAGAAAAGAACAAACTAAAGGCTGGGGTGAATCAGAGGGAAAAAATGCCATATGATATGTTTTTCTCCACTTAATTTTGCAGACAAGTGACTTTAAGATGAAAGCACAAATCACAGAAATGCAGGCAAAATTTCAGCCAGAGCAGTCTGTGTCTACACTAAAATAGAAGGGGTCCAATCTTTCCTTCACGGGATTATAAATGGTTTGTATGGGCTGTAATGAGAGATCCTTCAAGGGAAGAGCAGGGCCCCAAACTTTTTATTTTTAACTACTTAACCATCTGACTTTTTACTCTCTAATTTTCCGTGCTCCTTCAGATCTTTGTGTGACTCCCCATTTTGTCATGCATTCCAAGCCACAGGATGTGTCAGCTTAGTGATATTCATTAGCTGGCCTGTGCACCTCCCAGCTCCTACAGCCTCCTTCTTCTCAGCTCTGATTCACCTCTTTCTCATAGACAAGGTGTCCCCTTTTCTCCACTGCTTCTTTTCTCCCTCTCTTTTCTGATTGTCCAATCTCATCCCTGAGAGTGATTGCTTCTTTTACATTTGCACACTTGGACTTATTTCCTTTTACCCTTTAGTCCCCATTAGAAGTCTTCACCTTCACACACACAAACCCCAAATTGCACATTGAGGTACAAATGAAATCGCCAAATTATCAAGTGCAAAATTAGCATTAAGAAATCATAAGACAACAAACAATAGAGCTTTTTATGTGGTTTTTGTAATTGCATGAAACTAGTTACTTTGGCAATTATTGTTTGTGTCTCATTAGCATGCAAAATGGGTTTTTAGACTAACCCGCACACAAAAGAAACCATTTGTGATGAGAACTGTGCTTTGTTTAATGTTAGACACCATTGTATTTGCTTTCCTAATATAACAGTTCTAATTAGTACCTAGCACTCATCCTGAGTTTTTCAGCTTGAAAACGACGAAGGTGACAATTGAGTCACAATTCCATGGCACTCTTTGTCAGTACCTGTCAAAATATAGCTAAGTCTTTAGGAGTTGTGATCTAAATACTAAAAAAAGTTAATAGTCCAGAAAGAATCTCACCTTAGCTAATTTAAAAAAAACCCAAAATTGTAGATTAGCCTTTGGTTAAAAGCATAAAATTATTAATACGTCATGGTTAAATATGGTCTTGGCAAGACTGTCCTCTGTCCTACTACTTGACTTTGCAATGTTTTTGTCATCTCACCTTTATCTGTTCACCTGCTTCTTTGAATTTTAGTGATTCATTAGAAGAGCATGGGTGGATAGGTGACAAAAGCTAAAATCCATTCATAAGTATATGCAAACTTCTTTAATGTGATTGCTCACTTGTCTTTGAAGAATTAGTTTTTTCTTTAGAAAATGCTTCACTCCAGAGCTGAAACAATCATCACTCCCTTTCAGGTATATTTTCTGACTTTACCTTAAATTCTTCACAGAGCAGCTAGATATCGTGGTGGGGGAAACATGAAAACTCCTGCTGAGGGGTTGTCTCCAACTTCATGTTTGTGTATGAATAAGTCAAGAAAGAGCCGGTCCAGTGACACTTTGTCAGTATTGCTTTGTGATTATCACAGTATGAAGTGATAACATTGTGTTTTCTTTACAGTAATAGATATTTATAAAGAACTTGACTGTTCACAGGCTTGACCAGTGTTTTGGCTCATAAACACCAGACTTCCATATTTTCTAGTTAGCTTAGGCCCACTGAGAAGCCGAGAATCAAGAGCAAAATTGCCCACTTGGTCCCCGTAATTCAAAACTGTCCTCTCAACTGGCCTCTTTCTAGCTCATTAATTTCCAAAGAAGTACATTTTTGGTGTGTTTTATTCTATGCTGCTTTCCAAGGATTGAATGCAAAGAGCTCTGAACTCCTTTTCTTTGCTGGCAACAAATCTTAGTGATGCTGCACTGAAATAAGTTGGTTGATTTTTTGGCTTCAGTCAACAGAAGAAAACCAGAGCCATCAGTGTTTCTGTGCCTCAGACTCCATTCTGAACATGCAGAGACCACTTCGCTGCCTGGACTCACACAGCAATGGCCCTGACTTCAGAGGGGGTGCAGCCAGTAGACAATCTAAGTCTATTAATTCAGCTTATCCTCATCTCTTACTGTGGGTCTTTAATTGCAAACCAAAGTTGTTCGTGCCATGAAGATTTTGCCAGTGGAAGCTGTATTTTCACAAAAAAATAAGTCAGCTGAAGAGAAAGCAGATGGATCAGGGATGGAGATGGAGGGAAAGGAGGATTTGAGGCATGGTCACAAGTTCTGTAGTTTCGTCATTTCTCCAGGAAAATCATCCTATCCTTTCTCATGATGCTGCAACATCTGCCAGATACAATGTATGTATCTCAAGGTTTGCAGCTGTGTGTATCCTGGTTGGCTGAGTGGATGTACACACAAAACATGAGATTTTGGAAGTCAGTTCTAATTCTCTGCCTCTAAAGTGGTACTGCCATACAGTAAGAAATAGCAGTTCAATTCTGTACATCTATTGTTAATTTGTTTTTACATGGACAAAGCAGGTATCTGTATGACAAATGTATTGAACAAACAAAATTTCGTCAGCAAGTAATAGCCTAACTAGGAATTGAGGGGAAACGGAGAAAACTAAAAAGAGGTTGAAAGTTAACTAAGCCCCTAGCTTCCAAACCAGACTTTATTTTTATTGGTCATGGTCAGGTTATGAAGTCTTCGAAGTTATTTAGGTGACTGTTTGGCTACTGACAGCTGTTCCAAAGTTTCCACTAGCTGGCTTGAAATCTAGTTTAAAAAAAAGCCCAGGACACTCCAAATATTTAATTTGAGAAGATTCTTTGCAACTAAAGCCCAAGTCTGCACATAACTGTGCATAATTGCAGCCTTACAAAAACCCATGGGGGCATAGGCATAAGGCTCACAGTTAAGGAACCGGAAACGGGCTCCAAAAGTCTCAAATTCTGGTAGATGGAGGGATTTCATTGCAAATAAATGTCTCAGTCATACATTCTGAGAGGACACTTTGCAGCATCTTCTGAAAGGTTGGTCTACTTTAAGCAATTCAGAAAGCCATAAGATATAGTTGAATAGTTTATCCATATAATAATCCATAAAATAATTAGCTTATAAATTCATAGGCTTAGTAAAATTATGAGATGAATGAGTTTAGGTAAGTTTACATAATAAATCAAGCAAAAATAGGGCTGGGAGCATGGTTCTATCTCCACTTGGTGCTTTAGAGAGACTAGGTTAAGCCCCAAGAGTGAAGAAGCTACATTAGTGTTGCAGTGTGACTTGCACCAAGTCCAGCTACTCAAACAATTAGCTTGGACCCTGGGATCTGTTGCCTGTCACGTTTTACCCCCAGCAAAGCAATTAAGTACCACACAGCCACTTGTTCACCTACCCCTCAGTCCCCTTTACTCCAAGTGGGATGGGAAAGAGAATTGGACAAAAAGATAAAATCCATAGGTTTAGATCACAGCAATTTAATAATTGCATTAAAATAATAATAATAATAATACAATTGTAATGAAAAGAAAGTCAACAAAATGAGAGTGAGAAGTAAAACCCAAGACAGACAAGTGATGCACAATACCATCTCTCACCAACCACTGATGGATGCCCTGGTCCATTCCTGAGCAGCAATTGGAGCCTCCTGGCCAATCCCCCCCAGTTTATATACTGTGCATGATGCTTTATGGTAGAGAATATCCCTTTCACCAGTTCAGGTCAGCTGTCCTGACTGTGTTCCCTCCTAGATTCTTCTTCCACTGATCATTCTCAGAGCATGGGAAACTCAAAAGACCATGTTTGGCTTAGAGTAAGCACTGCTGAGGAACAACTAAAGCATTTGTGTGTTACCAACATTATTCTCACACTGAAACTCAAAACCATAGCCCTGTACCAGCTACTGGGAAGAAAAGTAACTCTAGCTGAAAACAAGATATTGTCAAAGACATGCGTTTGCTGAGAAGAAGACCCAACTACCAGACAGCATTCCTGAAATGTCAGGGTTTTGTTTTATTGTTGCTGTACTTCTGTTGGTGCTGGCAGAGGAAAAGGATATGGAGTGAAAAGAACAACTTTTACATAAAAGAGCCAAAATGGTGCTGCAGTACACCTCCTTCAATCTTCCCAACAGGACTCATCATCACGCGTCCTTTCTTTGCATGTTTTCACCCTTTCACAGGAATGTTGCGTTCACAAATAGCTGTTATCAAACAGATTCCTGTTGCAGTTCCTATTTTCTATCTTCCCTTTTCTGTGATAATTTTCTGTTGGAATGATAAAACCCAGTGTTTCTTAAGATGGTGAGCACCTGAGTGTGCTGGGTACCCCACCACTCTGGCCACACCGATTCCAAGTTACTGAGCTCTGGGGTCTATAGCCCCTCAGTACCTCTGCAAGGGTCTGGTTTCCCACCTCTGTGCATGGACAGACAAAGTAACTCTTCTAAATAGTGAATGATTCACTCCATTTGTATATTTCTACACCTTTCTGTCCCATCCTGTTCTTTTTGCAAAAATGGATGCTTTCTACCTGCCTTACCAGGTAAATCTCAGGGTAGTGATGTGACAACACAACTCTGAGCAAGTGGAATTAGAGCAAGATCCTAAATTCCTTGCTCCATTGGGACTAGAGCTGTGCTGTTTGCAGAACCCAGACTAGATCAGGAGTCCATGAACAGCTTTGTGCTGTGTCCTTAGAAACCTTATGGTTACATCTATGCTAGCAGATGGACTTGACCAGAGACTATTCTTGGACAGTAGAACTTAGACCTTAAATCCAGGCAGCCAAGTCCTCTTGTCCCCAGAAAAAGGTGACTATGTCCAAATGACCTATTTGAAATGGTGTCTTACCCTGGCATTAAGTGGGAGAGGGATGGTTAGCTGAGCCCAAAAACGATTCCAAGAACTGTGTTAGCAGTTTAATTGTATGGACAATCATGTCTCAGTAATTGAGCCCACAGAATAGATGTAGGCTGGGGATCGCAGTTTATCCCTGTAGAGAATGGGCTTAGCGACACAGTATTGCATGCACTGCAGCCTGGTTGTGAAGTTTAACTGATATTTATAAAATATGCCAAATCCTCGCATACAAAATGCTACATAAGTAATAAGTATTAATAAACGTGATTATATTAAACCAGGTCTGTTTTCAGTCATGTTTTATAAGACTACAGTTGTAGCAGTAAGTGAGCTTTCATATGAAAGATCAAACATTTTGCCTTCCATTGTAAGCCATTCTTTGTAAGCTTTTCCAATAAAAACAGCAGAATATCTCATACATATTGAAATTCAATGACATTCTTAAAGACTAAGTGTTCATTTGCAAATGGGAAGCAATAATACTGAATTTCTCTTTCCCAGACGTTTTTGAGCATGTATTTCAAGCTGAATGTTATCAATAAGTAACAAATTATTAAGCTTAAAATTTACATTTTAACTAATATAATTTTTATTAGTACAACAGCACATCAGGTGCATTTTAGCTTTAATCTAAACCTAAGTAAGCAAGGTTTCCTGCTTTGTCAAATTGTTTTACAAGTTGAAGTCTGTCACATCTTCAAGCCTAACTAGTTCTTAGCACTTAAAAAATGTTTTTCCCAAATGACGTTCAGCAAGAAGAGAGACACCACAGTTTAAGTGAAAGCTGGTTCCAAACCTCTGCAGCAGAATTTTTAATTTCCAGTCCTTTATTAAGAGAAACAAACCAGAGGCTCTCGGGGGTGGGGTATCAGCACTGACAATTCTCATGCTCTGACACAGGGCTTCACCTCTTTTGATGCCAATCTAAACTTAAAAGTGCTACTGACACAACCCTGACAGAGTATGAAAAAAATATAATTTCCCTAACTGACTCCGCTATGATGTTTTCCTTGCAATATTACCTCTTATTCTTTTTGGAAACTGGTATAGAAGTAACTGTTAAAAAGGAAGCTTTTGATTATATCAAGTATCTCTCAATTCAAAGAATTTTCTAGTGCAATTCAAATAACAATCTCTTTTTGGTGTAGTCCAGGCCTGGGGTTCTTTCTTTGTGTTATGGACAAATCTTCACAGGTAATATACTGGATTTTAACTCGAATACAGGAGTTGGAGCTTACAGTGTGTAAAGTGGGATTTCTAACTCATCTTCAGTTCATTTCAAAACTCACTCCCTAAATGACCAGTACTTCAGTGCTGTCTCCTCTTTTTCTCAAAACACAGGGAAAAGCCTCATGACCCCGCACTGAATATGAGAGTCTGCATGAGGCACTCTTTGAAGAGCTCGTCACAGCTGCAATGCCAGAGGAAACCAAGTCTCTCTGCTAAGGAAAGGGCAACAGGTTTTATTTCACAGTTATGGTTCTGTATTTGAGCAGGAGGACTCTGGCAGAAAGACAATGGAGCTCCTGGCTAAGAGTCTCATGACTATGCATTACATGCTGTGTCTCCTATAGGAACAGATCCTCAACATCATGCTTGTGCTGATGGGTCCTTTCCAGTCACTGGGATCAGCTCACACCTGACTATCCCCTGATTTTGTGACTTTTTTTTCCACTTTTTTGTATGTGTTTGAAGTCTCAGAACTCCTGAGGGTTCCCAAACCAGCCACATGGACTGTTTGGCAGCTTACTTTCTTCTTCCCCATGAAAGCTGTAGAATGTCGAACTTGGCTGTAGGGCTTTTTGCCCTATGCATTCCTGTATGCCATCTTATACATCCCAAAAACAGCTATACAGCTTTTTTATGTTTTTCTTCCTTTCCAGACATGTTTCATCTCAGCTGTTCCTCAAAAATACTTTCTGCGAACCAAAAAAAAATGAGGGAGGATTCTTTTCAACAATTTCCTATGTTTTTCCCCTCAAAGCACTTTAGGAACAGCTCTGTTTTTTTTCCTCCACCATTAAAATAAAACTGTGGAAAGACAGTTGCACTGTTTCTACACATTCCAGTGAAGGAACCCTGAATCACACGCAGCATATGCATGCACAGAAGGACCCAGAGCTTATTCCTTTGAGCAGCTTCAAAACTAGAATGAACTCAGTCTTTGCATGAAAAATTTCCAAAAAATATCAGAGCATAAATCCATGTAACATCCCTCTTTGGTGACTGTTATGTTCTCTTAGCTAGGGAGGAAATATTTCTCATACCCATAAGGATATACATAGCTGGTAACTGAGACAACTGGCAATTGAGCAGTGAGCTACCACAGGGCTTACTGGTGCCCATTTAAGCTGTACTTTGAGGTATGAGGTTAGGGGGCTGCGTGCTTTCAGTCATCCAAGAAGTAGCCAAGCAAATGCATCCAGTGTGGCTAATTACTGCTGGAGCATATTTCAGTCATTGAAAGTTTAATTATTTGCGCCTCTGAGGTCCTGTTCTCAATTCAGAGGCATTTCTGTACTTTTCTGTACTGTGCAAAACGGTTTTTATTTTGGAATACCATACCTCATTAATTTTAAGTCGGTATTCGATATATTATATCAATATCAATTATATATTATATTATATCAATTAATTTAATGAAAAACGGTAAAACAAGAAATAAAACAAAACCAACAAAAAAATTGAGGTGGCAGAGGGTGCTTATCTATTGACCATAACAGTTTCAAGTATCTTTGCAGCTGAGGGTAGAGCAGGTAACTGTCTGCTTTTCTAAATCTCTTTGTATCCTCCAAACAGACTTTAACAGGCTGGCACATGGAGAGCTTGAATAACATGGTTCCCAGGCCAATAAAGGTAACTGCTAAAGATGGGTTGTTGCACAGGTGTTCTGGCACAAGGGAATGTGAACAAAGAGAGGTCTTTTCCGGGAGAAATGTGCACACATTAAAATTGTCACAGAACTTCAGGCATGGCAGTAGGTAGTGGAATGACATGAAACTCGAGTACAGAGTGTAGCTGGGAAGGATGTAAAGAATCTGTAAAAGAGGCATATGATGTGGGCTGGAGAATGAGATGGAAGGAAAATAAGAAAGTAATTACCTTGTCATGAGAGGACAGCATGGAGCACTGGAGAGGTGGCAGTGGAGATGAATAAAACTCTGTGTGAAGTGTGAGCCTGGCCTGATAGGGATAAAATAGTTTTGAGTTGCATAAGAGTATGAAATTTCCTTCAAAAACAGGGAAATCATGAGGAAATAGGGAAATTTTAGGTTTCAGTGAAAGAAAAATCACATGTGGACTTGTATTAAATTTGCAATAAATACTCATCCTCCAAGTTACAAAGACTATTTAAAATAATTTCAGAATGTTTTTATGTATCGTCTTTTCACATGCGGACAAAGTGTATGTAGGTTTTATAACCTATACACCTTCCTTCCCTGCTCCCTACGGTATTAATAGTGTGTATAAACCCTTTATCAATAAATTTCTAAATAAGTTTCTAAATGTTCTGTTTCTGAAAATTATTTTGGAGACCAAGATGCTTTCCTTAGTTTCTAGAAGCATTAGAGTTCAGCAGCCCTATAAACAACAGCCTCGTTTCTGAGGCTATGTCTAAGTAATGCGCATAAAGGAGTTCTCCAAGCTCATTCATGGATGAGCCTGTGGCATACAGCATCCCCCTTGGAGCCTGAATTCCCTGTAAAAGAAAGCTGTGCACCCTTGCCACCTGTAAGTTGCAATCTTCAACAGAAGTCTTTGCTCTGGACAACCACAAGAAGAGGAACTGCAGATGTGATCCTGTTTTATCAGAAGCACAATCTACATATTATCCAAAGGCTTTTTTTCATACATATAAGTCAAAACTGGAAAGAACACATTGTGTCAGAAACCACCTTATTTTACAGCATGAGAACTAGAGGAGTAATGGTGTTATTTTCACCTTTCAGTTCCTGATGCATCTTAAGACAACAGAGGCTTGATGCACTTTTATGTCTTTCCCCAGTTCACAGTGTGCCCAAAGACTCCTCTGCACTGGTACTCCCCTCCTCACTGGCGGCCTGTCTAGGCTGATGAAAAGCCTTGAAGGGATTTTGTAGCTAATTGACTAATTCCCAGCTGCTAAGGAGAAACCTATTTGTTTGCTGTTCTTCCTTTTTCTTTGCTTTGCCATTGCTGTGTAGGGAGCTGCATGTCCCTACCACACAAGACACACCATTTCTTTCAGGGCCGTCTCTCTCACTATAGCTAGCAAAACACCAGCACTAGTATGAAGAGTTTATGTCCCCAGAAAAGTGAGAGAAGGAACCCAAAGTAATTTATGTCAAAAACACTCACCAAACCCTCACTAAAGAAACACTCACCAAATACACTATTATGCTTCTTGTGTGCTATTGAAGGCATTAAAGTAATTGTCAGTTTTAATATTTTATGGTCTATTTTATGGTCTTGATAAATTTTTGTTTTTAGCTTTTGCTTAGAAATTATAATGATTATATTTTTATATTTTTTATATATTTTAGGTATTTAAGATGCAAAATACACAAACAATGTATGCCAGATCATCAATTACCTTTTCTTCTATGTTGTAGCACTTGCTGAAATTTATTTTGATAAATGTGTAACAAGTTACGATCTTCACCTTATCCCAGACCATAAACATTCTTTTGACACTTCCCTTCTCCTAAAATCTCTTAGAAATTAGTCAGAAAGAAGTACTTCTTAACTATGGTTAGCATTTAGCTAAAGAAGTAAAAAGTAGTTATTGGTTCACTAATCTAACTCAAATATTGCTATTAAATTAGGAAATCCAATTTATTTTTGAAACAAGACAAATGCTAGATGCAGGTACTTTTCCCGTGTGTAGTATGTTCTGTGCAGCTCTGCCAACCCCTTCTGGAGTCTTGGGCTGTGCAAGCAGAAAGTGCCCTCCTGCTGGGGCAACGTAATTGTTGCTTTCTGGGGAGCACATGTAGCAAGAGGTACAAGGGCTCCAGGTCAAGCCCCTGCTGCAGGCGTGTGCCACGGAGAATCCATGTCTCCTGGAAATGGCTATCTTGGTAGCAGTTTCAAAGCTACACACATGTGTATCACCTTCATTGTGTGTGGAATAAAAGTTAGAGTACTGGGTGAACAGCTTTAAAAACTGAATGCAGACTTCACTGGTTTGAGATTATACACATCTTTCCCTAAGTTTTTACAGTTTTTAATTTGCTAAATAATGGGGTATTCATAGTGGTCTGAAATACCTACTCTATCATTTATGTTCTCTGCTTGATAATTTTCGTGTCTTTAATGTCTTTCTGTTCACCATCACCACCTTAGATTGAAGATAGTCTTTGAAACACATTTTTTCATTTTTAACTTGTTGTTTGACAAGTAGTGATTGGAAAAATAGTTTCTAACCAAGAAAGCAATTTTAAATTAGATCTTGCTTTTCTCCAAGCTGAATCAAGGCCCTATAGACATTATGGCAGGTTGTGTTTTGAACATGCTTTAAACAAAAAAAAAAAAGTTCTTCAGTGATTAATTAGTAGACTGTGAAGTCATGGAATCATATAATGGTTTGAGTTGAAAAGGACCTTAAAGATCATTGTGTTCCAACACCCCTGTTGTGGCAGGGACACCTTCCACTAGACCAGATTGCTCAGAGCCCCTTCCAGCCTGGCCTTGAACACTCACAGGGATTGGGCACCCACAACTTCTCTGAGCAACCTGCTCCAGTGCCTCACCACTCTCACAGGAAATATATCTTCCTAATATATAATCTAAATCTACCCTTTTTAAGTTTACAATCATTAGCCCTTTGTCCTTACACTACATGCCCTTACCAAAAGTTCTTCTCCATCTTTCTTGTAGGCTCCTATTAGTACTGGAAAGCTGCNACCCCTGTTGTGGCAGGGACACCTTCCACTAGACCAGATTGCTCAGAGCCCCTTCCAGCCTGGCCTTGAACACTCACAGGGATTGGGCACCCACAACTTCTCTGAGCAACCTGCTCCAGTGCCTCACCACTCTCACAGGAAATATATCTTCCTAATATATAATCTAAATCTACCCTTTTTAAGTTTAAAATCATTGGCCCTTTGTCCTTACACTACATGCCCTTTGCCAAAAGTCCTTCTCCATCTTTCTTGTAGGCTCCTATTAGGCACTGGAAAGCTGCTAGAAAGTCTCCCTGGAGCCTCCTCTTCTCCAGGCTGAGCAATGCCAACTCCCTCAGCCTATCTTCATAGGAGGCGTGCTCCAAGCCCTCTGAGCATCTTCATGGATGCACTCTGGATTTGCTCCAACAGATCCATGTCCTTTATGTTGGGGGCACCAGAGCTGGATGCAGTGCTCCAGGTGGGGTCTTACAATAGCAGAGTAAAGGGGCAAAATCACCTCCCCCACTTCCTCACTGCCTCTTTTTCAGGGTGCATTGCTCCTGAACCTGGAAGAGGAAAGCCTTGAATATTGATCAGGTTTCTTGGGCCCCTCTTCCCTCCACAGCTTTACCCCATGGTACTCTACCAAGGAGAACCCTGAAAGTCTGCTCTTCTGAAGTCCAGGTTAAAAAGGTTACTGTGCATCCTCCTCCCTGACCTAAGGATCTTGAGCTCCACTGCTTCATGGTTACTGCAGCCAAGGCTGCCATTGAGCTTCACATTCCCTACCAGCCCCTCCTGTTGGCAAGAACAAGGACCAGCACAGCACGTCTCCTCACGGGCTTCTCTGTCACTTGGAGAAGGAGGTTACTGCCAACGCATTCCTGGAACCTCCTGGATTATCCTGCTGTGCCACCCCTCCAACAGGTATCAGACTGGTTGAAGTCCCCATGAGGACTAGGGCTTGTGAATATGAATTCCCTCCTATCTGTCTGTAGAGGGCTTCATCAGCTCAGTCTTTTGTTGGGTGGCCTGCACCAGACCCCCACTGTACTCTCACCTGTCTTTGCCCTCCCTTTAATCCTGACCCATAAGCTCTCTGCTGCTTATCCATCCTCAGGCAGAGCTCCATGCACTCCAGCTGGTCACTGACAAGAGAGGCCAGCAACACCTCTTTTTCTCCTCTGCCTTTCCTTCCTTAACAGTCTGTATCCTTCCATTCCAGGACTTGAGTCATAGGAGCCATCCCACCACGTCTCTGTGATGACATCAGAGCACTGCAGGTGTGTGCACATCTTGCTTATTCCTTGGGCTATGGGCATTTTGCATAGAGTCGTTTAAACTGGGCCCACCACTTACTGTCCGGAGGGGCTGGAATTCCTTTGTGCAGTTTTTCCACTCTGGGATTTTAGTTCACGCCCAGGTTATGCTGCCTGCCTACAGCATAATATATGACTCAAATACACGATCAAATTACTGAACATCAGCTGAAGTTCAATGCTTGTTCACCCATACACTCCTCCCTGGCACACGGGTGAGGTAATGTAACTCATCCTAAAGCCTATAGCCTAAGTAGTAAGAGAGGTTGAACTGGCAGCATGCTAAGAATGAACACATACATGTGTGAGCTAATGTACTGTAACTCCTTGAGCCTCAGAAACATGGTCTGGGCCATAAATCACACACATTGTGTGTAATTTCAGCACCAATTCAAGGTGACAGGATCCCATGCCCTGGCACTAACCCTCTATTTCCTGTTATCATTTGAAAGACTTCTGGCACAGCAATCCATGCTGGTCTGGTTCATTATGTTTGTGCTCTTACTGTGACAAAAAAGGAGGAGCAACTAGGTTTATCTCCTTACTAACATTCCCTTAACATGAGAGCCTCTAATGCTCATATGTGTGGCTTTATGGTGTCCTGTGTCATAGTCCTCTCAAACAGTAGAAAAATAGGACATTCAAAATGAAGCAGATGAAATGCTGGGCTACCACTGTTTATTTTTTTAAATTTCTGCACAGCTTTTTTTGGAGACATTTGCTATGAAAGCCAACCAAAAAAAAAAAAAAAAAAGAGCTGGAGAAGGTAGGGTTTTGAGTGCTTTATCAGAAAGTAGACTATTCTGTGAGTTTCATATTTTTTTCTATGTAGAGATTGAGCAAATAAACCACAAGGACAAATGCATGTTTTAAGTGAGGCTTTGTTCCAGAACTCCACTAAGAGCCATCACTGAAAACAGTGAAAATTATTTTGTGGTTATGTAAAATATATGACTCATATGTGGGTAGAAAGAGAAGCATGTAATAAAAAAAAAAATTAAAAAACAAAAAATCACAAAATAACCGTATTTGTCTCATTTTCTTTGGTTTCACACACTGGTTTTCTGCAAGTATGGTGAATGCTGTTTACTGTGCTATGTTCATAAAAATTATGTTTGCTTGAACAATGAAGTTTTGAGGCTAAGAAGTTGCACTCAGACTTAATGACTAAGGAAATTAAAAGCTCTATATAGAATTGCAACAAAATCACCCAGGGCACATCTTAATTTCGAAGGAGTTGAAATCCCTGTCTCTGGCCTTCTGATCTCTGGTACTGGTCTGAAGAAGGTCCAGCCCTGGTGATACAAGTCAATACTGTAATCTGCTTCTTCAGATGGCACTTAGATCATCTTTTAATGCAATAATATTATTTGACACATGATTTTTGAGGAATCTGAAGGAGGTATAGAGAATAAATTTATTTTCTGCAGTTATGTTCAGGTTAATTTAATTTATGCTCAGCAGTTACTGCATTGTTTTATCCAACCGAGAATATCCAATTCTTAAATCAAGATTGTCTCGTGAACATACAGGGTCAGACAAGGTTTATGGGAGTAATGCTTAAAATCAGAAACCCCCTGACTATTATCTCACTAGTATAGTCCATACATTAGTCAAGTGAGGAACATGGAGCTTGCTAGAAAAAACCCTACAAATGTGTAGAAAAAAAGATCCTTCTTATCCCTCCCTTTTCTGCAGAGTTAATACAATTATTATATCTTGCAGTACACTTCATGATGTTTATTGTTGCCGTGGCCTTCCAGTCTGTACTCTCCAGTAAATTCAAGTAATTAAAACTCTTTCTCCATATACCTCCCAGGAAATGAACCCAAGTGTTTTCATTTGGGAATGCAGTTATATACTTAATGCTACTGCTGTGATTGAGAAGAACACAGGACCACTACCAACATGAATGCAAACAAGGCCAGCTTAGAGTGCCTTATCTTGTGTTTGCCATGGGTAGGGGCACACTCTCTTCTGCCAACATGGTAACTTCTTAGGCCACTGTAGTTTAGCTGAAGGCCTAAATCTAACATTTCAGACAAGCCTAATAATAATACAGTTCAGTCCCTCCAAGCAACTATCTGGGCTGTTAAAATGTCATAATCAGTAAAAATGTAGCTTTTTAAGTAGCGTTACCTTTCCATCTCTATTTCCCCTGCTTTACAAAGAGAACAATTGTGTCCTTGCAGTAATGCTGTAAGGCTTCCTTCATTAATGCATGTATGGCACCTTGAAATGTATGAATAATAGATTTTGGACTTTAATGAGAAATAATAAGGATTTCTTTAAAAATCCTTGATCCCATGCTAAAGAAAATTCTCTATCAACATCAACAAATTTGAGACTTCTTACTTTTTTGGATGGAAAAGTTGATCTGTTGCTTGTTTGTTTCTTCAACTGAATTTAAAGTTTTATCATAGTATTTCCATAGTAAGTGGTCTTTATCATGCAATAATAGTTTGATAAAACTCTCAAAAAATGGAGTAAAACTTGGAGGGAGGATAACTACTTTCATATTATAAATTGTATGTAAAATGGATGGTTTTCATAATGATACATAATGCACTGCTTTAACTGTCCACATTGTGTTGTACAATGCTTTGTCTGTGTGGAATTGCACCAGCTGTACCTGCTGTGCCTTTGTAGAGTCCTATTCAGCACTCCTTATTCACTCCCTCCTTTGGCAAAGCCCCCTCTGAAGTCAGTGTGTGATATGCTACGGTGAGAAGTGCTGAATAGGACCCTTAAATGATAACTCCTTGGAGGAGGAAACTGCCACTTTCCTCACACTTCTCTTACAGTATAATGCAATTTGGACTGAAGATGCTATGAAAATACTACTAATAATAGATTGAGCAACTACATCAGGCAAATTATGGTAGTTCTCAAGAATCGTCATCATTTTTTCAGCACAAAGGGATCAAAGAAGGCTTCAGAATACCAACAGTGGTGTTAGATTTAGATATGGTCAGCAGTAGCTTTTTTATTTTTGCCTACAAAGTCCACAAATATTATGTGAAATATTAATATGTCACAAATTAATATATTTCAGTAAGGTATTATATATTCACAAGATTTATTAACAATTGGCACATTTCCAGCCTCTAGGCCATAACTATGTCTTAGACCTAAATCTTGTACTAGTGAATAAGGTACAGCTACTTCTCTTTTGAGGTTAATCTAAGTGCTGTATTAATCTATGTTTAGGCTTTTCAAAAAGTTAAGCTCCACAGAATCTTTGTCTCTTCAAACAATCGAGATTTCTTGACCTTCTACAATTTTACTCTTTTGCTTTGATAAACTCTCTGTGCCAACAAATCCTAGCCAATTTCATATCTTAAAAAAAGAACACCTTAAACAATTTGACTAAATGCCTTTACAGCTTTGGTTTTAATTAGATGTTTTGCTTCTTCAGCTTACTGGAAAGAGCTAGATAGCTTCTAACCATGTCAGTCTATATAACAGCAGGTGTCAGCTTTAACTGCCTCTGAAAATTTTAAATGTATTCAATTAAAAGAATCCCTTAGAGAATGATACTTTTATGTTCATTTGTCTTATGCGAGGTTTGCAACATGTTTTCTTTCTATACACTATGTTCTTGTTGATTCTGTGACCCAATTATGGCTAACATTTTTAATGTCAGAGTACATTCAGTTAGTGCTTTCATCTTAATATAATCTATCAGAAAAATGGATTGTTCCACAAGTGTCATTTGGGAAGGTAAGTCTCTCTCTCTCTCTTTTCTTCAGGAAACCAGAGTAATCTTGACACCAGAACAGTAAGTGGTTATCTGAGCAATGATAGGTGAGAAAATTGATAGCTTTGAGATCTGAAATGAATGGCTTCTCATATTCTGATCTCAATACACAAACCTACAGGTGTAGCTAGATGTCTTTTTAGGCCTTTCTGGAACAGAAGTAAAAGAACTGCTGAAAAGAACAGACACTATAAAACAGGACAGACAGATGTATAAGCTGATATATAAGTAGATATAAGCAGATAAGCAAATAAGCAGATATATAAGCTGTACACGCTACACACACACATCTGCGTAAGTGCAATTAAAATAAGCATGCTTGTCCTTCAGCTACGAGCAGGCAGTTAGATTTTTCAATTTATGTTAACTCTGTCTGTTATTCTGGTACCTGAATTATCATATTAAAAACCTGCTCCTGAAACATGTCACAGCTCCAAGCATTTTTCTCATGGCAAAAATGAAACCAGTTATGAACCTATATCATGAGGCTTACCCAGTAAAGAAAAAATACTTTGAAAAAAATGTTGTACAGATTTAATGACTTACCCATTTTCCTTGAAAATTGGTGCATGTCAGGATAAAAGCTGCATAAGACATTGTCCTATATGTTTAGTACTAGTTGCTCTAAATTTCATTACATCAGGCATGATATGATAACCAAACTGCCTCTGATTGGGTCCTAGAAAGAGTTCCCAGTGAGTCAATGTCTAACTTTAACAAAATTGAAAGGCGTTTTTGCATTGTTAGAGAATGAATCAAGCACTGGGGACTGGCAAACTATGACTAAAGCAGGCACTTACCATATGTGAACCCATCACATTTTCATGAGTGCCAAGTCGTAAGATGAGACTAAACCTGAAACCCTTGCAGATAAATTAATGATTATATGCTCTAGTTATAGTATAGTTGGTAATGTGATATTTAAAAAGATATTCTAAACAAGGTTTGAAATATATTCTGAATACACTGCTACTCCCGACAACAAAGTTTAAACTCAATCTAGGTGAAAAATTTCATCTGCCATGTACAATGGTGTTGGACAGCCAGAATCTAAAAAAATCCATTTGGACCGATCGTGGCTGCAGGAAATGATGCTTTAAAGTCAGAGGACACTGATCACATGATCTGCTTGAATTGAAAGACATGTTTCTTCATCTCAAAAAGTCTCAAAACAGTTTTGTTCAAAAGCAGATCAGGAAGAGAGAAGTGATTCTGTGAAAATGTATCTGGAACACTGCATACATGAAAGCAGAAGGAAAAAAATAGGGATGTCACGGAGAAGAAATTTAAAAAAGAAAAATTGAAGAAGCTGAAAGAGACTACAACAAATATTTTTAATTTTTTGCTCATTGGAAAAGGTTTACTTGAAAAAATAACTCAGCAAAGCAGCATGAGAAAGAAAAGAAAAAAGAAAAAAAAACCCCAGAAAAACAAAACAAAAAAAGAAGAAAAAGTAATGGATCTACCAAAAAAAAAAAAAAAAAGAATAAAGGAAGATGTTAAAATATGTAGAGACTTAAACTGTAAAGGATGATCTAACAGTAATACATAAAGAAGCAAAAAATGAAATAGTAATTGGAACAAATTTGGATGTGCATCAGCGTTAGTTCAGAGAAAAGGCAGAACTGAGCTTGTTTCTGGGTAATAAGGAGACACCTGTAAATGCAACAAGCAAGTTTTTTGTGGAAGAAAATGTTTCCAGAAACTAACAAAAATTGAGGAAGTCTCTTATCATGTGACTGTGGTAAAGAATTACAAAAAATATTGCTTCGCAGGATATTGGAAAGAAATTTTTATATTGAAATAAGGGAAATAAAGTTATAGTTGCAGATTTGACAGCTTCCTCTGTTGGCTTCCTGTAGATCTCTCTTCCTCCCTGATATGGATTTAAAGGAAACAACATGCATGCTGTCAGATTTACCACATCCATTTCTTATAAAGAGAAAATTTAAAAAAATATTACTAATATTTAACAAGTCCAGACGAGTCTATAACTTTATCACTTGTTCCGAGGCAACCAGTTTGGGGTCATAAGGACTTACACGATTACCAAGTTGTTGGATTCAATGAACTTGACTTTGTTTTGTATTAACATCTTATGGTGTTAGATGTATTGATACAAGCATGAATGTAAAGGAGAAATGAGTACCTTATTCCAATAAAAAATATTGTCTGTGGTGAATGAATAACATTCTTATTAGAGTTTCAAAATAACTTACAATACAACAAACACATTCAAATCTGAATTATTTTGTTTTCACTTATGTTCTTCACGCTCTTGAGCCAGTGTTCTCTTCCAACTTTTTGAATTTTAAAATCCTAGGAATTTTTCTCTTTGGTCTCATTAGTCTTGTTTTAAAAATTAATTTTAGTCTTACAGTGTCTGGGTGTGGCACTTGATAAAGCCATACCTCTCTTTAAAATTATTCAATGAGGTCCTTGGTTATCTTAGGCAATATTTTCTATGTCTAAAGTCCTTATTTATCTTCATGACAGTAGCCACATTAGCCTAAACTGATAACCTAGGGGACTGTACTGGTTAATAGGGTGCGGGTGGCTGCAGATTTTTGGAAATCCAGAGCATGGTAGTTACATGGGTTATTGACCCAAAGACCTAGTGGCAAAGAAGAAGAGATATTAAATTTATTTTAAAAGTAAAGTATGCTAAGTGTCATTTGAAAATATTTTTTTTCCATTTGATATGTATTTTCCACAGTTCTACATTCTGAGTCATAATCTGTTTCAAAAAAGCGTTATTTTTCTTGCTACCTGAATTGACATCTAATGTTCAATGCCTTTGACACTTTGTTGACTGTTGTGTTTTGTTTTTTTGCACAGTGGCATGAAACATAAAATTAAGAAAAACTTAAAAAAAAATTAGCAAGTATCACAAGTCTTAATCACAGATGGAAATCAGATTGCTACTTGTCTGGAATACACAAAAAAGCTATTCATAATAAATTCAAAATCATAAGCCTAATTAGAAAGGAAAGTTATTGCTTACATGTAGGGATAGGAAAAGCATATTTATACCATAAAATAGGATTTCAACTACATATGTACTGATACAGTATTTTAAAATTTTTATTAACATTGCCTGTTTATATGTGTGTACTGTGTGTATACTTCAGCTATTTTTGCAGTCATTAGCTGTGAAGAGTTTAGCTATTTTTGGATGTGTGAAAGTGTACATAAAAATCAACAACATTGTTCTGAACTGCTATTGTCTTGTTTAACCCACAAGCAACACGTGTAAGTTCTCATTTCAGCATTTTAAACTTATTAAGATAATTGAATAAAATGAGTCTGTACGAGGAAATTTTCAAAGTAACTCAAATGGAATTTATATTTCACAATACAAAACATTGTACAAAATGAGTGTAACACAATTGTGACTGCTGAAAGCTATTTTTTCCCTATGAGTACTTTGAGAGAAACAATGAAGATTACTAGTAGAAACTCAAAATGCCTTTCTCTCTGCTCTCTCTCCAGAGACTTGACTGTTCAATACACTACCCACTGTACCTTGTACTTTTTCTTGTTATCTCACTTGCAGTGGGTGATAGTTACTGGTCTGGGGAATAAAAGTCAGATCATATTCTAGCAGCTAGCCATCAGTCATGGCTTTCCATGTGGCAAAGTATGTATTAACCAAAGTCCAAATGGTTACGCAGTATTTAGGTTTTGCTCCATATACTGACATTTCTGAAACTAATGTATGATGTGTAGGAAGCCAAATTTGATCTGTGGGAAATGACCCACTACATGTAACTGGATGGGATAGGATGGGATAGGATGGGACAGGACAGGACAGGACAGGACAGGACAGGACAGGACAGGATAGGATAGGGTGGGGTGGGATGGGATGGGATGGGATGGGACGGGACGGGACGGGACGGGACAGGATAGAATAGAATAGAAT
>VZRO01003717.1:833354-910566 GCA_013397915.1 Daphoenositta chrysoptera
TAGAATAGAATAGAATAGAATAGAATAGAATAGAATAGAATAGAATAGAATAGAATAGAATAGAATAGAATAGAATAGAATGCAAGGTCCTGAGTTGTGAGGGATCCACGAGGATCCTTGAATCGAACTCTTCAGACATCCTGGTTGAGTGGTTTCTGGTTTATTGGCCCAGAAGAAGCCTGTGTATGGTTGGAAGGAGAGGGAAGGAAGCCAGTATGACTGTTGTGCTGAACTTGATTCTTCCAGCACAGAAATTTTATATCACACCGTCTCTCTCTTGGGAAGACATTATTAATTATGATTATTATTATAGTCTTGTAGTAACATATGAATACTAATTTTTTTTTTCTTTGAGGTAGGTTGACTTCTCTCTTCATTTCTTTTCCTAAATTATAACTCTCCAGTAGGTCGTGGTACTAATTAGCTGAATTGGAAGTTGCATAGAAAAAATTCTAGACATTATGATGTGAATATACCTTTTAATGAGGACTATGAAACTAAAAATGACATTTTTCCCTATAATTAAAAGTAATTTTTACTCAGTCATATTTCTTGCTTTTGAAAGACCTTCGAACAATCTGACTTACTAAATATATTTGAAATATTTGGGGTTTGTACTTAAAATTCATCTGTAATTAAAACAATTTTTCTGCAAGTCAACTCAAAAAACTTCTGTATCCCATTGTATATAGTAGTTGATTCAAAGCAATTCATATATAATATAGGAAGTTATGGGTATGCATGTAAAGTGGCTAAAATCCCAAATAAATTCAACCTTTTCTAGACAGTGGTAGGGGGAAATGGTTTATATTGCCCTGCCTCTGATGAATCCTTAATTATTTTAATCTTGTTGAAACAAAATGTATTAAATATAATGTCAAAGGTCTCTATGTATTGCTTATAAGACAATATGAGGCTGTATCATATTAAAAAATCATGCCATGAAAGAAATGGAAGTCGCTGTGAACTCCTTAGCTATAGTGCCTAGTGCACTTCATATTTGTCTTTGTCATAAGCCTTTGCCAGCTGAAGTACGTCAGGTTCATACTTGAAATATCATGATCTTTGTTTCTCTTTCTGTCTTTCAATAGTTGAGGTCTTATAAGTATGGGTTTGTTTGTGGTTTTTTGGTTTGGTGTCATGCTCCCCTCCCCCCAGAAAATGTTATGTCTCTGTAAGTTGTCAATAATGTTACAGCTCATAAGTGATACAATCCACAATGAAAAGTGAAAGGACCTGAACTGGAAATAAAACTAAGGTTGTTTTTAAAACCGCTTCCTTATGTGTTGATTCAGATTATTTGTAAACACAAAAATGATCTATTTGTCTCAAAATGATGCAAATAAACAGGAGAATAAATAATAAGCGTTCAAATAATTAGAAGATAAAATATCTTTGAGGATATATATCAGTTTCTTAGAAGTACTGCAGTAGTTCTGATTTGGCTTAGTACACAAGCAACATTTTTATTTTTAATTGTGGCCCTTTTAGCTTCTGCTTTTGTTGTGAAAGGCTAAATGTTGCTTAGAGTCATCTTGCTTGTTAAGAACTCCTTAAGACTGACCTTTCTCCCAAGAGAGCAGTGGTGGGTACCCAGATCCCAGTGCCTCGGTGCTGCAGGGTGCACTGGGGTCAGCTCTGTCGGGCTGCACTGGATGGAGAGCGGGCACCTGTGGGAACCCAGAATGCAGAGAATATTTCCCTGCCTGTTTTGAAGGGTTCTACCCCCCTGGACAACACCGTCTTTGACATTTATCCATGGAGAAAACTGCCAACTCTTTGGGAAGAACTAGAATCGACTCCAGTGTGAAATAAATGATAGAATGTTATGTAAGGTTATCACAGGGTGAAAAAATCTAAAGGTTTTGGGTTTATTAATGTAGTAAATAGATAAAAAGCAAAAACTCCAAAATGGAGGATTGTTGCTGTTTCTAGACCTTCTTCTTCTTCTTCTTCTTCTTCTTCTAATACTCCATATTTTGCAGTAGAAAATGTCTAAAATTTATTAGATGAAAAATTCCGCAGTTCCTATGTACGTGACAGGAGCATTTGTCTAACATTGGTAGAAAAGTGAAAATATCTTTCGTTTTAAGTTTGAATTGGATGATTTACCTTTAGGAAGGCCGTGTTATCTTGATAAGCAAGCATTCTCAAGCATTTTCTCATGCATTCTGCTGCATTCTCTGCTTTGTGCTGTGTCTGGGTCACGCTAGTGACTCTACTTCTCTGATAAGACTTAATAAACTATCTTAAAGCAGAGAGTGCTGAAAGTTTCTTTCATCTATCGGACTCCTGGCAGGGACTCTAAATTCCTCTTCTATCAGAGGAGACCTGGCTTAAGACACAGCAAAGCCAAACCTGGTGCCCACAGGCACCGAGGCACACCATGCCCTTACCTTAGCTGGGAAACCCTCTGTAAGCTGCTGGGAGCAACAGGGATGGAGACGGGCAGGAGGCTCCCCCATGGGAGATGCCCCTTGCTGCCTCAGGAACTGTCCCAGCCTCACCCTGCCCACCCACGTCCCGCTTTGCCTGGGACACGCACTGCTGGCCTGCTCCCCGCAGGAGCTGGTTCCAGCCCCCAGAGCCAGACAGCCTCGTGGCATGGGCATGGAACTGCGGCCGCCTGGCACCTCGCTGCCACCAGAGCCGTGCAAGGCTGTTGTTGTCCCCTGAGCCCCTCACAGAGCAGCTCCAGTGCAACCCCACCCGAGCAGGACACGGCACAGATGCTGCTGTGCTGTCCCCCTGGCAGCGGGCCCATCTGGAGCCTTGCTGCCAAAATGTGCACTTGTTTTGTACTCCATTAAAGCGTGAATCTCCATTCTAAAGGCTGCAGAACTGAGTTGAATGTGTCTTATGAAACCTTCTAAAATACTTGAAACCTGAGGAAACTGCGAGTTTTATTTCAAATGTCTTTGCATCTCAGTGACTTGGCCCTCACTTCCTTTCAGCTTTATTTGAATTTAACTCCTCACTGTTTCACAAAATGTTAGACAATGACCTCAGCATGCTGCCTTCCCAGGGGACCAAGTAATGTCTGGGGAGAACGATGGGAGGAGCATCTGCAGCTTTTGCTTTGAGTCTTTACCCCTACATCTCAGCTAAGGAGAGCTTATAAAAATAATCTGAGGGTGTTTCATGGCTACATATGGAAGTAGGCCACGGCTATTTTCTTCTGATGTGCGTATGAGTTACATGCCAAAAACATAAGGCCCTGGTTTTGCAAATTTCACAGTTCAAGTATCTTCTTCTCCTAACATGAGTTGCTTGAAATACAGAACCACCTCCTTGGTTCAAAATGTAGCAGAAGGGCTCTAGTTGTTAAATTCTGTGATTTAAATATGCATTTACTCTTGGAGGGTTTTCCAGGCACCTTTAACATTAAGCAGAACATTTTAAAGAGATTTTCCGCTTGTTTCACCTTGGAATCATAAGGAACAGTGCATTTTTAGTGGCATTTGTGAGATGCACTAAAAATAATAATGTGTAGCTCAAGTCTTAGAAACCAAATTTCAATCAAACTGAATGTTGACATTGGGATCCTTTAAAAAAAAATAAACATAAAACCAACAAAAAACCCCACCCCTCTGTTTGGGACTAGTATAAGGGGAAATTGCCATTAATGTCCCTGTCAAATACAACATACACAGTCAAACCTGTGAAGTTTCCCTGAGTTCAGACTGGTTATCTCACAAATCTGTGCAAAGCTCTGGTGAATAATTTATACCAGGCTTGAGGTGACAAGTTAAACACACCCATTTTGTCTAAAATGCTATGAAGGCATCAAGATGGAGCCAAGCTGCAGGGTGAGTAGAGCTCGGTTGATGGGAATCTGAGCATGTCGAGAAGGGGGGATGCTGCTGTAAAGAAAATGAAATGTAATGAGATACTTTTTCATGCATAATTCATGGATGAAAACATGACTGCATAAAAAGCCATGGATTTTAACAAGGCAGGGCTGCAATCATACACATTATCTTCCCAGAGGAACTTTATATAATATTGGTGAAAAAGAGAGGATTCTGAATACCAGTACAAAATAAAGCTGACGTTTTCAAATGCAGTAGAATTTACTTTAATGTACAATGGCTGTAAAGGAAACAATTTATATTTACACCTCAAAATAGTTCCTAGAAAAAAAAGAAATTGCTTTAAAACATATGCCTGCATTTTCCAGCTTAAAGAAAAAAGTAAGATGAGGAATGAGAAAAATACCTCATCTGGATAAAAAAAAAAATTAAAATGCATAAGCAGTATTTTGTTGAGTGTGTTGTTAGGATTGTGCTTTGAAACCTTTTGCAAGCATTTTCACTTTTTAGAAGCAAAACTTTTGATAGGAATGACTGCTGTGAACAGGCTTTTAAAAAGATAAAATGTTAGCTATTGTCACCATAAAATTTAATTTGGTTGCATTTGCAAAAGCAAATACTGTAATTCAGCTTTCAAGAACAGTTTAGTGGCTGGCACATGACTGTTTGAAATGGTGTTTAACGCTTGGGGTATTTAGTTGAAGGGATTAAAAATGGAATGTTGATTAAAGCTTGGGATGTCTTAAATTTATCACCACAAAATCCTAATGACAGACTTAGCTGGAAGGAACAGGGGTGCCTCCTTTAGCTGTTCACTTAGTAGGAGCAGATCACATACAGAAAAGGCACCAGAACAAGTCATAGAGAGCTTCAGAATCACACAAGCTGAAGGAATCTGTGAAGCTATTTGTTTAGTTTACACTGTACAATTTCAATATTTTTGAGGAAAGTAAAATAGCCATTTTGCAACCAGTTAGGATTTTATAGTCCTGACAGTTGGGTGAAGAAAACATTTAGGGTTCAAAATGATTGATATTTCAAAGTGTTCACCTTCTATGGGATTTTTTTTTGCCTTCTCAGTTGTACAGTGTAAGAAGCAGAGAAACACTACAACGAGAAGCAGGTTGAGTTGGTATAGTCACTAAACAATCTAAGCCATTTAAATAAAATTATGTCATTAACCCCTGTACGCAAGAAATACAGATGCCTTAAGATTTTGATAGTAAAAAAATAAATATGGTCTCTTTTTTGACCCTGGCAATAATTTAATATCTCACATAGAATTTTATGAGTTCACAGCTTTTATAGCAATTCAAGCTAAAAGAATCATGTAGTTTCTTTTTGCTTAGACCAGCAGTGTAATAGTGTTTTCACCTATGATCTCTGACTGCGCCTCTTCACAAAAGCTTTCCTCCTTGTCTATTTTCTGCATTTTTAATTTTTCTTAATGTCGTCTCAATAGAAAACATTGCTCCTCTGCAGCTACCCAGACATTGCTTAGCCTTTAAAGAGCATGACAATGACCTGTCTCACAGCCTACCTTAGTGAAATCTGATTATCTATTGGTTTAGTCCAGGACTGGTTTGTCATACTTGCCCATCCCTCATGTAGAAGACTTTAGAACTTGAGCTCATCCTGGTCTTTGAACAGCTAATTTTCTGTAATGATTTCTCTGCTTTTAGTTAAGGGGGGCAAATAAAGGAGGAAGAGGACATGAGGACCCCTCAGTTCAAGCACAGACTATCTCACAGCTCCTGCTGTAGAATTTACAAAGGACTTATTTCCATCTGCTCTCCTCTACTTCTTAGAGGATGTTCCATCTTCCGTATGTTTGCACTGGCTTTCAGTGATTATTTAGCCTGACTGACACAGCCATTTCCAAGTATGGAAAAGGTTTGTTGGCTTAGGTACCTGTTCTCCATGTGATGAAGTTCTGTCTTCCACCAGGCTGAATGGATAGCTGAATACTTGGAAATGTAAAGCAACTGAAATGGGAATCAAACGACAATATTATTAAAATTTTCCTCAAGGCACTATGTGACACAGGCTGTGCAGTTAGGAGGATGCAGCTATACTGAGCTCACACAAATGGAGTTTGTTTTCTCTTTATTTTCTTCTTAACTTTAAAGAGACCCCCTCTAATGTTATGTGATAGGATTGTGCCAGATGTGTGCAGCGTCAGGGACTCCATGGGGTTGTATCAATGAACTCTGCTTTCAGTCTTAGTGATTTGAGCCTGTCTGTGCCTTGATGTAAAGGGAAGTATTACTTGTTTGATTTCCAAAGGCACTGGAATGCTTTGCAAAAGCATCCCAAATTCTGACAAGCAATTTCAGAAAAAGAAGTCAAAAAAATCTTTAGAATAAAACTGCCAGAAAAATATTGGTATGCACCCCAATTCTATAGCATGGTTATGTGAAGAAGCCTGACATCAAATGACTGACAATAAGTATAACATTTTAGACCAGGGTCATTAATTAATTATCTCTGAAGCATTTTAAATATTGCCGTCAGTTGGACAAAGTGTGGAAAAAGCTGTAACCTGGGATACAAAAATCCTTAACTTTGATACTTGTTCTAAAACTGATTGTTCTGTGGGTTTTGGCAAAGTACTTAATCTCTTAATTTCTATCTCTATAATACTAGTGACAGTAATAATGGGAATGGTAATAATATTCTGAATAAGGTTGAATATTAACTTGTTGCTAAAATATTTTACATATGCTATAGATTTTAAGGTTTATGGTATAGATATTAAGGTGCATCTAGTCCTTGGTGTTAGACCTTGCTAGGAATTCATGCTCAGCATTGTGTCCTCTGAAATAAATGTTATTCAAGCTTAGCAATTGACATTATACAACCAGAAAAATTGTACATTCCACAGCAAGAAGGTAGGCCTGTCAGAGGCTGGAGGCAGTCAGAGGAAAAGAGAGTTTCTCTTAACACAAATCATCACCTAGGTTACTAAGAATATCCACATCATACATATTCTACACTCCTGCTTTTTAAGATGTGAAAATGAGACATATGCAGTGGTGCTTTAATTTAGATAATAATTTTCTATCTTTGGCAGCAAAATAATAGAACTGAAGAAAGAGACTTCTATCAATGCATTTTCCTGCTAAATGGCTCTAAAAATTAAGTGATAAAGATAAACTATACTATATTTACCCATACCTAGAGTGTTGTAAGGTCACAGGTGAAGTGCTATCAACACTAGGAAAGAAAAGTAATGAGGAAAAAAAGTGTAAGTGAGAATTTTCATATCTTATATGCTAGTCAGAGTTCAAAGCAGCTGGTGTATGAGACAAGTCTGTCCTCTCTAGCTCTTTGGACTCCAAAAACCTAACTCAGAAACTACCCTGTTAGAAGGCAGGACCATCGGGGATATGTAGCAGATTTTTTCCCTCCTGTCCTTCCTCCAACCTCAAATAAACCTTTTCAGATATGTCTGGTTAATCTTATAAATGTATTTTAATATCTTTTAAAATTTTGTTTGGAAAGACAGTAATTTCATGACTTCTTGTACACTGTAAGTGAGGTTTTCCTCCTGGAGGAGAGGTTGCTAGGGCCCTACCTCTCCAATACTTGTCTGAATTGCATTCTATTTCTTTTTTGGACGTGGTGACAGAAACAAAAGCAATTACAGTAGAATTAATCAATTTCTTTGGTACAAGGCTACCTTATTGTTTGATACTAGCAAGGGCTGTCATTTTAGCTATCAAATCAAGTGGTGGAATGTTGCTGCAGCCCAAATGATGCAGTTGTTATGATTCCATGTCAAGAGTAGCAGCTGGTCTTTCGATGTTACTTCCAGGCATATTTGCTTAGATTCTGTGTGATCCAGGCCTCTGAAATACATATGAGCCACCTTTAAAATGTCTAATTCACGTACTGGCCTACATGGCTATAAGAGGAGAAAGCTGTTTGTGTTCTTCTGCAGTGTAAGACAACAGTTCTGCTGAGCCTAGTGCGTGCTGTGACAGTGATTTTACTATTAGCTGCAGTAGCAGGTATGAATTTAGATAAGGCAGTCGCCTATTCAGTGGTCAGCTATGTTCATGGCTTATGGTACAGATGTGATTCAACATGTCTAGAACAGTGTTTAAGGAATATTCTCAGTGGGACCCAGCTGTTCTCATTTAGCATCAGTCTCCAAAGGAATGAATCCAAGTCACATGAAGCAACTCTACCAATCCCCTACAATAAATATAGACAATGGTGAGAGGCGAGGTACTCTGAAGATCTTAAGATAGCAGTTAAGTCTGTCTGATTTCAGTACTCCCATTCTGCACTGGCCTTCAAGGTAATATAGATGCTTGCCTGAGAGAGAGACAGTTTACTAAGAACCTTAACTTTTCCTTTGGTAAAAGAATTAATCAACATATATAGCAAATGTTAGATCCACCCAGAATCCATTCTGCTTGAAGTGGTTACAGGATAGATATGAAATGGTCCACTTACAGAATGTGTCTGGTACAGCAAAAAAAGGGAAAGACTATAATTTCATTTGCTGTGATCTGCCAACCTTCCAGGATTGCACCCTTAATGAAACCTATACCACTCCTAGCAAATACCTCATCTTTATCAACTTTGCTCATTGTATATTCATGAAACTGTTCAACCTTTCAACCTCAAGACACAGCAAAACAGCTTATTTACCAAATGGTTTTTTTTTCCTAATATAGTAGCTCCATGTAGTCCGTAAAGAGATTTTGTGACAAAGTGTTAACTCCACAACAAAATAAATGAATCCTGGGGTTCAGATCTCCTTCAGTTCATCTAAATTAACTGAAACACACAAAACTATAATGGGCAACTGTATGACTGTGGATGAGCAGACCAGGTGATTTCATCTTCACTGCACCTCTTGGACATGAAGATCTTGTTGCATAAGCCTATTCAGGAAGATCATATGCATAATGACACACAGTGTAGGCTGTATACTTTGGTGTGTAGCAGTGATTTCAGCAAGGTCAGATCTTATTACTTTGAGAGATCATCTCTCCGAGATGGGTCCTTGAACTATGATCTATCTTTGGATCACATTTCTCCTATCAGATTGGGATTTCAATTTTAAACACAGCGCTGAGTATTACCATTCTGACTTAAAGCTGATTGGTGTTTTCCCATCTGATTAGAATGAGAATACATAACCCTGAACCTGTGCCAAAGCATGCCACTTCTAAAAAAGATGTAACTCAATTTGGAATTCAACATTTGCCTACGGTTTGCAGAAATTCATCACATTTTATACAATAAGAATGCATTGTGAACAGTACAATAAGAATGCATTGTGAACAGATGGACACTAACACACACTATCATTGTTACAATTGTGCATTATTGATTTTTAAGGTAGGGAGCAACAAGAATTCCGTGGGTAATCAGGAGAGACTTCAGGGCCTTGGGATGAGTAGTTAAGGGATAGGGAGCCCAAGTAGTGTTCTCCTCTGTCCTTGCAGTTATAGAGAATGATGATGGATGAAACAGTAAGAGCCATTATATCAATACATGATGCCAAGCCCGGCGTCACCATCAGAATTTTGTGGTTTTTATCATGGATCAGTTTACATGACACAGACCTGCTGGCAACAGACAGGGTACACCTGTCTCAAAGGGGGAAAGGATCTTTGCACAGGACTTAGCAAGGTGTCCTGCTTTAACTCCAGCCAGTAGCCAAGTACCACACAGCCAGTCCCTCACTCCCCCACCAGCAGGATTGGGGATGGAATCAGAAGGATAAAAGGTAGAAAACTCATGGGTTGAGATAAAGATAGTTTAATGAGGAAACCAAAAGCCACACAGAGAAGAAAAACAAAACAAGGAATTAATTTACTGCTTCCCATGGGCAGGCAGCTGTGCAGCCATCTTCAGGAGAGCAGGGCCCCATCATGCCTAACAGTTACTTGGGAAGACAACTGACACCAGCCCAAATGTCTTCCCCTTGTTCCTTATTTCCCTAGATTCATATACTGAGCATGAAGTTATACTGTACTGAGTATCTCTTTGGTCCGTTTGGGTCACCTGCCCTGGCTGTGTCTCCTCCCAACATCTCAGGCAAACCCACGCTCCTCCTATGAAAAGCAGAAAAGGCCTTGGCGCTGTGTAAGCCATGTTCAGCAAATGAAAAAATCTCTATGTTACCATCACTGTGTTTAGCACAAATGCTGTGTTTTGTATTTGGAGGTTTATGTGGCAAGCAAAGCTGCAAAATGTTATCAATAAGTTAGAAGCCACACAAGTGTCTGAGAAGGATCCCAAAGGAATTAGGGCCTCACCCCCCTGAAAAGTGGTGGGATTAATAGCCCACCTGAAGTGCAACTACACCAATGCATGCAGCATGGGGAACAACCAAGAGCTAGAGCCATAGTGCATCAGGAAAACTATGGCATAACTGATATCATGGAAACAGGGTGAGATATCACGGAAACTGGAGAGCTGCAATGGATGGCTATAAACTCTTCAGAAGGTAAAGACAAGGAAGGAGAGCGGGTGGGGTAGTTCCTGTATATTAGGGAGAGTTTCAGTTTTCTAGAACTTAATGATGGCAACAACAGAGTCGAATGTTTATGGGTGAGACGTGGGGGAAGGCCAATAATGTAGATATCATGGTGGGAGCTCTTTATAGACCAACTAACTATGATGAAAAGGCAGACGGTATAATCTATAAGTGGTTGAGAGAAGTCTCAAAATTGCTAGCTCTTCTTCTCGTGGGGAACGTCAATTTACCAGTTGTCTGCTGGGAATACACTACACCAGAAAGGAAGACTTCTAGAAGGATCCCAGATTGTGTTCAAGATAAATTCCTGACACAGATGGTGAGTTAAACAATGAGGAAAGGTGCATTGCTGGACCTGTTGCTTGTGAACAGAGAAGGACGTGGGTAATGTGATGGATACAGGCCAGCCTGGGCATAGCAGTCATAGAATGACATCGTTTTCAGTGCTGGGAGAATTAAGGAGAGGGATCATCAGAACTGCCACCCAGGACTAACACAGGGCAGATTTTAGCCTTTTTAGGAGAGTGGTTGAGAGGCTACCTTGGCAGGCAGCCTTTAATGGCTGGAAAGCTGTCTGACAGAAAAGGACCTGGGGGTCCAGGTCAACAGCCAGCTGAACATGAACCAGCGTTTTGCCCAGGTGGCCACAAAAAGGCCAAGGACATCCTGGCTTGGAACAGAAATAGTGTGGCAAACAGGACCAGGGCTTTGATCATCCCCCCATACTTGGTACTGGAGAGGCTGCACCTCAAATCCTGTGTTTACTTTTGGGCCCCTCACTATAACTGGAGCATGTCCATAGGAGGACAGCAAAGCTGGGGAAGAGTCTGGAAAACAAATCTTATGAGGAGCAGCTGAGGGAGCTGGTGTTGTTTAGCCTGGAGAAAAGCAAGATATGAGGAGACCTCATTTCTCTCTACCTGAAAGGAGATTCTAGTGGGATGGGGGTTGGTCTCTTCTCCCCAGTGGCAATAAAGACAAGGGGAAATGGCCTCATGTTGCACCAGGGGAGATTTAGATTGAATATTAGAAAATATTTATTCACTGAGAGGGCCATGAAGCATTGGAATAGGCTGTCCAGGAAAGTGGTTGAGTCACCAGCCATGGAGGTATTTAGAAGATGTGTAGATGTGGCACTTAGAGACACGTTTAGGGTGGGTTTGGCAGTGTTTGGTTTACGATTGGAGTTGATGAGCTGAAAGGTCTTTTGCAATCTAAACTATTCTATTCTATTCTATGATTCATTTTGTATATACAAAGTGACCTTTGCCAAATATAATCCTAATAAATACAACAATTTTTACATAAAAAAAGAATCAAGTACCAAATCAAATTGCAATGTTACCTATCTTGGATTTGATTGTGTCCTCGAGCTACCAGCAGAACTGTGGGTGATATCTGAAAATTTTCATGCAAATTAAAGGTTCAGCATAGTCTTAAGAATTTAGAAAAAGAACTAGTTTACTGACTAGATGTCTTCCAATATAATCAAGATTCTGGACTACAGATAATTTATAATTTTGAGTAAGACATGATGATCATCAAAGTGAAATGCAAAGCAGAATTAAGGAGTTTCACTAGAGGCTCTCACTCTTTAGGTATTATAAACTCTAGAGTCCGTTGAGGCAAAAAATGTTTTCTGATCAATAGCTGATATAATATAGTATTACTATGGTGATGTCCATGCTACAGGCATAGAGAATGCTACACACATGGCCTTCATAGGATTTCTTCTTGCTATATCTGTGTAATATAGATAGTGACAGTAACTAGATGATAATTTTAAGTAGCAAAGTATTTATATCAAGCAACATGATTTTACAAAAAATATATGTAATCAACCTAATTTAGTGTGTTTTCTAAAATAATAAACTTGACTGATGAGGTAAACTACACTCATATAAATTTATAAAATGTTTTCAAGAGCATTCTGCATTACTGAAAAAAATGAGTTTGCATTGATACTGCCTGTACTGGATGGACAGAAGTGGGTGGCTTACAAAAGGGAATATTTTAAAAGAGATTAAATAATGGCATAGCAGAATCCTACAGAGGTACACTTTTAGACTAATCTGTTAAACATGGTTACCAGATGGGGAATACAAAATTAGTAATGACAAAATATGCAGATAGTTCAAAAATATTTCTGTGAAAGCTAGTTACAGAGTCAGATCCACAAGAAGGTGGGGTCCATGTATTTTAGTAAACATGATACCCAGGATCAAGGTATGTAGGTCACACTTACAAGGTGACATTTTGGAAGTCATTGACTTTTAAGCCATCCCAATCTTCTTCCTATGATGGGGAATGTGATCCTTGAATACATAAACCAAAGGACACGACATGAAGAAAAATATAGCATTAAATTTTCAAATGGAATTAACAACACCATAATTAGGTTGATGTTTTATGATAATTTTAGAAAAGTTGAGTAAAAATTATTGGACTGATTCAAGTTGAACAGTAAAATAACTTAGTCAATTTACATTTCCAGAAGAAAGGTGAGCCCAGTTTTGATGACAATGTCCCAGTAAAGTAGATTTTTTTTTTAATAGTACTAAATTTAATTTAGAAGAAAAAAGCTTTTTTTGTTGCTCTCAGTGGCAGTAGTTTCAAGTTAGGCAAATTCAGCTGAGAACTAAAGTGCACATTTTTAGCACTGAGAGTAATGAAGCATTAGAACAATTTACCTGTGAAAGTAATGGATTTTCTATCACCTCGAATCTCTAAATTAAGACTGCATGTCTTTTTGGAAGATGTACTATATCTCAAACCAAAGTTATGGGTTTGATTTCGAAATTACAGACTGACGTTTTTTGCCCTTTGCTGTAGTGAGAGGTCAGGCTAGATGATAGTAATGGCCTCTTCTGGCCCTGAAATCTATGAATCTAAGTTGTGGCTTAGCTTAATGAATATCACAGCAAAAAACAGTGTCTGTAATTCCGCACATCATCATCACCCTGCCCTCACTGCCTAAAAAGAACAGATGACCTAAATGATATAAAATGTTGCAGCTTTAAGAAATCAAATATAAACATTTCCTCCTGTGATTTTAAGGTAACTGCTGTGATATAACTTGGTAAAAGGAAGGCAGAGAAGTTCAAAAGCTGTTGTTTTGTAGGTTTAGAGCAAAATTAGTTGACCGTTAATCTGTCTCTTTCTCTTTTTCTTACCATCTCTCTGATGTCTTAAACCCAAGGAAACCATTATGGATGCTCTTGCATTGAATTAGGTGTTGTTTCCTTATAGCATTAATGAAAATATTTTTAATAGTGTTAATGTAAATAATGTCAGGACACTCACTGAAAAGCTGTTTTTTAACAGACTGCACTTAAGTTGTTTTTATCATCTTGTTGACTGCTCACATATGTTATGGTGCTATGCTTTCCACTTACATGCTTGCTTGAACAAGCACCTTTCTGGGTATTTTCATAATATCTTTCTTTTAATAAAGGTGAACACGCAAATGGGAAGCATCCAGGAAACTTTTGGTGCCACTGCCTGAAAACTGTAGCCTAGTTTCCATTAATCTATTTTACTACACTACTTATAACTTAGATTTACAATCATGTACTGCTTTTGTATTTCTTTTTATTACAAGCATAATATAAGTTGCTTTTTCATATTATAATTGGTATGAATATAGATCTTCAGTTATAACGAGGTAATGGTGGTCCTTCTTGAATCCTACCTTTGCTGAAACTGTGATGATTACCATGGCCATGGTCTGTGGCCTGTGTTTCAGATACATGGACATATTGCTATCTCTTTTCAAAAAAATCACATATTCAGATATAGACATGTTAATTTGCTCCAGACATGAAATAATGATAAGACTTCACTAAAAATACAGCTATGATGTCACACGCTTGTGGGGAAATGAAACTTCTCTACATACTCTTTTTATAGCCTTCTTTAGTCTTTTTATAGCTTCTTTAGTCTTTGCCACTTGACCGATCTATTGGTATCTACAAATGGAAGGATTACATCCTAGAGCAAAAGAGATTTTTTTTTTCTCTTAATCATTTCTTGGGCTTAAGGTCTACCGTACTAACCACACAGGGAAATTAGAATAAGCTATTAGAAAATGAAGGCTTTAATTCATACATAAAGACCGAACACATCATTTCCAGGGTATTCTTGCATATTTCATTTTAATCTGCTGAGTGCATTTTTTTTCTCCTTTGTACAGTATTGGATACTGGATGAGATTCATTATCCTTTTCCTCTCCTGGGTGCATGCGGTCTTTTCTTTGTGACCCAGATAAAAAAAATCTAAATCCAAAACATGGGGTGATACTTAGACAATTAGAAGGAGCATAGACATTTTTAACTTTCTCAGTATCTATGTATTCATTGAGTACAACAGATATGAGAAAAAATATTCCCTTGAACAGAAAAAGGAATGTATCTTGGAGTTTAAAGAGCTATTTTTACATGTTCATTCAATTAAAGAATGTCTTCATTGTAAAAAGAAATAAGTATATTCCTTTAGCTCTCTCAAAAAGTGTTGATGTGAATCCCTGAGAGAAAGGGAAAAGAAAAAATCCACTGGTCAGGAGAAGTTTGTCTCAGCAACTATCTTCTGACATTTCACTATGGTGGTAAAACCGACATATTCTGGAGAGGCTAGGAGCTCAATTTCATGGTGCAAATTTTAAGAACCAAAGCAGTTCAGAGCAGAACTCAGACTTTTCTTCATTGGTATATTAATTCTGGACATAAACAGAGTATTGATGAATTTCAGCACTCATTAGCAAGTACCATATATTGATTTTTTTTAGTCAGAGTCAGCATGTGTGAACAGCAAATCTAGAAATGAGGTGGTAAAGGTTTTATCATTATTACTTTTTTGTTACTTATTTTTTTATAAGAAGGAATGGAAGGATGGTTTTTTCTGGACGACAAAATCAAATAATTTGAAACATAAATGGAAGGAATTCTTATATAACATTCAGCCAAAGACCAGTCGCCGTTCTTCTTACCAGTTTATAAAATGAGGCAAGCAAAAGTTAGAAGCTAAGAGAAAGTAGCATAAATGCAATCAAAGACTGGTGAAGCAGGATAAAAATGAGACATCCTGGAGATCAGTTTTCCCATATTATTAACTTCCCCCACATTAAAAAAAAAAAAGAGAGAAAGTTTTACATTAGGCCAAGTATTGACAGTATATACATGGCAACTTTCTACTTTAGATTATAGAAAATGGCACTTTTTTGTAACCTAATTTTTCTGTCTCCTTGTGACCTGTGAGGTATTTCTGTAAGTATCTAAAAATTGCCAGGTCATTGAAATTAACCACTTTGCAAATGTGAGAAGGACTTCAGGTGATTATTTGCCTTCAGTGTTAATACTTAGTGTTGTCATATAATATTTTGTTACAATACAACCAGAAAAAAAATACAGAGGGAAGACCTGATTTGTAGATACCTGTAACACTAAAATAGCACTAACATAGCAATAACTGTGAATAGCCAGGTGAAATAGCAGATCATCTTGAATAAATGAAGTAGAACCTTCTATAATTATTTAAGAACCAGTAGTTCTTTTACTTCTGTTGCCAGTCCCTTACTTCTTGGTGCCATGAAGAAGCAGAAGGAAAATGATAAATCAGATTAAGAAATTTTTTTTCTAATTCTGGGAACAATAATCTCCACTTAAAAACATTTAATACTTCCCTCTTTATTTGAAAATAAGAAAAAAAATCTAAAAAATTAAACAATTCCTTATCATTAACTTTTGATTTATTTATGGTATTGTTATATAAAAAAAAAACGAAGACAGTAATATGGATAATACCACATTCAAAAACTCTAAGTAGTTTGACAAGAAACTGAAGAAAAAATTTCCTTCTCTGAAGTACCACTCTTGTGTTTTAAAGCATTTTGCAGTGAACCTGGAAATACCCAACATGCTGGAGTTGAGATTTTTAAAGGTTTATCATATAATACATAGGTCTACATGGTCTCCACATGGTTTAAATCAGACTGTAAGCTTGCAGCTGAACCTAAGAACATTTTTCAACTCACCCATCATAGGTTTTACAATGCTTCATCACCAGCTTGGCAGAGAATTTTTTTACTACTTTGGGAGCCTGTAGGCAGGCAAGAGATAACAGCAGCTCTGAAGTCCTGCCAGGTGTTTCTGAGACTGCATGTAGTAGTGGTAACTTGTTCCTGGCAAAACCTTAATTGCTCTAATGTCTACCTGTGAAGAAATGCCAGGTATTTTGCTCATGGTGTGCATATGTAAGTCAGTTCAATACACTGCCATCTGATTTCTTTTCCAGCATTATGTTTAGTCCCAATTACAGTAGGTGCAATACCATGGGAGTATGTACTAGAGTGTGTCCAGCATTTCTAGTTTATATCTGAGTCCCAGACCACCGTAGTGAAAAGTTGAGGAGGGCATTTAGATCTAGACTTGTAAAGGCTTACTTTTATGGGATTCATGGCTCTCTGTTGAGTAGAAACCATTTCAGGTTTTCTTGCTGACTTTATTAGGAAACACCTGAGCAGTAATTTCAACATTTTCAACAATGTTGCTGCTGGCACTGACATATCATTGGCCAATTAATACTGCATCTGAAGTGCAGTATTAACTTTTGCTAGGACTTTTTAAAATTAACTTTTTGCTATGTTCTTATGAGAGGGAAAGCAAAGGCAAACATTTTCTATAATTTCTTGCACTTGATACAGAATGTGGTGGGGTCTGTAATAATCTTCTTGTCCTTGAGTGATTGTTCCACAGCCTGGGTCTAAATCCTATGAAAGATCTTTTTTTCAACCCAGAGAATGTTATTTGGCCACTCTCAGCCATCCTGAAGTTTAAGAAGTCTTAACTATGTCATATGCCAAGATAACAAGAGTGAGGCCTTATCCTTGTCCCAGCAATCTGAGACACCGATGTAGAGAGCAGAGACGAGTTTTAGAGGTGTTGGCAAGATGTACTGCAACATTTTGCACTGATTAAAGCTCCTAAAGGCACATGGCTTCATGCCAAGCAGTATTACAGAATCACAGAATATGCTGACTTGTAAGGGACTCACAAGGATCACCAAGTCCAACCCCTGGCCTGGCACAGGACCATCCCCAAGAATCACACCATGTGACTGAGATTGTTGTCCAAACACTTCTTAAAATCTGTCAGACTTCATGTTGTGACCCCTGGGGATCCTGTTCCAGTGTCCAACAACTTCCTGGGTGAAGAACCTTTTTTTAATATCCAGTCTAAACCTCCCCTGACAAAATTTCAGGCCATTCCCTTGGGTCCTGTCCCTGGTCACCAGAGAGAAGAGATCAGTGCCTGCCCATCCTCTTATCCTCACAAGGAAGTTACAGACTGCAATGAGGTCTCCCCTCAGTCTCCTATTGTACAGGCTGAACAAACCCAGTGGCCTCAGCTGCTCCTCATACGGCTTCCCCTCAAGGCCCTTCACCATCTTTATTGCCTTTGGATACTCTCTAGCTGCTATTTATATATTTCTTTTATTATGGTGCCCAAAACTACACACAGAACCCGAAGTGAGGCCACCCCAGTGCAGAGCAGAGGGGACAGTCCCCTCCCTTGCCCGGCTGGAGATGCTGTGCCTGATGCCCCAGGACGGGGTTGGCCCTCCTGGCTGCCAGGGCACTGCTCTGCTGACTCACATTCAACGTTCACCAGCGTCCAGTCAGTGGGGACCTCTCTGGATTCCCAAGACTGCTCAAAAATCATCAAGAGAGGTTTTGCTATGACATCAGCCAGATCTTTGAGGATTCTTGAATGAATCCCATCAGGCCTCATAGATCTGAAGGGAACCAACTGGAGCAGCAGAGCCTGTACAGTTTCAGGGTCGACTGGGAATTGATCATTCTTTCAGTCATGGTCTTCCAGCTCAGGACACTGAGACTCCCTTGGTCCATCATTCACGTTGAAGACAAAGGCAAAGAATGAGTTAAACACCTTTGCCTTGTCTCTGTCCCTGTTTGTGAGGTAACCATCCTCACTCTAATGGGCCAATGTTATTTTTACACTGTCTGTTGCCATTAATATATTTGAAAAAAACTCTTTTTATTGTCACTCACATTTCTGGCCCACTTCAATTCCAGCTGAACTTTGGCTGCATGAATTTTCTCAGTATAGTGGCAAACAACATCTCTGTATTCATCCCATGTCACCTGGCCTTGCGTTCACTAGATATGCATTGTTCTTTCTTGCCCTATTTCCAAGAGAATATTCCTGTTCAGACAAGCTGGCCTTCTGCCTCACCTGCTTGACTTCCCACTTTGGGAATTGCTTTCTCCTGTGCCCTAAGGAGGTGATGTTTAAAAAGTGATCAGCACTGATGGACCCCAGCATCTGCAAAAACATTTTCTCAAGGTACCTTACTTACTAATTTCCTGAGCAGTCTGAAGTCTGCTCTCCTCATGTCCAGAGCTGAGGTTTTGCAGGCACTTTTCCTTCTGTCAACAGGAATTTTAAGGTCAATCACTTCAGGGTTGCTGTGGTCAAGATGGCTCCCAATCTCAACTTTTCTCACAAGACCCACTCTGTTGAGAAGCAGGAGATCAAGGAGTGCAACTTTCTGAGTCAGCTCCTTTAAGACCTGTTCTATGAAGTTGTCATCCAGGTTTTTTAGGAATCTTCTGGCCCAAGTTTTACCAACTGTGTGATGCTACCAGTTAATATCTGGCAAGTTGAAATCCCCCATAAGGACAAGGGCAGTTGACTTGAAAGTATCCTTTAGTTCCTCAAAGGACTAGCATCTTCTTCCTGGGTAGGAGGTCTATAGTAAACTCCCACAATACATCCATATTATTTGTTTGCCACTTGATTCTTATACAGAGGCTCTCAATTGTGGCATTGTCAGCTGTGAACTCCATACATTCTAACCCTTTTATCACATATGATGCTGCCCCCTGCTTCTGTCTTGCCTATCCCTTCTGAAGAGCCTGTAACCATCCAGCAGAGCATTCCAGATTTCCAGATTGAGGCTGCAGCATCTTTGAAAACAGCCAGTTAATCTCTTGCTCATTTGCCCGTATACTATTTGGCCTGTTCACTTCTTGCTGTAGCTCCTTCACATGGCAACACAGCTCTTCAACCACAGCACACCTGCAAAACAGCTGTCTGTTGACCCAGCCTTGCAAAGAGGCATGAGGCACTCCTGGCAGCCCGGGACCATGAGAGATACATCTCCCAACAGCAGTTCTGGCTGGCTGGAGGCCTCTGACTTGGCTGGTTCAGTGACTGCCTCAGCTGCAGGGGATTGAGCTGGACTGCATGTCAACGCCATAACTAAGGAAGCCTAAACTAGTATGCTAGTAAGACCAGGGCTAAAAAGACCTTTTTGCTCTTTCTTACCAGCTACCGAGTCTGTTTGTTGCCTCTATTGGCTCCTCCTGGATGGGCAAAGAGGAGCCCTTCCTGCACATCCTGCTTTGTGCACTGCTGTGCTGAGCTGCCAGTCTCTCACTGACATGCCACCCCCTCACTGACATGCCACCCTCTGGGACACTTGTGGTCCCTGGAGACATTTAAACCTCCTTCAGTTCCTCTCAGCACCACCTGGTTGGCTCCAGGGGCTTCTGGGTCGTGTCGAGGCTCAGGGCTGCTGCACAGGTTCCTGAACGAAGGCCTGAGATCATGGTTTTTTTTTTTTTTCAATGGCATGAAGCCTCTAAGGCCTTCTATCAGAAAGACTAGAAATGCTTAATAATACATACTGCTATTGAGATTTAAATATTAATGTTTCTATACATGCATATTCTCAAACTGTTTTGTATAAAAATATTGTCCTTTATTAACTCACTGAGGTTTTGTAGGAAGTAAGTAGTCTTATGGTGAAGTAAGATGTTTATGGATCCCTGTTACCGTTTATCCTTTTTTATGCAAATAATTTCATTCATCCTTACTCAGGTTATTCCTCTGTCATTAGTAACCCATTTTTCCTTTAGAATTAAAAAAGAAAAACCATGCTAAAATGTTTTTTTTTTATGAGACAAGTATATGTAAGAAAATTTTAAAATAGTTTTATCCTGTTAGACAACCTGAACTTCCCCAAATTATTATTTTTTGCAACAAAACAGTGTTGTTATGTTTGATTGTTATGCTCAGTATAGCTTCAGAGCTGGAATCTCAGATTCTCTACAAAACTAAATGTTGTAAAGTGCTTTGACTAATGTAATTGTTAGATGTTCCCTGACTAGCTAATGACTACATATTCGTATTGATATTATGGGATGGTCCCTTCGGGGAAAGCCTCATATTGTTTCCTGTCAGCGTGAGTCAGTTTGCCTGCTGAAATGAAGTGCTACAGGCAATTCAGAGTGTTCAGGAATAAAGTCTGATTAGTTGATGCTGAGGTGTACATGGCAAATAAAACACTAAGTGTGAGCTAATAATCCAAATGGTTCCCTAAAAAGAAGCATTAAGACACCACAAAGTCATTTTTCATAAATAACAGTTAAGTGGGTGATTTTTTTCACATTTCCATGTGGGGTCTTAAAATATACATAGATGAAATTTTCTTTGCTTTCTAGTTGCAAAGGTCTAGTTGTAAGAGAAAAAAATATAGTAGAGAATGTAGAAGAAATTTCCTGGTTTATTCTAGTTTGAAGTTTTGCAGAAAGAAAATTTCTCCTCATTTATTTTTCGTATTCCCTCCATTACCAGGCAGAACAAGTTTATTTTTCTGATTAAATTATCTGTTTAAGGAGCAGTATCTAACAATTTCTTTGAGATGCAGATTGATAAAGTGATGTTTCTAAAGCTGAAGGTATTAGTGAACTTCAATAGATGTAGAAATCAATCTGAAGCATTATGATGGGTTTCACTCACTTGGTCTCTCGTCAAAGTCATAGGCTCTCAGGCTCAGAGCCTAAGATGGATACGTAGTCTTCAAAGTGTGTGAAAAAAGATACATAGCATACTGTCCCAGTTTAAAGACAGGTGTCTGCCAAGGAAGGTGGGAACGTTCTTGGAATGGAAAAAAATTACCCCTTCCCTCCAAATTATTATAACTTTGAAGTTATGGGGCTAAGATATGGGAATATATATACAAAACAAGATAGACAAACAACAAGAAGAGCAACAACAAAAAAACCCAGAAAAAACCAATAACAGCCTTTTCTGGCCCAACAAACAATTTCCCCTTTGGTGTAGTTATGACCACAACTGGCAGAGGTGCTGATGGCTCGTGTTGAGGCAGAGGGGGTGCAGTGACTCCCCCGTGGCTGCAGGGGTGCTGGTGGCTCAGGTGGCTTCTGGATTTGGCTGAAGCAAGCCCTGACAGCCTCGGGGAGGGGGCGCGGGGGAGTCGGTTCTCCCCTGGCTCTCACAGGTCTGGTGTGGTATCCTGGCGAGGGCAGCAGCAGCCAAGGTTCCAGCCAGCAGCCAGCAGGTCCTCCCTCCAGAGAGAGGGAGGAGGTGGGGGCCCAGTTTTTCACTGAAACACCCATGCAGACAGTGAGGGTCTCTCCTGGTGAGGGTGGGCACTGAAAAAGTCCCAGTGCCCCAGCTGCTCCTGTGAGCAGCCAGCCCGCCAATGGTAGGGAAGGTTCCTCTGTAGCAGCGAGTCCCCCTGTGCAGAAGTCCAGCACCAAGCACCACAACCATCTCCCCTCCAAGCCAGGCAAAGGCTGCCCACCCCCCAGCTAGAGAATCTGCCAAAACCACTCTGCTTGCCTCCCTCTCCCTGAACCATTCCAATGGTATGCCAAGGCATTCAGCCACTCTTTTGTGGCCACCTTTTGTTAATTCAATTACTTCCTGTTCACCCTCCCTGGGCATCACTCCCTTCTTCTTCCAACATCTTTTGCAGATGACATATGGGAAGAAATTCCCCTGAAAATACCAACCCAGAACACATACCCTGCTCTATTGATTTCTGCTTGGGGAATTAAATCCTACAAGTGAAAAGGTGGTGACTGGTTGCTACTGCTTTCCCTACATAACTTTCCAGTCAAATATCAGAGAGTTATCAAAAGCTTAACCACTCCATGTCTCAGGTTTGAGCTCACCAGCAGTATTGCAAATATGCCAGCCTCGAGAATACAGAGTAACATCACCTTTTGCCTAGCAATCACCCACAAACATGCAGAGGAAGAAAAAGCTCAGAGGTAGGAAACAGTGGCACTTATCCTGCTAGTCTCAAGGAAGCAAAAGAAGACAAATCCATTTTTTCTTTTCTTTATGAGATAGCCAGATGCATTCAGGATGCAAACGTGCATAACAACCGTAGTAGACTCCTACAGTGGACCCTATCACACATATTAGAAAACGTTTCATTGTATAAGGACCGACAGAGTAAAGAAATGATATCTTTCTTATTAAATGTGCTTTAATGAATAAAAATAAGCTTTAGATGTGATAATTCCTGTAATATCATTGTTGATAATTTCCATGCTTTAACTTGAGTTATTTAATTCATTGAGATGCAGATTAAATTATATTAAATTGTTTAACTGCTGGTGCAGTTGTCACAAGGCTATTTTTCAGTTTGAGTGTGTTCCCAGAGAGGACGTGAACAAACTCCAACAAAACACATGCCCTGAGGAGCTCAGCTGAGGGGAAGGACAACCAAAACCTTCAAGGGGGGGAGAGGAAACAACATGCATTACAAACACCTAGTTGAGGCTCAGGCCAATCTGCACTAATTGAAAAAAAAACCTCTTTCGACTACAGGCGTGGGAAAAGTGGTCTGACATTTAGAGCATGGTTGGAATAGTTGGGAGACATAGTAGAGGATCTCTCAAACTCATAGTGAAGGAAAAACCTGCCATTAAAGGCTGCAGTTTTCACTTAGCAAGAACTTTGCCAAAGTCTGCAGGATAATTTTTTTTAATGACAAATATCAGTTTTGCATTCAAATTCTATTAAACATTCAGCACAATCTATTTGACTAATGTTCAGAATAAAATTGGAGAAAACATGTTAGATTCATGTATTAAATGCGGCAATTTTTCCACTAAGGATATCCACAATATATGTGTAGTACCTGTATTTCTGAGAAAAGAATTTAAATTTAGCATAGGAGGATTTGCTGTCCATAACATGTCTTTTCGGAAGGCATGTAAAACTCAGTTTACACATGGTCAAGAGGACTTATTAGACTTTATCTGCAAAATTCTCTGTAAATACGGTTTGTGATGGTCAGACTCTACCTTGTGATTGCTTGATTGAATAAATGTCCTAGCAACGTGTTTCAGATTGCTGCAAGCTACTATGTCACTGAGACTCAGAAGTAAGAGTAGATGCAACATCTCTTCTATATCTACCTTGCTAGCTATCCAGAGATTTGAAAAAGAAAAGATTCTCACTAAGAGATGGAAAGAAGAAACAAACAGAAACCACAGTTTGTTGAAGAATAAGGATAAAAAGGAAATGAGGTAAGGGAATTTTAGGATGAGAATGAACATAACACAAGGTTGGAAGAGTCAAGAGAAGAGAGCAGTCCAGGAAAGAGAAAACCATGGAGTGCTGGCACTAGTGTTTGGGATAACAAGCTGATGTCCTTGCTGAAGCCAGGAACCTGCAATGGTAACTGAACCTGAAATGGGCACTGGCTGGTGGGAAGATGGTCAAGACTAGATAGTGGACAGGCTGGAAAGAAAGGAGCTGCTGAATCAGCTCTGAGCTGAAAAATGGAAGAAAGAAACTGCTCATTGAGCCACAAACTGCAATCCCCATATTTTGAAACATGGCAAAGTACCAGTTCACTGCATGAATTGCTTTATGAAGTAGAGGCTGATAATATACTGCTGCTGGTGGTTATGTGCTTTAGGTCAAATGGCAGATAACAGTGCTCATGTCATCTGAAAGGTCTCTGTGCTGATGAACTCTGTGTACACTAACAGAACGTATATTCCTGTTTGGAAATGTTGCAGGAAATTACATTTCTTTATCAAAAATTATGAATAGGTTTTTTACACTCACACTATTAACAGGAATGCCAGAGTTGAATTAGCCTATGAAATGGCATTTCCAATATTTCCAGTCTTTCATGTGTTTCCATTTACAACCTCAAAGTTTGTTAACAGAGGGAAGTGTTGTGTAAGAGTTCGTAGGTGTTTGCAGACAATGTAGACTGCAGAAGAAGAAACATGTTTCGTGCTTCTGTAGCCTTCCCATTGATGACAAAGGAATCTAATTCTCCAGGAGATACATTCAGTTGCCTTCACTAAAGACTATTAAATTCCTTCCACAGATCTGCCGGGTTGCTAAATACTTGCCTAGAACATAATCTTAATGCATCCCTAAAGCCTGGTCAATCGTGATCTCTCAATGAGGCAATGACTGTTGGTGAAAAGAAAGTATGTGATTGTGAGGCTAATTAAAGTCTTTAACTTTGGTATTGGATAGCTGTTGGTTCTGTGATTGTACTATTTTCTTAATGCAGGGGTTTTGTTATGATTCTCTTAGAGGGTTCTTTTAGGAAGGAAAACACATGGGTGTTGCTTGGTGATAGATGCTTTTATAAAAAACTGCCTAACTTTGGGTTAACTAAGCCTTTTTTGAAAATTACAATGCAGGTTGATTTTATGAAGGCAGAAACACTGATCTTTGGAAATCCTTGGTGTATCATTTTTGGCCTACTAAAGGAAAGGAAGAAACCATAATTCCATATTTTTTATTTTTCCAAAGACTCACAATGTGTTCACAAATAGGCTGGGTGTCAATCCATATGCATATGTCTCAAGAGTTACCTATAAATTATTTTCTTGCATTATTAATCACATCTGTTTTATTATACAATGACTGCTACAACTGGTTCCACCTACATCTGTAGAAATGCATGAAAGATTTTAGTAATGCAGATTTTTGCTGTCTCCTTTAGCAACCTATATTTAATGCTTTAAGGATTAGTAGCATGATATGACAAGTGCTTTCCACTGTTTCTTTGTTAAAGTATGCCTGCCTCTAGGTCCATAGCTTTCAGATGCAACTCCCCTTCCCACCTTCTTGTCAAACCAAAGAGGGATAGTCACTGGGCAGCATAATTTTCTCTCTTTTCCAGTTTCTTGTACACATATTCTTTCTTGAACTGTGTCCAGGTGCAATCAGGTCCAGTAAGCAGCAAGAAATTAGAACAAGTAAATATTAGGGGTGAATCATTTTATTAGGAATTTTTTAGTCAATAATTTTATCTCCTCAAATGCTACATTGTCGGTAGTTTGCCTTTTATCTTATCAAATGCCTCATTGTTGGTAGTTTCCTTCTGAAATGAAATGGTTTGCACCAAAAAAATAATTCCTTGGAGTTCACTTACACACTAACTTTGTTCAAAAGAATAAGAATTAGGGAAGTTGGGAGCATACGATTCTCCTGTTTTCTTCATACGCTTAACATACAAAGATGTTTATTTCCTCCCAGAACTTGATAAAAAAATACAAGAAATCAAATGGGGCCCTTCCACTCATCATTGACTTCTGTGGATTTTGGAACAAATCCTCTATGCACAGCTAGCAAAGAAAATCCTATGATTCTTCACATAAACAAATATGAAGAAACAGTCATTACATTTAATTTTTTGTGCTATGTTCGACTACAAAGTTATATTCAAATGCAGGTTCCATTAAAATTATCAATGGTTTTGGTTGGTTTTGCATTATCTGTGATGTTAATTTTGTAGAGCAGTAAGAGAAACTCATACTTTTCTAATCTCAGAAAAAATTTCCCACAAACTGACTGTTCTCAAGAAGGGAAAGAAGGTTAGAGTACACAGAGAAAAGAGATGTGAAGCCTCTAAAGCAGGGGTCTCACTACCTTCAGGTTTATATATGCTTCAGGACTAGATTAATATGCATCAATTTTAAGCATAAAAGTGACAATATGTGTTCAGTGTGACTTTTGTGGTGTAAGAGTTAGACAAAATCTTCACCAAGTTTTAGAATGAAGGCAGGTGTATTCAGCCAGTGATTAACTAATAATGCAGCCAAGTATTAATTTTCTTTTTTTTTTTTTTTTAATGGGTCTTGGTTAAGTGTCTTGCTGGTAAGAAATTACAGAATGCATTGTGCTGACGTTGCTGTATGCTTGTCTCCCAAATATATTTTCTTAAGGAGATATATTTTCCTAAAGAGCAATTTCTGATACATAATTATAGAAATACCACTGAGCTCAACTATAAACACCACTCCACCCAAATATCTGTTCCTAAGTTTATTATATGTAATATGAAGTTTTGTGTAACTTATAGCAAAACCTAATTAAAGATACTTCATGCAATAGTTTTTCCAGTTGGGTAGATTGAATCTACAGCTTAACTCCCTTGCACCCTGCAAATACACATTTAGTTTTGTAACTTTGGTATGAAATGTCCAGCCGCTCTTTCTTCTGGGAAAATATTCTCAGCAGAAAATCTGAGAATTGAAGAGAAGAGAAAAAAGAAAACTAGTAGGAAAAAAAAAATTCTTGAAAAATACAAGCTCAAAAATGAGCAACAGACTTAGAAGTACTTTTTATACCATCTGTTACATTTGTGAAGGACTAGGTTTATCAAAGAACTGTTCAACAGTGTAGGACTGGTTTGATGCTATGTCATTCAAAGGGATACAAGATTTTTTTTATCAAGGCTGTGAATGATATGAAATCTCTCTTTTAAAATCTACAGCTCATGCTGCTATATCAACTACAGTTGTAGCAGAAGTTAAAGTAACTATAAACAGTAATGTTTTCGACTAATAATATCTTGAATAGTTTTTCTTTTTTTTTTTTATCTTGTAATAGGTAAGTTCAGATCACCCCATAACCAGAGTGTAATGAAATTGTCAACATTTTCTTCATTTCTTCTTTTCCTGACAAATGGTGTGAACATATCACCTTTTTCTCTTAATGGAAAACCTAACTGGAATACATCAAAATGCTATTAGGTTTTTCATTTTCTACCACAATTTAATGCTGGGGAATGCATGCAACCTTCATCTGCACACGACTGTAAAATATTCCCTGTCCCTGATAAAATGACTGCAATGGAAAATCAAGCAGAATTGTTCTCTGTTTTGTATTGCTATTCCTTTGTTACAGTCTCTCCCTGACTGTGTGTAGGAGGATTATCAGGGCTGCACAAATACACATGGGTTATATTGCCTAAAATGTGCTGAAAATTACTTAAATAAAATGTTAATGCGTAAACATGTTTAATTAAAGGGTCTTCATCTTCGGCACTACCTTGCTACATACTGCATTTCTTCAAAAATAAAAATATTGAAGCAAACAATGCATTTATCATGTTTCAGGAGATGTTAATTTTAATATTATTTAGAAAATAGAGAAAAAGATCAAATACCCTTATCCCGAGGGAAATATCTGTAACCTATTCGTTGTTTAATTCATTTTGTCATGAGCTAAACCAATAGTGAGGTATAAAATAAATCTAGGCTTGCATACATAATATAAGTCAACACAGATCCTAAAAATGAAATCCTTCATCTATAATATTACATCTTACAAGATCAAATCATGTTCTTTTTGAGGCAATTTCTCTAAATGGAAGCAGAATTGGGCCCTTGCATCAGATTCCTCAAGGAGAAAATCCATTCCACAGTGCATAAAAAAAATGCTAGTGTAACCTAAGTGCAAAATAAATAATTATTGTAGCAAATTTCTTTAATAATATGGTATACTAAATATCCTAGAATCTCTTACTTATTTTAAAAATAAAATGTAAATAACATGTTTTGTTTATGTGGCAATTATTTTTGAGTCTAAAGCAGTTATAGTAAGTAAAATGGAACTTCTTCACCAATTTTTTGTGAATAAATAGATGCATTATTGAAACACCATCAACATTGTTAACTTGACTTTGTCTAAAGACATGAATTGTTTTCTGATAATTATCTCTCTGCTAATTCAATAATTTATATATATATATGTATGTGTATATAGTCAGATATACATATCAGAATAAATCTTTCTATTAACAGAAGTTAAGGAATCAAATAGGAAATAATGTAAAACATTTTATTTCGTCTAGAAAATTTTGTCCAGAGAATTTTACAAAGAATGAAGAAATAAAATAAGAAATATTTTCCCTTCTACTTCCCTAACTGATACATTATGTGCAGAAGAAATCAAAGTTCTGGAAACGTTATTTCAATGTAAAATTACATAAATGATTTGAATTAGTTTGTTAATCCTAAAATTTCTGGAATTGAAATCAAAGCCAGAAAACTAAATAAGTGTTGGTTTGGTTTTTTTTTCTCAAGCATCCTAAGTATGTTCATATGCATTCTGAAAAATAAATCTTGTTAGGAAGAGAATATAAATTTTTGCATAACTGTAACCCAATTTTAAATAATTAATAATAATAATAAATGCCATTTTGGTTAAGATGGTGTTGATTTAAGGGATGACTTAACAGCAGTGATTCCCACTGTCAGTTAGCAGCACCTAGATCTGGTCCACTGAGGCTGCAAAGGCAGCTGTAGACAGGTGTCCTACCCTTCTCCATGCTCATCAGCAGGCTGTGGCTATTGTCTCAGCCAGAGACATTGTCAGCCCCTAGGAAAACCAGAGATCAAATGTAGAGGTCATTAGCTAGCACCTTTTGGTCTTGCTATAATAACATCCCAATTGCATACATGGCAATTTACATAGCATTACCCATTATGCTTTGTGCTGCAATTTTGCTTTTGGAGGTCACTCTAACTTGATTAACTCTCTCTTAAGAGTGCCTTTCCAAAGCATCAAAGCCCTGCATTTACACATTTTACTCTGTTCCTTGTTGGCAGTTTCTTTGAAACTAAGGTGCTGTGTTGAATTGTACTGGGAGTCCTGAAAATATAACCATAAAAAATATCCATAAGGCAAGACCCAAACCCTTCAATAACAAAATGTCCAATTAAAGCCAGCTAGGTGGCCTTGGTAGGCTTAGAGCCTTTCTGAATTTGCAAACCTCAGTAGATATTTTTAATTGCTTTTTCTGTATTATTTATTTGTTTTATCTGTAATTAGATACACAGACTAGCTGCCTCTCTTGCTCATTTTCTTCAGCATTAGCTGTTCACAGTGGATGTTCCTTCCACTAGGTACCTGTCAGAATTTTGGATTCCATACCCATTATCAAGATTGATAGCAGTTATCAAACCTCAAAATACGCATGTGTTTTTTAAATATTAGCTGTCACAGCGTGATAAGTTGTGTTGGATTGTATGTTGCATTGTGTAGCACAGAGCCCAGTGGGGCTCAGTTTTAAAGAACAACATACTGAACTCGATGGCAAGAGCACAGAAGCAGCATAAACACATAGACAGAGACACACAGGCAAAGATTCGCAACGGGTTTTCAATATTTGATGGAAATCTACAAAAAGCATCCAGCATCCCTGTCTTTTGTTTTCCAACATAGTTATATGACTAAAATGGAAATTTTGGGTTTACATCTGATAGAATAGATATAATTTGTCGTAAATTTTAAATAATTGGTTAAACAGAACATGCAAAAAGGTTAAAATATGGCAGAGAAATGCAAAATACAGGAAAGAACGAGTGCAAATTGACTGGTATTATATAGGAGGGAGCAGTAATCTTGGTCTGCTATGCATTTTACTGGGTAGCGGTATAGCAAAGCATTAGGACGTGTCTGGAAAATGTGATCCGTAACACATCTCCTGATTCACTGTAAAGTCCTTATATTTTGAAATTTTAAATAATTCCTTTTTTCTCAGGATAACTGATTATCCTTTAAAAAAAGCAATCATGATATTTTTATTGCCTTTTTTTTTTTTTTAATACAGCAGCAAAAATGAGTGTTGTTAGTGCTTTGGAGGCAACATACATATGTGCATCTGTATGTGCATAATAGCATCTTTGTAGCCTATAAGTCCAGTCTTTCTTTTACACTCCTAAATAATCTCAAAACATTTTACACATTCTTTTCTGCAGAAATTTGCATATTAATACAGTCTAATTGGCTACTTTTGTAGCCTTTAATACTATCTGCAGTATTCAGATATCTTTAATAAAGAAGCTGTAGAATGGTTTTGGCTCTTTAATGGGGACTTTAAAAGTATATAATTATCCCTTTGTGCATAGAAACTAACAGAAACACTCTTATACTGACAGAGGATTGCTGCTATTATTTATTTTTTTATTTCTCTAAAAGGTAGTGGTGAAGACTTCCCTTCTAGTGAGCTAAAATATGGTATTTTAATTAAGTGGAAAACTTGAAAAGGGAAGCTTTTTGCAGAGGGGGCTCAATTGCTTCTTACAACCTTTCTGAAAAGGGCAGAGTGTTAAAACAAACCTCCCACTTTTATTTTCAAAAGGAAAAAAATTCAGAAGCTAAAGATAATCTCTCCATTAGTATTATTAAAAGTGTTCGGCTTTCTTCACATGCTTTAGAAGCAGACAGACTTGTCATGAGCATCACATTTGCAAGCACTGTCACAGCTACTGAAGGCTCTGGTAAAAGCACAGAAGTGCGTTAGCAGTAACTGCAAGCAGCCTTTGGGGAACAATAGGCTTACCTATACTGTGCCCAGCTATTCAAAAAAACAAGTCGCTTTATTATACTCCATACTCGCTTTAGTGCTCATATAGTGCTTGACCCAGCCTCATTTTTTGAAGTACTGTCACTAGTTCTAAACACCTTTTTCATTCCCTTTGGGTTAGCTAATTTGGCTGTTACAGCATTCACCAAAATAACACTGAATCCAGCGTGTAACATCCAATATGTTTACTGCTAGAGAGAGAAATCTTCCTTCAAAGTTTCATATTTTTACTGTGCACACATACATTTGATCATTTGTCTTCTAAAAGAAAGAAAGAAGGGAAGAAAGAATGATCTAAAAATTATTTAATTATCTTGACAGAAGCATGTTGAAAATAATTATATATAAAAAGTCTTTGGTATTAAGACAATAGGAAAAAAGTAACTCAAAATTTGCAGAACAACTGTAATAGTATCATTAGTGCCATAAAACTTCTCAAGCATGTCAGAATCTCTCAGCAAGAACAATGTGGGCCACTGTTTCAAAAGCCTTATCTAACTAGGGAGTAATTTCTGTGTGGATTTCACTGTGTTGTTCTGGCAATTAATCTGCTTTATGTTGGTTGCATTGTTGAATAAAAGTACATTTTAACTTGCTGGGTGGATGCCATAGGGTGATGTGGGATAAATTTGCATGACCATACTTTGTCTGCTGTAATAAAGCCGTGGCTGCAGTATAATCAGGCCAAATCAGTAACCAGGTAGGATAGTGTTTTCAGATCTTTTTTTTCTGTAGGTCAAGTAAGTCCCTAACTGACATACTTTTATAGGATTAGGCAAGATCTAACTAGGTTTGGCATCTAATCTGTTTTAGACAGTGGTTCATTTTTTCCATCATTTCTATCCATAGGGAGGCAAGGTCACACAATATGTAGACAGAATAGACTGTACTTCTGCATGAAAAATAAAACCAGGGTAACGGGCCATTCTGAAAGAGTCTGAAACTGTATTCCATTTCAAGCATTGTGAAAAAAGTTCACTCTATTGCCAAATGGTGAAATGGACTTTCTAACAGCAAAAAGTTACATGCAGGTCTTGGTAGGTGCAAAGCAATCCAGAAATGCCATGGTATTTTAAACATATTTGACATGCTGAAGCACAGAAATGGCAGTCATTGCTTCTTTTTCTTTTCATAAAATTCATTTCCTGGTCTTTAAAAAGCAAGATGCTAAAACCACCTGAGTTCATATGTGTTTCGGGTGACCAAATAGCCAAACCAATTTGTTTCAGGTGACCAAATAACCAAAAGGCAAAAACATCACAAACTGATAAAAATCCATCTCTGAACATGCTGCCTAATTCTTCTTTCTCAGATATAAAAGTAGATACAGGAGTATCTAGTCCAGTAACAGAAGTAAAATACATTCAATAATTTTATTTTCTTGAAGATATTCTGTTAAATGAATTCTTATCCAGAAACAAACAAACAAACAAGATGGACATCTTCAGGATCCCCATCAACTCTTCAATTACAATAAAAGTAATTATTGTGCAAGGCAGGCTTTCTGTAACATAAAAGAATCAAGATTTCCTCACTGTTATCCACAACTGAATCATCCTTAATGGAAAACTGAAAGTGTGTCTTGGCAGGAATATTGAAAAAGTCAAACATTTTTCTGTTCACTATAGTAATTTCCACTTATAAATAAACCCAGACAAACACCTAAGCATCCAGGGCACCGATTAAAAACAGCTTTTTACCCAAAGAAGGTATTTCTTTAGATGTGCAGCAAAACAGAAGTGAAACAAAATGTCAATCCAATTTCTGCCTGCCCTGGAAAACAATCCATATAAATTATATGGAATAAAATTGCTGATATAGTGTGATCAAGTACTTTATATGAAAAAATCTGAGATTTAATATGCTGGAATTTTGTATTTCCTCTTGCCATGGCCACTGGAGATTGTGGCTCCCTCCAGCTCTTTGCTGTGGGTTACTTATGGAAAATAAAGTGCAAAGAATGCAATTCTCCCTCTAACATGCTACACCTGGCTTGTGGATAAAGATAACGGGCTCAATGTCCCTGTTGCTTCCAGTTCTTCTTTTCTTCAGATGGCTTAATTCATCACAAGCAAGGAAAGCAATAAAATATATGGGAGAAGCAAGTGCAGCAGCATGAACATAAAATGTGCCTTTTATATATTCAAATTCATATCCAGTTGTAGGAAATATTCATGACTAATATTAAACTAAGCCCAGAATTAGGCAAAATGCAACAGACATATATTGAAGTGAGCATTTTATTATGTGCTATGTCAGTCAGATTAAAGAAAAGAGTGCATGACACCGACAGGATATTGCATGTATATCAAGCAATCTATTTATATATGACAGGGAGGGTTTGATTTCTGGAAGGAGTGACAACCCAATGAAATAACTGCTCGCCTTCAAAATTACTATAGTCTAAATGTATACCCTTTAGAATACAATTTTAAATTACAATTAACAAAATGTAGATAAATATATTTGAGAATCAATTCTGACATACAGAATCAAGAAAGAAGAAATAATCTTTAAAGATAGCAAGAGGTTTCTGAGTGCCATCAGCACCCTGACTCTGAAAAACTGTATGAAGGAAGCACAAGATATTTCTCTAAGAATCGCAGAGAATTGAATTTAATAAAACGGCTGATTCATTTGAAGCGAAAAAGGCCTTGAAGTAGAAGTGGGAGTGGGAAGTTATATTGCCCTTTTTTTTTGTTCTGACAAGACCAACGTGTAAATTGCAGAAGTGAATCTATTGTGATTAACAGTATCTGATCAAGGTATGAGCCTGTTTGTAATAATAAATGGAGTGTCTCAAGTGCTTCACTACTGTTCTAGACAAGTTAAAGCTTCTGTTTAGTGCTTCAGTGTTTTTGGTCAGTTGCTTCCTGCTCTGGTGTAACATTGAGTAAATATCTGCAGAGACAGAAACTTTGATGCTAGAAAAGAGATAATCACTGCATCATTTTTAAATAGCCCTTCCTGGGAGAAAAAAAAATAAATCAAAACAACAGAAAACCTCATAAAGAATCAAGCTGAACCCACTAACTTCATTGCCTGCAAAGATAAAGTGCATTGAAACAGAAATTCTTTGCGTTCACAATCATTACACTTGGATGCTTGTACAAGAGAGCAGGATAAAGGAAGAAAAAGAACTATCAATGGTCAATTTACTTTATTTCTTTTTCTAGAATTATAATTTGCATGACTGTTACATGTTTCCAGGGTTATCTGAGCAGAACACATACAGCCCATCTGACACACGGCCTATAAAGTAGGATTGCGTGAGCAAAGCAGATATTCCATTTGAGACACATCAACCAGCATTCTAAGCAGTAATGACAATCACTGTAGTCAAATCTCTTGCACTTATTTCCATGAGGTTTCAGCAATATCCATTTGGTGCATTTGGGGGAGCTATAGGACAGATGCAATCACGTATGGCTTTACACATCAATAATTTCAAACTGTATTTTCTCATAACCTTTCCTTCTTTGTTCAAAAGGGGACTTCCATTTTAAATTGTAATCTATGACTTTTGAAACGGATGTTAAAGTGTCTTGCTGACAAATTCTTCTGGTTGATTTTCTTCTCTCTTTCTTCTTCTCCTTCTTGCTGTTTTGAAAAGCCATCATGGTAGCATTATGTGAAGGTGAAAGGTACTAGACTGTAAGGCGACAATTAAGCTCCCATTTTTTAGTAGGATTGCTATGGGGATTATGTATTTAGGAGATTCTAATCGAAGTTGCACACTGATGTTAAAATTCAGCATATATTAGCTACTTATAACCAGAGATTAAACCATTTCCATAACACACTGCTAACATCTTAGTCTGAATATTTTCTACTTCCAAATCTCACTCTACATTAAGCTTGATTACTTGCGGCTTCATAATGCATTTGCTAATATCGTCTTAATCCTTCAGTGGCATTATGCTGTATAACAATGAATAACGACCCAGATACAGGAGCTGCCGTATCACAAGATCCAAGGAAGATTTACTGCAAGGAAGCAAAATTATCTGAGGTTGTCATGCTTAAATAATAATTATTAGCATGGGCTAAGAAAAGCTTGGTCTATGATTGGATAAAAGCTGCTAGAAGCCAGGGTGATCTTTACCTTCTCATCTCCAGCTTGAACTTCTGCTAAAAGCAGGTGCTTTCTGTACCAGACCTCACCCAGAGCAGCACCAGGGCTGCAGATTTATATGCTCTTGCACCCTAAACTAAGATGAAAGCAGTTTCTTAGAAACACTTAAAAGATGAAAGTGCTCTAACAACGAAGTACATGATTAAGCAACCTTTTTGTGATACAAAATGTGCATTTTGAAAATGTCAATGCTTTCTTATTTTTTGTTGAAAAAATAAAGTGCATTTCCAATTTAAACTAAAGTGCCTTTGTGACTAAAAGTGAAGGCAGAATTTCACTATCATGCACCAGTTGCTTGGATAGGGAAACCAAGGCCACATAAAAGGAACACAACCTAACTACATTCATGAATCAGAGAATTCTTTTTCAGCTGGGCATAATACCCTTCCTTACTGCCTATCCTCAACTATTGTGTAGAGTTGCACATTTGTTTCATTCCATTGCAGAAGTAGCTGTATTTAATTTAATTTAACTAATTCTTCTCTCTATACAAAAAAAAAATGGTTCTTTTGGAATGAACAACTTGATATGGATATAAATATTCACTATCACATTTTCATTCTTATCAGAGCTTTGAAAGTTTCTGAATGCAGTATGGAAATTTTGGATTTGAGGGAACCAAATTTTTTGCTTAATTCTGTTAGGAAATCAAGCTTGAGGTCCTCTCACATATGCCTAGGAGATAACAGAATCACAGAAATGTTAGGGTTGGAAGGGACCTCAGGAGATCATCTAGTCCAAGCCTTTTGCCTAGGCAGGGTCACACGGAGCAGGTGACGCAGGAACAAAGCCAGGTGGATTTTGAATGTCTCCAGAGTGGGAGACTCCACAACCTCCCTGGGCAGCCTGTTCCAGTGCTCGGCCTCCCGCAGTGTAAAGAAGTTCATCCTCATGTTGAGGTGGAACTGCTTGTGGTTTAATTTACAGCCATTGCTGCTCTTCCTGTCGCTAGGCATCACTTAAAACAGTCTGGCATAATCCTTTTGGCACCATCTCTGAGGTATTTATATCTATTGATGAAATTCCTCTCAGTCTGCTCCAGACTAGGCTGAGCTCCCACAGTCACTCCTCATAAGAGAGAAGCTCCAGAGCCCTCATCACCCTGGTGGCCTCTGCCAGACCCTCTCCAGTAGCTCCTTGTTTTCCTTGCACTGGGGAGCCCAGAAGTGGCCACAGCACTCCAGATGTGGCCTCCCTAGGGCTGGGCAGAGAGGAAGGATCACCTCCCTTGACCTGCTGGCCACACTCTTCCTGAGGCACCCCAGGATACCACTGGCTGTCCTGGCCACAAGGACACACTTCCAGCTCATGGTCACCTTGTCATCCAAGAGCCCCGGGTCCTTCTCCACAGAGCTGCTCTCCCGTGGGTCAGCCCCCAGCCTGTGCTGGTACTTGGGGTTCTTCCTCTCCTGGTGCAGTACCAAACACCTGCCCTCGCTGAACCTCATCAAGTTTCTCTCTGCCCAATTCTCCAGCCTGTCAAGGTCCTGCTGAATGTCAGCACAGCTTTCAGGTGGATCAGCCACTACCCAAGTTTCATATCATCAGCAAAGCTGCTGAGAGTACATTCCATACCTTCATCCAGGACATTGATAAACAAATTGCCTAAGGGTGGACACCTGGTATTGATCCCTGAGGAACACCAGTGACTACAGACCTCCAAGTGGATTCTGCTTTGCTGATCAAGACCCTCTGAGCTCTGCCATTCAGCCAGCTCTTGATCCACCTCACTGTCCATTCATCTGACCCACATTTCCTGAGCTTACCTAGAAGGATGTTAAGGGAGACAGTGTCAAAAGCCTTGCTGAAGTTGAAGGAGACAACATCTACTGCTCTCCCCTTGTAGATCCATCCTGCCATGTCATCATAGAAGGCCATCAGATTCGTAAAGCATGATTTCCCCTTGGTGAATCAATGCTGACTACTCCTAGTGACTTTCCTTTTTTCTACATGCTTGGTGATGACCTCCAGAATGATCTGTTCCATCACCTTTCCAGGGATGGATGTGAGGCTGACAGGCCAATAGTTTCCTGGGCCCTCCTTCTTACCCTGTTTGAAGATGGGAGCAACATTGTCCTTCCTCCAGTAATTGGGCATGTCTCCCATTCTTCATGATTTTTCAAAGAAGATGGAGTGCAGCTTAGCAACAGTATCTGCCAACTCCCTCAGAACCTCTGGGACCATCCCCTCAGGGTTCATGGATTATGGGTATTAAATATATCTAGCTGATCTCTGACCCAATCCTCTATGACCAAAGGGAAGTCTTCCTTTCTTCAGCCTTCTTCTCTTGCCTCAGAGGTCTCAGAGTCCTGAAAGTCATGCTCAGCAATATAGACTGAGGCAAAGAAGGCATTCAGTAATTCCATTTTCTCTGTGTCTTCTGTCACTAGGACACCGATCTGATTCAGCATCAGCCCTACATTTTTCCTGATCTTACTTTTGCTGCTGATGTACTTGTAGAAGCCTTTCTTGTTGTTCTTGATATCCCTTGACAGACTCGATTAGAAGTTGGCCTTGGCCTTCCTATTCGTCTCCCTGTATGCTCTGATGATGTTCTCATAGTCCTTTTATGTGGCTTGTCCCTTTTTTCACATCCCATACATTTCTTTTCTCCATTTGAAATTTATTCAAAGCTCCCTGCTCATCCATGTAGGTGTCCTGTCCCCTTTGCCTGATTTCTTGATTATGGGGATACACTGGCCTTGGGGTTGAAGGAAATGGTTCTTGCATATTGTCCAGCTACCTTGGGTCCCCTTCTGTTCTAGAGCTCTAAGCCATGGGATTCCCCAAAGCAGATCTTTGGAGAGGCCAAAGTTAGCTCTCCTGAAGTTTAGGGTTCTAGTTCTGTTTACTGCTTTGCTTTGTCCATGCAGGATCCAGACTTCCACCATGTCATGGTCACTATAACCAAGGCTGTCCCCAGCCCTCATGTCTTCAACCAGCCCCTTCCAGTTTGTTAATATGAGGTCCAGCAACACATCTCTCCTTGTTGCTTCCTCCTCCACTTACATCCAAAAATCTGCAGGAACTTCCTGGACTGTGTGTGCTGAGCTGTGTTGTCTCTCCAACAAATACCTGGGTGGTTGAAGTCCTCCAGGAGAGCCAGGGCCTGTGACCGTGAGGCTATTTCCAGCTGCCCAGAGAAAGTCTCGTCAACTTCCTCTTCCTGATCAGGTGGCCCCTAGTAAACCTCACAACCATGTCACATATATAAGCCTGTCCCTTAATTCTTACCCTTAAGCTCTCAACTCATTCACTGAGAGAAGATACATTTTCTCTGGGTAGAGCTTGATACATTCCAGTTGCTCTCACAACACTCTCTCTGCACACCCTGCTGCACTGCCATTTGTAGGACATCTCTGGATGTTTTCAGCAGCTTGTCAATTGCCCCTCTGACCATGAAGGCAAGCACTGGTGTTCTGAGCAGCTGGTACTATGTGAAGAAAGACAAGCACAGGCTTCAGCAAGCACAAGCAGGACACTCAGAAGTTTAACATTATGCCAAATAAAATGGGCAAAATTAGGTACAGACTGTGTCTTCAGGAAGTTAGTATCATTGAAGCACTAGTGTAGATGAACTCTCGGAGGGACAGCAGAGCTCCAGTCCGTTCCACAACATCTCTGCCCTCCCTTAAGGTACAAGACACACCAAACCTAACAAGCTTTCTGTCTCCTCTAAAAAGGATGATGCATAGGTATTGTGCATATGATGCTAAGTCCCTAACATAAAAGGAAACTCAGTTACAAGTCCAGACTCTCACGAGATAGCTAATGACTAAAGAGCAAATTACAGTCTTAGTCATTCCCTCCCTCAATTTATCTATTCATGTAATTTGTAGAAAGAGAAGTGGACTGTGATTGTTCCACAGACCAAGTAATTATTTTCTCTGATGATACTTTGACCAAGAAGAGTGCAGGGATAACAAGGGATGCAGGGGAACTTTATATATTTCACCTTTTAAAAATTCTGGTAAGGAAGTTATTTCAGGTTCCTTTGTGTCTCTGAATGCCTGACTCTGCACAGGGGGAGGAATTAGCCTGATCTACTTTTTTTCTGCCAAGGGACTGTGGCTACTTACAACTGAATCCAACTTCTCTTTGCTTCCTAGCAGAGGACCTTCTCTGCTTTTGTGCTTCCCTTTCCTTCCTTTCTCCCAGATGAATTTTCTGTTATTATTGGATTCTTTGATTTTCCTGTCTGTGCAAAATGAGCTTGTCCAAAGGGTGCACTGTATGGGTTTGATAGTACTTCTAAGTCAGTGATAGCATTTTAATGTCTTGTTTTTACTGGCTATTGAGTTTGGCAGCGTTAGCCAGTAAAGAGGGAGGGAAGAGGACTCTGGACAGCCTGCCATCCTTCTGGATTCCTACCACATGCAGTTCTGTCTGACGATGTATTTATTCCCAGTTTCTTGATAAGCAACATTTTACTTGAACAGTGGAAAAGAAGATACACTTAAGAGTTCTCATTTGAATTCTTCAGATGAGAAATTAATGTCCAACTCTGATTCTACTGAAGTTAAAGTCACCAAATGCATAAATGAATGGATGAATAAATAAATGCAGATAGTAGTGGATGAAAGATTGATCTCTGAAGTATGAAACAGCATCATCTCACAGGAGGAGAAGATCTGTCAGGTCTCATGCCGTAGACATCTGACAAGTGAGACATTCCCAGGGCCATGCCATGGCCCAGGGCCAGCACAGCTGATGGGCTCACCAGCTGGCTGCATCTGACACCCAGAGCTCTGCTAGCGCCGCAGCACTCGGCGCTCTGAATTTCAGCTCTTCCTAGACACAGCATGATACTGTAGCCTTGTCTTTGTTCCCAAGCCTGCCTCACATCATACAGCCCCTCTCCCATAACTTCTTCCCTTCTCATGTCACATGTCCAAAATGTGGAGACTTAAAGACTGGGTTAAGAAATAAAAAGGACTGGAAGTGCAACTAAAGTCTCAAAGCTTTGCTATTACATTTTGAGAGGATTTCATGGGAAGAACTGTAAGAAATGTTAGCTCCATCTTTGCCTATGAGCTAATTCTAAAAACTTTATCACATTCTTGAAAGATACTTACCCTGTATGTCTATGCTTTTCAGGCCATATGCATTCTTTTATACATTAGAAGTCCGTTTATAGAATCCATTTAATGTTTTCATTATTGAGTGCTTATATTACTGTGTAGGTCAGTGAAAAAAGAGTACTCTAGTGTAATTTATCGGAAAAGTATACAGTAAACTGATTCTATTCAGTGTTTTACTTGTTGACTAGAGCAGGGTAATGGTAAATATTAACTGGAATATATAGGCCATGAACACCAAAAGGTAAATTATATTTATAATAAATTGTCTTATTCTCTGCATTGCACATAAGGAAATCTAGACTGTGAGAGCAGTGAAATTTGCTTTACAGTTAACTATTTTATCTGTTTAGTCGTGATGAAAACTGAAGCACATTAGACTGTATGCAGACATTAATTAATACCTGGAAACCACAAATTTCTTGTTGTAGGCAAATCTGTTAGTTCACACAAAACAGAAAGTGCCTGGGCTCTGCAGCTGTGGAAAAATGAACCTGTCTCTGAGATCTCTCTCTTATATAGTGACAATAAAAATGACAAAATAGTGAGAGTAGAAAATTAAAAGGGGAAAACAGAGGCTAAGTTCTGAATCCAGAATTAATAGGAAAACAATATTTTTTTCAGAGAAAGAGGATGTGATCAATGAGTTAATATATGTTACTGTAAAAACCTGGTCTGTCAGCCTTTGGTAGTGATTTCTTGGTATTTTGGGGGAAAAAAATAGAAAAATCTTTAGCACTTTATTCCAAGGTTGTTTTCTTGAGAAAATGCTCCCCAGATCTCTTATAAAAACTCAACCAAGGAACATCTTGCTGTGCCAATGAAAAAGCCTCTTTTATAGACAAAACTCAAAAGAACTACATGCTCTTTATGTAAGATGTCTAACTTATTCAACTAATATATCTAAAATGCACAAATAAAGGGTTCACAGAACAGAAGCTGAAGTAAATAATACCACTATTTCCCCCTTCAAAATTAATTAAGATCCTGATGTCAATATGAATTCAAACAAACCAGCTTTCTGTAGTATCTTCTCTTTTAACCTCTTCTCCCGCCTCATCTGATAATACATCCAATCTGCCATCTCTATCAGTTATAATACCCCAGGTTTTCCCTATACCCATCAACAGGCCTGAGATATGCTATATCATATCTGAGTTCTGCTATATCACCCTCTTGACCCCAGTCAGTTGACTACTTTCCCATTCCTCTTTGTAATACAGACTGCTCCCTCAAGTCTTTCTCAGTGTAGTTGATCTTCACAGTCCTTAATCATCAGGAGCCCCAGAAAAACGTATTAAAGTCAAAGGCAAACTAACCCTGACTTTTGTGGTTTAATAATTGACACACTTTTAAATTAAAATAAGATTAAGAATGTCCCTAACTAATTTTTCCTCCAGGAAGGAATTACCTTGAACAAAATACCCAAATTCAACTTGTAGATCAGGCAGTATGAAGGACTCTTTAAAATACGTACAATGAAGTGAGCATTTTCTAAATGTTTCTTTTCAAATTTATATCAAGAATCTGCCAGAAATGTGTGGTTATAACCTCATTTACAGGAGCACGTTTACATACACCTATTATGAATATCAGAACCACTGTGTCCAATTTTCTGATCCCCTTTCTCTTCCCACATACCTGGTTAGGTTAGCTTTACATCAAAACAGAATAAATCAGTTAGAATTCTGCACTCTTATCACTCTTGGAGAAAGTTTATTGTACTTAGTTCAGATTTCTATCTCATGCTGGAAAATTGTCAGACTTTCATTTACTTCTTTGTTCTGCTTTTACCCAATCTTAGAACCTGAGCTGATTTTAGAAGAACTTTTGACCAGAATTTTGATTATACAATTGCAACACATTTATTAGGGCAGAGTCCTTTTCCATATCGACAGCGGAACTCATCCTTAGGATGTAAGGATAGAGCATTTATTCTTTTTCTAAATGAATACTCAGCAGTTTAAAACTGGAAATTATGAAACACAATTTATGTGCTGATTCTTTAGCTGCCCAGAATGATTCCTGTTAACAATCTATCTGCATTTTCACTTTCTCTGTGTTAGGATTAATTTCAGGCTCAAATATTTGGTTTTGTTTCATAAGCATATGATTGACGGAGGTAATCCTCCCAATCTCTGTTTTTAGTATCATGACTACTGATAACGGAACCTGTAGCATTAGCTACACAAAAAGACATATTTGTGTACTGGAAACCCTGGATTGCTCTTTAATTTCCTGTGTTAATATTACTGTTTCTGCTAGTTAAGGTACAGCACTTCTTTAATGAGGATTTTGCAACCTGCAAAAAATCTTTAGCTTGTCTAGTCTCAGATTTCTACCCAGTTGCCCTCACAGAAAGTATGCTGATTTCTCCCTGAGTACAGCTTGTTTCAAAATACCCAAGATGAACTGATGGAGAATGTTAGATATTCTTACTGTTTAAAATCTGTGCCTTGACTCCAATTTGGAGGTGGGTGGCTTCAGTTTCCAAATATTGCTTCCTGTTTGGTTAGAACCTTTCTCTCCCAAATAAAAAGGTATGCTCTCACCTGGCATTTGCTGCCCAGGACTGGGCATTTTCCTGGCATTTTCTCCCCAGGAATGTACTTATTTAGCTATTCATGTCAGGTCCTCATATTCTTTTTTGATAAGCATTCTTTGTGCATCTGCTTCCTCAAGTCAGAAACTCGACATCCTAATGATTGCCAAGAAAATATATTCTACTGATGTGGAAGTAAATTCAGAAAGCAGAATGGGGAAGTTTTGTAAGAGTATGAGATACTACTTCCTTGTTTTTACTTTTCTGTGGGAACGTACATGTAAGGCAGTTTATCTAAACATGAATACTGATACCTTATTCTATATTTAGTTTTGAAAGGAAGATCAGTACTTGTGAGGTGACATTAAATATTGGGAATTTTGCTTGGTTAAGCATGATCATAATTAATATAGCAAATATAAAAAGACGAAGTTCAGGAAGTTAGGCTTGAGATATGTCTTGAGGGCATAGTGAAAAGAACTGTTTTCATTGTAAAGGTATTATAATTCAATAAATCCATCATTATTTGGGGGGTTGGGTCATTAAAAGAATTATCAAGATTTCTTTTTTGAGAAGTCTGTAAAACTTGGGAAGTGGATAGACTGGATATCAACAAATGGCAAAGAAGTGTATGTTAAAGTAGGGATCTTGCCTTTGTTCATGTTAATACAGTGCATAGCACAGAAAAATTCTTGGGCCAAAAAAAGATATAATTACCAGTAAGTACCAGGGGTCTGTATATCCCTGTAAGTCATTTTCTGGGCAGGGTATGCTTAGTGATTCAGACTGTTTGGCCTTTACAACTGCTTCTACCTTAAGTTCTGGAAATTTAGGAGGATTAGCCTGGGTGAGAGAGCACTGAAAGAAGTATGGGTCCTATGTAGGCCAGGTAGAGACTAAAGGAACTTTGCCAAGCTTTTTAGTCAACTGCATGTCTCGGTTCCCCATCTGAAAAATGGGGTCAATGGCTCTCTGTCTGGTTGCAAGGATAAAACCTAAGGAGGTGCTCAGCACCTAAGATGCTCAGACACAATAATGGTTAGTACCAGAACAGTTTTGGTTACTAGCTAAGAGGAAATTATGAATCTAGCTCAACCTTTTTACAAGGATTATGAAAAATTCCTTTCATGACTATTATAGAGAAAGACAAAATGGAGGGGTTGTGTGGACAGAATATTTTTTTAAAGTGAGTGTTTCCCCAAAAGTTCTTGCATGTTCCAGTGTGAAGTATTAAGTTCAAGCCAGTTCTGTAAGACATACACAGATGGAAGTAAAATGTTAAATGTTTCAGCCAGCAGGCTTGAAAGCTTCTGACCAAAACATTGTATTTCTTTACTTCCAGCTGTGCGTGTCTAATAACATATTTCATGATGTTTAAATACCAACTGCATAACTCTACTCCTTGATATTGAGTGCAAGAAAAATGACTTAATTTGTTGATGAGCAGCGTGTTACAGGCTGGCAGTAATGTCAGTGGTGATTTTACTGGCTCAGAACTCCTACCCCCGCTGCACAATCCTTCCCCTCTCTCTGAACGTGGATGCCTATAGCACACAGCACACCACTGTCTGTGTTCCCTGGTTCAGGATTTCATTTCACTACATCATAAGCTACTAACACAACCTTGTCATTGCAATTTGTCACACTTTTTTGTGTGCTCTATATCTGACTGAATTCTCATCTCCCAGCCCATAGGCTGCTAGTCTGGAACAAATCTCTGAAACATAATGGAAAAGGATGAAAAAAAACAAACCTAAGAAAAGAGACCCAGTTGACACCTTTTCTCCTGACAGAAGCAGACACATAATCATGGGCAATAGTTGTTTCTTCTGGCTCTCTCGGTTGTATCAGATCAGCCAACAGTGGCTGTCAGAAACATATCCTGGTACTTGCCCTTGCCATGTGCCAGGGCTGCTGTTCAGGCTGCCCTGGGGCCAGCATGATGCACCTTCTGAAGAACAGCTTGGCTTCTCCGGGATTTAAAATTCTTTTGCTCTCTTTATCTTCTGGTCTTTCCTCTTAAGCAAATATGCAAAATGTTGTGGAGGAAATTCTTAGGGATCAACTGTGCTGCTTTTCAAGTTCAGCAGCATTTGGAAAGGGAGAAGGCACATACCTCCAGTCTTTGAAGAAAACAGAGGGAAAAGAACCAGATGCCATAATCAATAGATAAGTGACCACAGGAGCAAAGCATTGTGGCCCTATTTTGACCCAAGTAGATACCTGAAGCTTTAGTGTGATGTGGTTTGAATTTGTTTTAAATAACATTGCTTAAGCTTGTTACTGTGACCTCAAGCAGGTCATTTTGACCCACAACTCAAATTGAAATTAACACATTTTCATGTTCCTAGGAGAAAAAAATCCACTGACAACCCCCAGACTCAGAGGTGTTTTAAAGAATTTCTATGAGTGTTTATCAAGCACTTCACCAGTCACCATAATTCATGACAACAGAATAAGGACCTTTCCCTTACCAATCTGACAGAAATAGAGATCACAACAAAATCAACTCCATAATAATGACACAGATCAAGATTTCAAATTTTAATTTCATTCTCTTGTGCAACCTGTGATGTCCATGCCCTTCATCCAATATATGACACAGAATAGGAAAAAGCTACACATACATGCAACATGGCTCAGATAATGCTACTAGAAGACCCCTGATATGAAGTGGTTGAAGCTGCATTAAATCTTTGATTATTTTTATTTCCACGTGAAATATGTATTTTTGACACTACTGATCCATAACAACTATGTAGTACATTCTGCTTTCTTTCTGCTCAAGGAAAGCCATAGAGGAAAAGAAAGAGTAGTGTTCTTAAGTAAATTTCTCCCTCCTGCTCTGCTTGTCTCTCCTTGTCTTTACATTTACTGTGTTTATTTCTCCTTTTTTTTTTTTTTTAGCATCTACAGCCTTGTTGACAGGATAGGATTCCCTATCAATGTGACATGCTATTTTGTCAAATGTCAGCTAGTCATATTCAGGTAATTAATTTACATGCTGTGCATCTGACCTGATTTTCTTTGTTAATTGGTAGGTCAGACAACCCTATCACCCACAAGTAATTTACTTTTTCTATCATCTGGTAAGTATTTCTAAGTAGACAGTTTCTAAATAAAAAGAGAATTTGTGTTTAGTTGTCAACTGCTGTACTTTTTTCTAAGCTTGTCAATCACATTTGCAAATATGTTGTGTGCAATAAAAGAGATATCAGCTCCTCCTGTTTGTAAGAGAATCAAGACCATCATATCTCATCAGGCAGATCATTATGGTCCAAAAATCTCTGTGTGCTTTGCTGTCTTATATTTAACTTTTTAAATGAAAAATCGTATTGTAGTCCTGCACTGTATACTGCACATGAATTGTTGATAGTATTTGTCTAGCAAGGGTTATATCCCTGATGAGCCATTTTTTGCCATATTCAAACTGCGTAAGAGTGAGGCAACACAACTAGAACAAGTGTGTGTGCACATCACAGAGCTGCCTCGCCTGAGTCATGCTCAGAAGTCTAGGACACACCAGGGTTAGGTAGCTGCAAGGACTCAGGGACAATTTCACAATCCTTAAGCATGTTCTCTGCAGTGAAATAGAGACCCTCACTGACCTCTAATGAGGCCCCGTTCACACAGTAAAGATAAACCCAAAGAAACCTGTCTCACATCAGAATGACTTTTTACATGGGTGCTGATCACTTATCATTTTGGACTTCCAAAGTTTCAATAGTGTATATTCACTAGAATGGATCTGAGCTACGTAACTCACAGGTGCATCACTAGCATTCAGAGTTCAAATATGTTTTTATGCAAGAAAAGCAGGCCCAATAGAGTGAAGACCTTTACAAATTTAATTTTGGATATAGATCTTCAAGTTCAAGGGAAAGGTAACACTTTTTTTCTATGTGATTTTTTATTAAAAATTAAATTTGATATATTACTTTCAGATGCAATGTAGCGTATTGGCTTCCAGCTCACAGAGTGACATGTAAAAGGTGAATTCAAAATAAGAATTTTTTCAATAAATACTACTCTACTTGTTTGAGAAGTTTCCACCTAGAATGAAATTTTCACTTGATTTTACATGTTTTGTGATGGATTTATTTCTCTGCTAAGAGAAAATGCTCTGAAACAAGAAATTAAACCTGCTTGATTAGGAGAAGTTTTGCATGGGGCACTGGCAGTTAACATAGCTAGTTTCTGTATTATCTTGAAACTGTGTGAATTTAACTGATGAATTTAAAGTTAATTTCTTGCTGATGTTTTGATATGTAGGAGGGCAGTGCATGAGGGGTAAAAAAACATGAATATTCATATTCTTGCTATTATATCTCACTGATTTTCTTCAAGTTTGCTTTCTGATTTGTAAGAAGTGTAGAGCCTAAGAAAACTCTGTGACACCGTGCAGTAGGAGTGCTGAACTAGCATACTTGTTTGTGCTTTATTTATGTAAATTGAGTAAAGGTTAGCACAACCAAAGCTCAATCTGGAAGGTTTTTAATGAAGTTGCAATAAGATCAAGTATTTGTTGTGGGATTAAGCTGAATTAAACTTTTTTTTATTTCACCAACCTGTTTGCCACCTTTAAAACAAAAGTTCCACAGAGTGGTACAAGACCTGCTTCCTAGCTTTATTACTGGTTAAAATTGCCTGAGAGAGATTCAGTATTCAAGGAATTTCCTGTGACATGAACATGACTGCAGAAATAATTTTCAACATTAAATTTGGTGAACTGCTGAACTTTGTTAATATTTTTTGCAGTGTTCAATTATTTTAATAAATTGCACAGCACTAGCAGTGGAATGAAGTCCAAAGTCTGAAGACAGAAAGCCTGAACAGGTCAAAGAAAAAAAGGTTGGCTTGCAGTCTTGAGCCTGTTAAAATACTAACTAGAAAATTAGACAGGAAAAACAGTTACAAAAATATTGAGAGTATCTTTGATCAGCTGGCTGAAAAGAAGTAATATGACAAACAGGAAATTACAAAGAATAACTATTTTGACTGTAGTGGAAATAGCGAACTAGGTAGCTGTAGTTCAAACTAGATACAGAATATTTTCCTGGAATTTAAAGGAAAGGTATCCAGATGTCTAAACATTCTGCTCAATGTGGCTTTTATTTCAAGTTTGGCAAGCCTTCAGAAAACTGGTAGACGAGTTTAGCTGGAAGACGTTTTCCAGTGTATTTACATAATTTCATACATATTTTATGCTTCTGCATTACATCTTTTAGCAGTGGTCACATTTAATTTTAAGATTTTTTAAAACATTACATATAATTGCATTAATTAATTCATTATTGCTCGTCAAAATGCTTTGCATATTAAACAAACCTTTAAGCCTGTGAACAGCTATAGTAAATGTAAGTGAAGATAAACTATGGAGAAAGACGTTACAGAGAATTCCACAAAGCATCTCCAAGTAATTGAAACACAGTCTTCAAGAATGGGCTGTGGTGGGAGAAAGGAGTTTCTACTTTACACACAAGTACATTTTTGGTACTGTGTATTTTAAAAGTAAAATCCCATATAAACATTCATTGCAGATTCAATAAAAATGGATACAAAGCATTCTGCTTGGAGTCTGGGACAGACAAATCATAAAATATCTCAAAGATACAGCACATCTAGGCCATTAACTACATGTAGATGTGAAATGTAACAGGTGGGATCAGCTGTATGCTCTTGAAGGCTGCATCTCTGAGCAGCTGCTGTTTGATGAACAAAAGGCACGGTTCAATACATTATAGCTAATCCTGCAAGATGCTGGGTGTCCTCTAATCACACCAGTATCAGGTTGTATAGGCGTCAGCATCTCCCTGCTTGTGGTTACCATCTCATCCCAGGGCGCCAGAGAGAACCTGCTGAAGATTCCTCCTCTTAGGCCTATGAGTGTTTATCTTTCCAGTTTTAGCTAGCTTTTTATGCAACAGAGTGGGATGTCTGCTTTTGTTTTCCTTTTCGTTTCAGGAACATTTCTGTGGTTGAAGTCAGATGACATTGTTCTAAAAAAAAATGGAAGTTTTTCAAACTGAGAGCCTGTGTCTGATTCTACCCATGATAGCAAAGACTCCTGGTTTTTGGGGAAATGTTTTTTCATTTTTTGCAAACAGTGTCTTTAATTAAAAATGTTGACAGAGTTGCTTATACACAGTGTGTATATACAATTAATGGAAAAAAGTTCCTTTCTAACATAATCAGCTGGGAGATAGCAAAATTATTATTCTGTATCCTATTCAGAATTACAAACAACTCAGATGAGTAAAACAGCAGATACAAATGAAAACAAACTCTCTTTTCTTTGTTTCTGAGAAAGGGGAAAATCCAACATGTTTATATAGAAATAATGATAACTTTTAATTACACTTCATTATGAAGGTACAATTCACACACAGTGCTAGCTATTTGATTATTTCTGCATATTTTGTAAACACTAATTAACCTAATGTCATTAAGATATGTATTGTTTTCTCTGCTCATGTAGGAAATCTGATGGGATGGAGAGCTGCAGACCAGAATTTACTTTTTCATTTTGCACTCCATGGGTGTTGGATGATCAGCACTTTGTAAATCAGGCTAAAATTGGCTCAAGGTGTTACAAAACCTGTGAGGTATTAAAATTCAGTGACTACCATTTAGAGCACATTTCTGTTGATCAGATGCACAAAGAAATTCCTTTGACACAGCATTGTGGCCAAGCAATACAAACTAGGTCTGTTCTGGAAAGCATGTTGCATTAGGATGACACCAAGAGAAGGGCATGTTAGTTCAAGCTGGATGTGAACACAATTAAATGGCTTCCAGACCATAGCTGACTCAGATCCAGAGTCGATGGTCGATGGAAAGGGTATGTGTAGACATGGAGTAATATGAAGCACTCACATTCTTTTCTATGCCTCTCCTCGTGCTTTACAGTTGCTAGACAATCTTCTTTTAAAATAGTTGTGTGAAAAATAAGAATAAAACCTGATGTCCTCATAAATATATGAGACACAGCATATGTCCTAAAGCATATTTGCTTCAGTTTCCTATGATAGAGCAATATTGTGGTACCATTCATACATCACTGTCTCTTTTCTTCATTACTGCTTAATGATGTAGAAAGATGTGCCCTCAGGTACAAAAGGGTTAAATATGATATATTGAAAACAATCACTGAAATGTTGGTATGGAGGTGACCTCTACAAGACAGGTCCATTTCTCTGCTTTGGGGGAAGGCCAAGAGTGGCTAGATGTAAACCTTTGTATTCTCTGTTTTAGAAACCCTTTACAGTCTGTATTTCATTCCAACAATTATTTAATCATATATTGGATAAGACTTCTTAATATCAAACAGAGATTATTTAGGGGTGAGAAAATGAAGCAGATAGTCCTTCTCCTTCCTCCATGGATGTGAAGCATATTTGCTGATGTTAGAAAAAATAACTAGAATATAGGTAGCAGCCCACACCAGGCCCAAAGTATTACAAAAAGGAAGCATGCTAAGAGAAGAAGCACGTCAACCATTTGACTTACACAGCAAAACAAAGAACAAGGTTAAATCATAGTCAGAAACCAGACCGTAGTCAGAAAACAAATAATTTGGTAAGGTCAGGATGAACAGTGAGGTAAGAGTGCAACAGCGCAGGACAAAATCTGGTGCTGGGAAAGGGCAGGAGTAGGAATCAGAGACAGGTAGGAATTATATACAGAGATTGCTGGAGAGACACAGTCAGAACTGGGAAGATCACGTGGGACTGCATCACAGAGCTGACAGAGCAGCCAGGATCACTGGCTAGTCCTTGCCTTTCCCCACCTTGGCCATGTCAACTGAATCCTTGCTGTCCAAGGGGACTGGCAGCCAACAAGTCAGTGAGGAACAGAAGAGGCACACACATATCATGTAGCACCATATTCAATCCAATTCCCAGGATGAGTCAAAACTACCCAGAAGTTGCTTTAGGGATTCCAGTTGTGTGGCCTTTCATGTTCCTGAATTAGCCTAGGATCCAGACCTGGCAGGATCAACTCTGCAGCAGGCTGTCATTCAAGGCAGCTGAGGCTCACAGCTCTGTGCAGTAGCTGCAATGAACTCTTGGCAGGCAGAGAACCCCTCATCTCAAGTTTCAAACATGGCACTCATTCTGTGCAATATCGACATGATGTGTTCTGCAAAAAAGCAGATGTGCTGCAATGCAGTACATAAACTGGAGTAAACATCCAAAAGGAAATGGTAGTCACTGGCTCTTAGAACTGTTTGGAAAACCAAAAGAGTCACAAAGTCATTAATTATTTTGCTCTTATGCTGTGGAATGAATGTTCTATGTGTACATTGCATTATAGCTCAGCATCATCATGGCTCTCCCCATTGTCCAGAATTCCCTTCAGAAAGAAGAAAGATCAGTTCATTAAGATCATTCTTTGCATTTAAAACAGTCATGCTGTCAGCAAGAAAGTAAAACAAGAGTCTGTAGCTCTGAAACAAATACATTCACAAGCCTCCAGAGCAGGAAGTCCGATTTCTTTCAATGATATTTTGACTTGGAATTGTGATTGATGTTCACAAAACACCCTGAAAGTGAGAAACAGTGTGTTAAAAGGGAGAAAATAAGTAACTGAGTTATAAAAATGATCTTTCTCCAATTTCTGGCTTGGTCTTAACAGTTAATGTTTCACCTAATTTAAAAACTGAACTACTGTATTTGTGTCTTACTTAGAAATGATATCATGTTGTATTAGCATGCAAGCAGAACTTGGAATTTTGTCCAAGAAACAGTAGGAATCAGTTATTCTTCTAATTCCTTATCCATTTTTCCCAGGCTACACAACACTTAGAAATGGCTGAAGGCACAGGTATCCTCAATTCCCTTAATTTCACCACAAGGTGAGGATACTGCACACCTCACAGAAGTTTATAGTAATGAGTAACCTAATCTCTTCTCCATACAATAGCCAACTAAATGAGCTGAAAAAAAGAAAATTTTACATATGACAGATAGCCATGCAAGCACAAGGAATATGCTGTACACTTATGTGCATTAAAGGTCTATAATTTTCAAGTATTTCTTCTTGGCAGAAATTTAGCACATGTTTTTCCAAACATGAACCTTGTACCATTCAGGGTACGGTACTTGATAAACCTTCATGTCTAACCTGCAAGACCTACACTAGAATCCTATGCCATTTTGCAAGTGGAGAAAGCAGATGCACATTCAGAAGTTCAAATCCTTTAGGTAAAATGATAAGAAGCCATCAAACATGCAAGGACCCAAATGCACTCTATTCACTTTTCCAAGAAATACTTGGAACATGACTGCGCCTTAGTACACTGTGAACACATTGACTGTCGTTCAAGCAGTATCTGAGAGGGAATACAGAAAATACTCATGTTCGAGGTCTCTGTGCTTATATCTCACTTGACCTCACTCTAAGAATAAGGAAAAAATCTGCAACATTGTATGGTCTGGATTTTATCACTAAGAACTCTGGGTTCTTAGGCCCAGTTATGCTACTGACTTTTGCTACTGTTGAAAAACTAATCTGTGTGCCATGCATATTTGCCATTGTGAAATTCATTAATGGTCTGACATAAACAGTATTATAAAAATATTATCATATTTCTTTCTTCCTAAGCTCAGCATTTTTTTAAATTGACAGTTGCACAAGTTACGTTTCTTGTTTTATTTAATAATAAATAAAAATAATTTGTTTTATTCTTTTCATTTGCTCTCCATACATAGAATTTTTTTTCTTGACAGAAGGATATGAAGGCATGTCTTAAAAGCAACAGACTATGAATCGATTCAGATAATTTCTCTTTTAATTTTGCATGTAACTTCCACCTTTCTGAAAGATCTCTGATGCAGTAGCCAGAATGATGTCAACTTCTCCATTAGGCATAATTGCAAAATGCTGAACTACCACAGGAAAGGAGAGTGACAGAAAAACTTGTTTGAGAAGCAGCAGAAGTAGGGACCATCTGTCTCCCATTTGGAGTGGTCTCGTGAAGAGCTTTGGATAGTTTTCATTGAACCGTGGATACTGAATTAGGATGGTCTTTAGCTCATGTTTCAAGGCAACTGAATGGAATTGAAATAAATTTTTCGTTTGAGAGTATAGTTCTCATCTGTCATAACAATTTATTTGAAGTAGGTAGCTCCATTCCAAATGTCATGAATTTTATTTTTGCATAGGGCTATGGACTATGAATGGAAAGAAAAGAATTATCACGTAGTCTGTGTTCTTCTAAGTGATTTTTTTCATATCTCAATCTTGAGAGCAATAATGAAGGAGAACTTTGCTGTGAGTTAAGTACCTTCACAGTAAGGGTTATACTGAATTGTTACAGACATATGTAAGTCAACAGATTGGAAATAAAACAGACGGTCATGTATGACTGTACTGGGTTTGTGTGGCTAGGTTTTGGTAGCAGGGAAGGTAATGGAAGGAATTTGTGTGTTCTTCTGGGAGAAGTTGTTAGAAGCTTTCCCCATGTCCAACAGAGCCAATGCCAGCTGATTCCAAGATGGGTGAACCGCTGGGCAAGGTCAAGGCCGTAAGTGACTGTGGCAGTGCCTCTGGCATAACAGCTTTGAGAGGGGACTGTCTAACAGAATTATGAGAGGAGTGAAATGTGTGGAAGAAGCAACTCTGCAGACAACAAAGTCAGTGAAGATGAAGGGAGAGGAGATGTTTCAGGCACCAGAGCAGACACCCCTAACGCTGTGATCTGTGGCTTCTCAGCCGGTGGGGTCGCAGCGTTTTTCCAAAAGCGCCCCTGGCAGGGGATACGCTCGGGCCATGCCATAAAGTATGCTAGCTGGTCAACATCCACACCAGTGCCGGTGGAGGCACGGCAGCACGCACTCACACGGAGCTGGACAGCTCTAGCCTTACCAGAGACACAGAGCCAAGGGCTACCTCCTGTAGAATTCCGTAGGGGGTTTATTGTCCCACACGAAGAGGTCCAGGCACGAAGAGAGCGAGTCAGGCCCTGTGTACAGACTTATACAGGGATACGGAGCCAATGATCTGAGGGCACAGGGGCAGAGAGGAGGCAGGGGGATACAACAACCACCAATGTGGAGAAGGGAGGGGCGAAGTGAGGGACCCGGCCACACTGCCAGATGGGGGGAGAAGGTTTTCCCTTACACCCTGAATGGGGGAGTTATTTTACCTCTTGGAGGTAACCCACCAATGAGAGCGAGTGGTTTCTCCTGTACCAGGGCTCTCTGGCCCTTTGGCCTTCACCACAAGAACCCCCTGCAGCCCATGGTAGTCCATGTGAAGCAGATATTCACCTGCAGCCCATGGAGGTCCCCGCACCAAAAGAGTTGGATGCCCAAAGAAGGTTTTGACCCTGTGGGAAACCCATGTTGGAGCAGTCTGTTCCTGAAAGACTGCATTCCATGGGAGGAACCCCATCCTGGAGCCAGGAAAGAGAGTGAGGAATCCTCCCCTGAGGAGGAAAGAGCAGCAAAGACAACCTGTGATGAGCTGACCACAACCCCCATTCCCTGTACCTGTGCACTGCAGAGGAAGAGGATGGAGAGAATTCAGGAGTGAAGTTAAGCCCAGGAAGAAGGGAGGGGCAGAGAGAAAGTGCTTTTAAGATTTGGGTTTATTTCTCATTATTCTACTCTGATTAGATTGTTAATAAATTCAAGCTAAGACTGTTTTGCCCATGACTGTATCTGGTGAGTGGTCCTCCCTGCCTTTATCACAACCTATGAGCTTTTTGCTGTATTCATTCTCCCCTGTGCAGCTGAGGAGCAGAGTAACAGAGTGGCTTTGGTACATGGCACATGGCATCCATCCAGGATCAACCCAGAACAATAACATAGGTTGTACAAGCTCCAAGCATGTAGGAAGACTGCTATCATACTTCAACCCGTTATATTAACAAATAAAAATAGCCAATTATCTCTCCCTTTATCTTCTCCAAAGCTGGAGAAGGAAATAACATTTTCATGCATCATGAAAGAGCCTCAGAATTGGAAACTAAAAGATATATTTAAAAACAGTAAGCATTATTTCATCTAAGAGTTGCTTCTGTAAAACAGTGATGTCAATAAAAATTGAAGTTTCTCTGCATTTTACAGGATCAATCCTTGAAATTCCTTCCACAATCCAAATTGACAGCATTTTAGAACAATTGTTTTTCATTATGGGTACTTTAATTCCCCTGCTTCTAAATGAAATCATTTTTGTTTATATACGAAGTGTCAACAGATACTGTACATATTGAACTCATAAAAGTCTTGTGTAACACACAGCTAAGTAAAGAGAAGAAAAGAACCGAGGCATATACCAAAATGCTAGTCAAAACTATTAAATTGTACTTTTAAGGGTCCCACTGCAGAGAAAAGCTTCCTGTTTACTCACTCGAAGTAGTGGCAGTTAACATGAATGCATTAAAAAAAGATAAGTGATAACACTTCTAATCCTCATTTCTGCTTTTTGTCTGTGACCAGAAGCTATTTTGTCAGGAAAGCTCCAAGACTTCAGCAGTTTACATTTAAAAAATCTCTTTTTCCCTTCTGAGCTTTTAGAATATGCAACAGCTACCATAAATATCTGGAGTTTTTGCTATAGAAGTAGTTTTTTTCTTTTTTTTTCTTCTTTTTTTTTTTTTTTTTTTTTTTTTTTTTTTTTATTTTAGTCTTCAAGATCAGGAAAAATATAGGGTTTGTTTTGCATAAATTCTTTGAAAAGAAATCTCTTTGATTTTAATATTTTTTGAGTACTATTGATGTAAGATCAAACCTTCTTTAAATGGTTAGGGATAAAATATTGAAGTAATACAATACTGCAGTTTTGGGACAAGAACTGCATAAATCAGCTAAAGGCTCTTTAAAGCACATAACTGGCTGGCAAAAGCAGACCCATTTCAAAACTGTCATAACACCAGCTTGTTTTTCAATTCTATAACTCAGAATGTCTGGATTTCAATAACTTTTTTTTCCTTCAGGGTACAACGCAAATACTGTAACGAAAACCACTATACATTTTGTGTGTGTCTGAGTACAGCCATTATATACAGACCAGATCATCCTTGTCTCTTTTCTATAGGCAGTACGTATGTACAGCCATTTAATATTTATTTCCCCTAGTAGTCAGAATGTACAAAGTAGCCACAAAACATAAAAGACAGAGACTCCATCTCAGGTTGTTAAAATCTATGGCCTGATCCTGCCATGGGTTTAGGAGGAAGGGGTTCTTGTGGAGCCCCATTGGTTCCTGCCTGCCTGTGCAGAGCTCACTGCAGGGTCATAGATTAAGTTTCTATTGTAAGCAGTGGTATTTAAGGCCCACTCACAAACACCTTAAGATACATAAAAACTGTGTTTTTTAAACATGGATAGAGTGGGCTTCAGGAACATGTGTAATAATTTGGGATCTCTAGAGTGGCAATCTGGTGTCTATGACACTGTATTTCATCTATGCTAGTGGACCTGGTCCCACATAGCTGGAACATGATTTTTAAATTAATTGGAATGTTAAACTCATGCATATGATATAATTCATGAAAGTGTATTTTACTGATTAATAAGGATTTTTTTCAAATGATGGCTGTCTTTGGGTCTACCATGACAATCAGTTGAAACAAGGCCAAACTTTTCTGCAGGGTCGTCATGGAGAATTAGAGTTGGAATAGGCATTAACATTATGTGCTCATAAAAATAAAATTTTTTAGAATTCATCAATAATATGGTTATCCATACAGTCTCAAACAACTCTGTATGATGTTAGTGTATACCCTACGAAACCCTAATGCACTGTTAGATTAACCAAAGAAGAAACTCAATGGCCAAACAAATATAATGAAATCAGAAACATTTCAAAATAAAATACTTTTTTATTTAAAAATTAATGAATCTCATGATTGTTAGCCTACATTAGGGAAAAAGTGTCAAGCATGAGCTATTTACAAAATCAATTTTCTAAAAAAATGTATTCTTCATAAATCTAGAATACAATTTTTTGCAGCAGCAACTTACTATAAATTTTTGAACAATATATAAATATCAATATAATTATGAATCAGTCATGAAAAATTCAGAAAAGGAGAGAGGATATTTGTCAGTTAAATTATTCATAGTGAAGCTTTGCTTAGTTCCTGTGATTATTTAATTAGTCATTTCGTCAGCAAGTTTAGCACCTGTAGGATCCCCTCCAGGAGCAGAAGTGGCAGCAGAGGCAGCAGGGCTCGGGGAGTAAAGAGCTCTTGCATTTTGCTGTGGATCTGACCACCTGAGCTTGCATCCAACTGCAGGGCCCGGCTGAAGAGCCCAGTCCAGTTCTGCAGCAGTGCTCCATCATCTCCCTCAAGACACAAGTTCCACGGATGAAGTACTGGACCTGTGGTTGTTGCAGCCCAGTGACCAGAGGTACTGACAGAGCCTATTGAGACCAAAAAGTATTCAATGGAAGATAGAATGAGAGCAAACTGGCTCATCTCTGATGGAAAAAAATACCCCCAAAATCTGAAGAATTGAGAAGTTCTTTTAATTAGCATAGTACTAAAATGACAAAACTTGCATGCTTATCTCTCCTGCTGACCATATCACTCTCAACTGACTACAGTTTTTTTTTTTTTCTCTTTCTGTTCTGACATGGTAAGCACATTTACCTTACAAAAATCTATTTATATGTTTTCTATATATGTCAAATATTCTCTTGCTACATTGATGCAACTTGCATTACAGTTATTGCAATGGGAATTGTAGTGATATTACAGAAGAGTTGGCTCAAGGTGATTACTTATTATATTTTCAGTGAAGAGAAATCTGGTCTTCAACTTCTAATTATTTTGGTAAAAATTGTCACTGACACAGTGCCCAGGAATCCAGTTAAATTACACCAGAGATTAATTTTTCTCATTATAATTTTTTAATTGTAAAATGAAGCACAAAAAACTTTATTTAAATTTTGCCATAGTTCCCCTTTAAAAGGTCAGTTTAATACCTAATTTGAAATTGGATAAAATTTGCGCATGTGTGTGTGGGTGACAAAATAATGTTTAAACAATCAGACCTGACAGATGCTGACAGATGCTGTCTAATATCCCTGCATGCAGATTGCATTGTGAGTCACAAGGCTCAAGGTCATGCATCTATAACCACCCAGAAGGCTTTCTTCTCCACTTGATGCACAAATTTAAGTTCCATTAAGGCTAATGTAAGATACAGATGCTTACTGGAAGGAGAATAGACCAATCTTCCAAAATGCTGTATAATTGGTAGTGATGTGATTCATAGCCATCATTCCTATACTTGGTAAATTATTTTTCAGTGATTAAATAAAACAGTCATGCAACAATAAACCTGTTATCTTATCACATATAAAAAAAATCTCTTGGGGATATGATAGTAGAACGAGCCATAAAAATGAGGAAAGGATTGTCTAGCTAGCCCCTGTCTTCCAAACACAGGTAATACTTTTAAAATATTTCCAGAATCTATGATAGCATTGACTTTCCAGGAAGGTATTTAGTCTAAAAAACCCCAGTATTTTGATTAATATTGCCATAGCAATATCACATGAGAGATTCAGTTCAGGTATAGATTTTTGTGTCACTTAAGTACATCAGGAGCACTGCAGCTGATAGGACACTTCTTGCTTCTTTCCCTTCACTCCGCAGGGATACCCATTTGCAGGGACATCAGCTGCTGAAGTTCTCCTTGATATTCTGTGGAAAATTTTATTATGGTTTCCTTCCTTCCTTCCTTCCTTCCTTCCTTCCTTCCTTCCTTCCTTCCTTCCGTCCTTCCTTTCTTCCTTCCTTCTTCTCTTCCTCCCTCCCTTCTTTCCTCCCTCCTCTCCCTCCCCTCCCTTCTCTCCCTTCTTGCCCTTCCTCCCCAACCCCATGGTAGCTACAGGACCCACCACATCAATATCCAATTTGGTCTCTTCTCAGAAGCAAAATGCACAAAGCACTGGTGTCCCTTGTGCACATCTCAGTACACGACCACTCTGCCTAGACCTAACACTTTTCAGTTGGACAGCTCTTCAGATCCCTTCTTGGGGTCAAGTCCTGAGAACCACTCCCGTACAGAAGGATTTGCAGGATGTCTTGGTGAAATTTCCCAAGTCACCAATTGAGAAGTACTAGGGAAAGCACATGACCTGATCTACCATAGGTTTGAAAGAAAGCCTGTGTTTGTTCCTGTTTCTGGGATACGAAGCATTTTTTTCCCCTCTGATTGTTCACTGAACTTTTTATGAGAGAAATTTAGTCTTGAAACCACTCCTAGATTCTAGGGGTAAATGGGTTTGGGTGGTTTGCGTGGTATATTTATAATAATCCTGTTCATATGTTTGCAGAAATATTAATGTGATCTTGGAGCTTATTGCTGACTCTCTCCATGCCTGTAACTGATCCTAGCTTAGAGTTACCACAGATCTTGAAAGATATTTGGTAGGTGAAGAAACATGATTTTTTGAGAATCCCAGCCTCATTTTATGGTAAAAACCCCCAACGTATGCCATACCTAGTAGGTGAGCTCTCTGGAACTTTCCATCTTTTTCTCCCTGCCCAAGGTGGAGTTTGGCTGCCTGTGCCTTTTGATTTTTCTTGTCAGCTTATATCAACACTTTTGTTTCACAAAAAGGCAAAAAAGGTAGAGACCTACTTTTATTTTTCACTCTATGAAAGCAGAGCTTCTCTTTACATTTCAAGAGGGCCCCTTCTACTTAGTCTTTAAGGAGTTCAAAGATCAACTCTTCCTCTAATCACAGAAAACACATCAGAGTAATCAGCATGCTGGGAAAGGAAAGGCAGAAAAATTATGGGACAATTTAATGGTGATTTATTGAAAATTGGTAACTGGCAGCATCACTTTATGGAGGAATCTCTGGATCAGCTCTACATTTTATGCCTACTGTGGTTATAAAAGAAGAAAATAAATGGAATCTAATCCCTAAATGAAATGTAAACCTCTTGTTACTCACTGCCTTTGGGACATTGGCCTTTCCCACAGCGAAACCTGCTATTTTCCTGAAACATACCCCCAGTTTTTTAAGGGGTGCATGGTATTTACAGGAAATCATGACAGAGTGGAGGATTTATAGTAACCACTGCTTTGTATCTTCAGTTTGTGCTCCAGTTTAGTGCTTGTGAATGAGATGTCCTGGTCTGCAACAAATGCTCACAAATACATCGTGCAGACATTTCTCATGTGGCTTGGCCAGTCCACCTCAATCTTGACCCACAACAACTCCACTATTTCAGTCCCAAAGCTCTTTTTAGCAGAAATTGACAATCGTGAAATGATGCCTACATTTCTTCATGTGTTCAAATGGGGACTAGGATGAAACCAACAAACTCGTTTTCACTTGTGACCCAACCTAGTAAACTCTAGTCATGAGAGGAAGAATATCTACAATTGCTAAGAAAAACATAGTTGGGATAAGAAAGTCCTACAGGTAAAGAACACGTGTGCATTAGTGCTGTTAATTCCCATCTAAAATGGCCTATTCAATGTAAAATACATATTAGCAACACTACTGAAGACCTGAGCATATTGATAATAACGAATAGGGTCAGGAGAAATGAGAAAACGAAGTATAATGAAGAGATTACAATCAAAAAGGGTATTAAGGGAAACCTTGCTTAATGAAGCTATTTCTATCAAACTACATTATTCATAGGGACTTCTGATTAGAGACAAATGTCAAATGTAACATACATTTCTGGGTGGCAAGTCTTCATTTGCATTTCAAATAAACACTGTTGGCTCTAGTTGGCTCTGGCTTTAGTGTAGCAAATGGTACTTTTAGTTTTGAGGAAGTTTTTCCATATTCACAGAACACCTTTAAATTAATACTGCAAAAGATGAAGTAGGGCTCTTAAAACTAAAAATTCGTTTAGACTTAGAATTCATACAAAATCCCCATGCATTTAATCTGCACCAGTATTTCTAAGAACAGGACCAATAAGAGGTGTACAAGCCTGTACTGATTTCTCCATTCTCCAGTTTTCTACTATCTTTTTTCCCAGGGTTTGTATTCCAACCAAGAGTGCTTTCACCCTTAAAACGCTATGGCTCTGCCACTTGAGGGCAGTGGATGGCTTTCTGTGCTGAATTAGAATAGGCATTTTTTCTTTTATTTTAATACATATTTACTTTTCTTTCTAATCTGGGCATCAGTTCTCTATTTTCCTCCGGTCTTTCCTAAATCCTCCACCCTTATGTTCTTTTTAAAATTCTTCAGTATTTCAGTTTACTCACTCCACACATTCGACATTTCCCTTCATTTAAGATATTCCTTTCAAGGTGCACTTCTCAATCTCAATGTACCAACAAAGAAAGAACCAAAAGAGAATTAAGCCAGATTGGGCTTTCGAGAGTTTTTTAGTAAAGCAAGTTGTTTTAAGCTACATTTTAGCAGCTTGTGATGTAACTTCGCAGAGATAACTTTGATATTCTCGTAAGTATGTCAGCAGAATTCTGTGCAATTTGTCAAAATTTATTCTTAGAACACCTCAGTGTATACAGTAAACAAAACCAACATAAATCCTACATTTTGCAATGAATACTTAAAGCATGTCATCAGCACTATCGTAATTTGGTCTAAATAAGAGTTTTGTGAATAAGATTCATATTAATTACTGCTGTAGCTTTAATTGAACAGTGTGTGTGTGCTGTAATTTATTCAAACTCTGATGAACTGCATGTCCTAAATGTTTGGCAACACTTTGTCAAAAGTGATATAATTACTGTTATTGTCTTTAGTACTCATTGTTGGAACATGAATAAAACTGAATTATTTTTGGTATTCATGTGGGTCAGAAATACTGCAATGCTACAGATACCTTACTGTAATTTTCCAAAACATTAATTAGTGTTGCTATACAAATATGAACAAATAAGTTACATAAGGAAACAGAAAGAGCCATGAATTTAACCTCCTAACTAAAGAAATTTCAATTTTGATGCTTAAGAGTGGCTGTATATTTGGGAATATAAGGAGTGTAAGGAATATATCAAACATCTGCATTTTTCAGTAAAACAAATGGAAGAGCCTCTATTTGACTCTATTTACAGTTTGTACTGTAAGCACATGTTGAGGAATACATCTGGAGCAGGTAGCTCAGTTTGCAAGCTGCAGATTGAGATCAGGGTAGAAGCCCAAGATAAGAGGCAGTGAACTGACAACCTTTTGGTTAACGAGGGGCAGGAAGACCTGTCCTGCCAGCGGGGGAATGGACACTGGGAGACACAGCCGGAATGGAGGACTCAGGAGGAAGAGCAAGACTTGCACAGACTGCAAGGGTATAAAATCCCAGAAGTTCCTTTGTTGAGGGTCCTTGGATGCACCAGCTCAAGCTGTTTCTGTGTTACTGTGCCACGAACAAATTGCTTTTATGGAACTTAGCCATCTGAGACTCTGCCATGGGAAACCTGTGGTTGAACCAATTCAGGAGCACTGGTCTGATTTTGTGAGGGTGGGGTGTGCAGGGTGCCAAGCAGGGCACCCGTCCTGCTCACTGGAGCTGCCCGCTGTGAAGGGCCTTTGTCCCCAGCAGTGCAAGTCCCTGGCACTGGGAGGGTGACAGCCAGAGTTGTGAGAATTATCAGATGGGGATGTTCCCTTAACACACAAACTGTTAAATTACCCTTCTCCACACATTGTCCCAAAAGTCAGCTTGCTGGGCCCTGAGTCCCAGGGCACATTATGGCACTGGCTCCCTCCAGGTGGCCAGTTTTCAGCTGAGCTTGTCCTTCTGATCTTTCTTCCTGCCTTTTAATGGTTGTCTACTTAGAAGTTTGCAGAAAGGCGAAGACCAGCTCTGAGCACAGCTGTCAGCAGATAAAGGATTTAAATGGAATTTGGCTCTTGAAACTGGTCAGCAAGATGCCAGGATGGAGGATGGAGGCTCATTACCTGTCTGGGTTCTCTTTCCTTTATAGAAATTTGTATAAAACAAGAAATAATTCTAACAGGAGGGATTCAACATTTTCCCTTCGTACAAAAGGGGCTGGATTCTCATCCTTGTGGTTCATGCCTAAGATGAAGATTTTCACAACTATCAAATGACCTCAACAACTTTGGGTTTTTTGAAGTCCTCATTGAAACATGCTAGGGATATTTAATTTTCAGGGATGGGAGTTCAGTTTGACAGGCATTTCTCTAACATTTTTTCATCATGGACCTTAAATGAGACATACAAAATAAGTGGGCTTTTTTGAAACTGTGGTGCACATAGGAATTTACTTGGGAATTTAAGAACTTTGAAGTTTCATTAAAAGAATTTTTTCACTATGTTCTAAAGAAGGGGGGAAAGAGCACAGATATTTTAAAAAAAAAGGTCGAAAGAGAATCATCCTTAAATGACATTTTTATGCTTATAGCAATTTTTAATATCTGCAAATGAAGAATTATCCCTCATTTGATGTTTTTAAGACCATGATTAGGAGTAAAACCGTCAAAGGTAGAAATATCTTAAAATGATGTTTTTAACAATCACACTGTTCTGAGAAAAATGTCATCTGAACCACTTTGTGCATGGCTTTTTTTAAGTGTATAACTATAAATTTAAGTGTTAGATTACATCAGTATTGGTGTTTTTCAGATGTGCTTGTAAAGACATTTTAGTATAATCCTTCCTTTAATGCTTTTATGATCACTCTGACATTTAATAAATGTAAGTGAGAAATTTTTCTTCATCTGATGTCTGAAAGCATCTACTTATATATGAAAATACCTTCAGCACTGTATTTTGTAGAAATGTATGTACCGATAAATATATAACTATACATACATAAATTAAATCAGCCAAACAGAAGTCTGGCAGGCATTTTTACCTAAGCAGATTTCAAGCTTCCTGTAAAAGAACTCTTTTTCCCCCAGTTCTGACATTGTTACACCATTTTTGCAATTGTCATTGCCTGACTAGGAAGCCTTTACTGCTGCAGACGGTGTTCGCTTAACCCTGAGCCTACGCACACTGCACAGCGCTGCAGTCGTGCCTCTGTCCCTGCAGCACACCTTGCCTGCCTGCCTGTCCCTCCTGCACTTGGCCAGGCACATGGCCACGTGCACAGAGAAAGCTGTAACACAGGACCTCTCAAACAGAGCATTGCTGGACCTGTAAGGGACACGGAACAGCCTGGTAAGGCAGGCAGAGCGGAAAACCAAAACGTTCTCCAGCACCCTAAATTAAAAATCGTGTTGCAATGAACATGTACAAAGCTGTGGACTGAAAAGAGGGTACAGTTTCTCTTTGAGTTCCAGCATTTTCGAGTGCTTGACATCTCTGTACCATTTGGTCCTTTAGCATTGTTTATCTTGGTATGTGCCTCTGTGCACAAGCAAGTGTGTGTGTGTATATGTGGATGTATATGAGTATAAACGTACTTATTTTTGGGAATCTCAAATTTCATGCCTTTCTTGAACAATTGTATATCTTCCTGAAAAAGAGTGGGAACCAGTCAGCTGGTTTTGGTTGTTTGGGGTTTTTTTGACCCAATGTTTTCCTACTTAAGCTTCTGCACATTTCAGGAAATTATTTTTATTTAGAGAATGACAAAAATACCCTCTGGATACTTTGAAGATGCAATGCAAGCTTTCTTCATATGAATCACTAAACAATAGTCAGTTTTGCTCTTCCATGTTTTCTGAAAAATCTCCTTGTTTAGAAGTCAGCTTTTAGACAGCTTTTGGTTGTTTTTTTTCTGCAGTGTCTTTAGGCATTGACCTCACTTTGGCTCTTTTTCTCACAGATTCTGTCATGAGATGGGCCCTTTATAAATTAATAAAGTAATAAAATGAATAAAGCTTGATGTAACATTTCTCAATGATTGCTGTAATGTTAAAAACATCAAATGAAACATTAACTTCATTTGATGTTTTATAGCTAGATATACTGAAAAAACATCAAAAAAGGATATCCTGAATTTCACTTTTTCACTTGGGACAAGAATGTTTTATGTATACCGTCTGCCAGAAGACTGCAATGGAAACTTTGTAACACATACGTGTTATCCATCTGCATCATTTTCCATTCTTTTTTGGCCTTCTATCACTTTTTACTTTGTTTTAACTTTTGCATAATTTGTCTTTGTGACCCAGTCTGTTTTCATTCCTTCATTATTAAAAATTAAAAGCATTTCGCTGAGCTTGTGTGTTCTTCATACTCCTTTTAACATTCTTGAAGCTCTTACAAGACTATCTTTTCAGGGGGACTAATCCCTTCTACTTTATCCCACTTCTTTTCCTACATGCTTATACAAGTAAACGAAACAGAAAAGGCCCACTTCCCAGCCTGTGGCCCCCCAGTGCTAAATGGCCACTGTATTTCCTGGCATCATTTTGGCCTGGGCCACTGAGAGCTCTCTGACAATGTTTCAGCATGGTTCAGTGGGTTCCACGGTCTAGAAACCATTCCCAATAGGGAGATCTTAAACTGGGGGGGAAATAGGACAATTTAACTCTTTGGATAGATTTCGTTTAGCAGTTCTCCTCAGAGCCATTGAGCAATCTTTGACATCTTCGTTATTAATAAGGAAATAGTCAATGGATTTTCTCTAGACAGAACAGTATCTGTTTTTCACAGAAACACTTGCTAAATTTCTTTGATACAAAATGCTGACCTTTGTTGAGGCTTTATCATAGTTTCCGGTAGTTTTGGGAATAAACATATGCACACCTATTAAAGTAAGTCAAACCATCTTTGAAGCATCTTAAATAATATCAACAAAAGATTTCAAAACATTTTTTGCATAATTGCAATATTAAATATAAAATATAAAAATAGTTAAGATTTCAAATATTGGGGTTTTTAATGAACAGGTAGAAATACTAGAGGTTAGATAATTTTTTTAGATAAAGACAAATAGCTTTTGCTTCCTTTTCTCATAAATTTCCTAATTTTCCTATAGAATGCTAGAAGAAGCAGATTAATAACTTTTGCTAATTTCCAGATTTTTGATGAAAATAAATTCTCGACAGTGATTAATTTTCCTTTGCCATCTCCCACTCCATGGGGTGAGATGGAGGGAGTGGATTACTCTCCTACTTGTCTTTTAAAGTTGCTCTCTTTGGCATTAAAATTATATTGCAGTCACTAAGGGTTCTGACTTACATTTCTCTCATATTTAGCAGCAAAATCTTACAAGATATTCAAAAAGCTCTCCATCTTATCAGATATTCAAATTACAAGCCTGTTTTTAAGGTCAACTTAAAATGCTGGTGAGAAACAGTTTTTGAGTAATGAGCATACTGCCTACATGTCTTTTGTTACATGTGAGAGTGTGAGGAAGAGAGCTCAAGCTCATCAGGGGAACTGGAGGAACAGGTACTGATCTCTTCACTCTCATGACCATTGACAGGATTTAAGGAAATGGCATGCATCTGAGTCAGGGGAGGTTTGAGTTAGCTATCAGGAGATTTATTTTTTTTCCAGTGTGTTGTTGAGCACTGGAACAGGCTCCCCAAGGAAGTGGTCACAGCACCCAGCCAAAGTTAAACAAGCAATTAGACAATGCTCTCAGGAACCTGATGTGATTCTTTGGGTGTCCTGCAAAAGCCCAGGAGTTGGTCTTGATTATCCTGATGTGTCCCTTCCAACTCAACTTATACTATGATTCTGTGATTCTATGGTAAGTGCTGGATCAGTGTTTGCCTGCACATATCAATTCTAAATGGTTATCCCTGGCAGAACCATGGCGCATATCAAATTGCAATGTCTGAATAATTAATAGCAGGGTATGATTTGTGTGGATAAAGTGCGTCAAAGTCCATGCCCAATAAACAGTATGGACAAGACTGTAACAGGTTTTGCTTCCTTCACCCCCTGTGTTTCTCCAGTACTATCCTGCAGGCTCTGAGCACTTCAGCACTCTGGAAGTCCTGCTCCCAGTGACAAAGCATATATGATTGGTTTCTTCATGCTCCAAACCACCATTCTGATGGCTTGAAACACAATCCTCATGATTTCTGAAATATTGGGAGCACACACATATACATGCATAATCCCCACAATGAATGAAAGGTTAGTTTGACTGTAGAACAAGGAAGTAACAAGAAGTCCAGAGAAAGACCTACACTCAAATAATTTGATGTGGACCTATCCAGATTATGGCAGTAATCTCTTAGCCAGAGACTGACAGTTGATAAAGAAAGACCAACAGAAGTCATCTCTCTAGACTTCTGTAGGGCGTTCAATGTGGTCCCACATGACATCCTTATATTCAAATTCGAGAGTCACGGATTTCATGGATGGACTGGTCAGTGGATAAGAAATTAACTGAATGGACATAGACAAAGGGCTGTGGTCAAAGGCTCTATGTGTAGGTGGAAGCCTGTGATGAGTGCTGTCCCTCAGGACTCTGTTTTGAGACCAGTGTGCATCAATATCTTCATCAACGACATACAGAGTGGGATCAAGAACACCCTCAGCAAGTTTGCAGCTGACACAAGGCTGAGCAGTGCAGGTGACACAAGAGAAGGACAAGGTACCATGCAGAGGGATCTGGACAAACTCGAGGAGTGGCTCTCATGAACATGATGAAGTTCAACAAGTCCGAGTGCAAGGTGCTGCACCTGGGTCAGGGCAATCTCAGGTATGAGTACAGGCTGAGAGAAGACATTGAGAGCAGCCCTGTCCAGAAGGACTCGGGGGTTCCTGTGGTTGAAAAACTGGACATGAGCCACCATGACCTCACAGCTCAGAAGGCCAAAAATGCATCCTGGGCTGCATCAAAAGAGAAGTGTCCAGCAGGTCAAGGGAGGTGATTCTGTCTCTCTACTCTGCCCTTGTGAGAACCCACCTGGAGCACTACATCCAGCTCTGGGGTTCTCAGCACAAGAATTGCCATGGAGCTGTAGGTCCAGATGAGTGCCACAAAGATAATCAGAGGGCTGGAGCATATCTTCTATGATGATAGGCTGAGAGAGCCGGGTTTGTTCATCATGGAAAAGAGAAGGCTTTGGGGAGACCTCATTGTGGCCTTACAGTACTTACAGAGGACATATGAAAATTGAGGGAGAGCAGCTTTTTATACAGGCAGATAGTGACAGGATAAGGGACAATGGATTCAAACTGAAAGAGGGAAAGTTTAGGTTAGATGTTAGTAAGAAAGTCTTTACTCAGAGAGTGATGAAGGACCAGAACAGGTTGAGCACAGAGGCTGCAGAATCCCCATCCCTGGAAATGCTTAAGGCCAGGCTGGATGGAGCTCTGAACAACCTGGTCTAGTGAAAGGTGTCCCTGCCTATTGATTGAAACTAGAGGATCTTTTAAGTTCCTTCCAACCCAAATCATTCTATGCTTCTGTGATTCTATAACTAATATTTGTCCCTCTTATATTTTGGTGCATAAACATAACCATGTCTCTTTCATCACTTCCACTATAAAGCAGTAACCTCCAGTAGGATGGGAGGAAGAACAGCTAGCTGTCATAATGCCTTCAGTCCCTAGTATTTATCTGTTTCATGTTTCAGACCCATCAGGTAAATGTTGTTTTCATTCTCATATAAAGGAATGTACCTTCGACAGAGACAGCCACTATTTCCTTGAAAATTATAATTTTTTTTTTGTCTTGGTAGATACTTGAATTTTTAAAAAAATCCCAACATCTACCCAAAATCTTAAAAATCTTAACAAAGTCCAGAAAAAGTAAAACTATTAGAAGTTTTTTGGTTAATACATCTATGTTTACACATCTCATTAAAAAAAAACAGTAAGTTCCTTTTTGTGATTTACAAAGGTCATAAAGAAATGAAAGCTTTTATATTTTGACAGCAGTTGGCTCTTTCTGGTGACTGAAGTCCTTCTGTCAGTGCAGCACATCATGTTCAGATGTCACTATCTTTGGATCTAAATGTTTAGGAGTCTTACTTATCCAGACCATTTTTAAGTAGTTTTGCCTCTTTGCAATTTCTCCTCTATTAAGCACGTATGATGAGCAAATATCTGGCCACCATCACCAGAACTATTTTCAAAATTTTTGGAAGTCACTCTCTCCTCTAGAAAAGAAAATCAGTCAAGTTCTATATTCAGGTCTTCTTTCAAGACCTTTTCATTTTATTGTGAATCCTTTCTACACCTAACCTAGCCTTGCAAGAAGACATGACACTTAACATAACTGTTGTTTCCAGGCTCTTGGCAAACTATGCTAGGTATTGCTTCCTTGGTTTCACCAAATTCTTGTTTGGAAAATTTACCTTGCATCATCACAGCCAAAGACTTACTTAAGGAAAAACAGAGACTGAAGAACAATGTATAAGCCTGTCTATTCCCTGAATATTCCTTGTGTGTTGTCCCAAGAGTTGTGCTCACAAATACTGGGAAGCAGTAAATAATATTTACATTCTCTATTTTTTTTTAATTAATAATTTCGTTAGAGAGTGGAATTTATATGCAATTCAGGCATAATAATACTGTGTGCACTAGTTGAGGCAAAATGAAGCCAAACACATACATACCTTTTTTTATTTTATTTGATTGATGCCAGAGTAGTAACCATCAATGCCTAACAATGGACAAAATGGACACGTTTCCTTGTCCAACAAAGATTTTTGAATTCAGAAAATTTGAAGTTACTTTTTGGAAAGATGTACTCAAACAAGGTACTAATTAACTGGAGAGCAATGTGAGGTTAATTCTTCTAGATTATCATAATTTTGAAGCTCGTTGGGAGTTTGGATGTGGATGCAAAATTCAAGGAGACATGAACAAGACAAAAAATCTTTTGGGGAAGCCAGAGGCTTTAATTCCTGTAAGAATGTATGTCTCTATTTTTAGAAAAAATTATTTGAATGTGAGTAAAAATGGATTCAGATGGGCTTTATACACATTCAATAGTGATAACTGCACACAACTGATGGCACATATCTGGATTTTCTCTATAGAACAAAAAGCACCACAGAGTGTAACACAATTCGAAGGCTCAAAAGAATCTGAAAACTGGAGAGTTTAAGGTCATGGACAGTTCATTATAGCTGCAGTCATTACTCTCTTTTCTGCTTTTTTTTTTCACCTTCTCACTTCTAATCCTTTTGCTGATCTTCCTTCCTTTTACTGTGTACTTTCTAGAAGTACTCATTACTGCTGTTTAATGTGTTAACAAATATTAATAGGTATCTCAATGGTAAACTACAAGGCAGGATATAGCACAGTCAAGTAAGATTTACACACCTCATTTTAAGAAAAATATAATAGAAAAATGTAATAAAATTAATGAGTAGTGGTTGATTTTTCTGCCAGTGTGTAGCTGAGTAATCATGCCACCCATGGGATCAAAAAGGTGTCTTGATTGTGAAATAATGCCTTCAGCCTTTGACTTTCTATTGCAATATGTAATAATGTGTCCTTAGAGTACAGTACACAGTGTCTGTTTTCTCAGAGCATGTAGTACCCGTTTTGTGCTAATCAGGACACAGTAAGGATCCTTTTGGTCTGCAGGGATTATGATGACCTGGGGAGTATCTGCATCAGGTAGAGTGGGGGAGAAGGGAAGTTAACTTTTTCTTTGGCAGACACAATGTGATGAACAGAGATGGGAAATGCTCAATGTGTGTATTTGTACAACACTTATACCTTAGATGGTGTGGAACTCCACTTAAGATAGTGTCTGTCACAAAATATGGAAGAAAACAAGAAAGGTTAGGACGGTGTACGCTGGTGATAACATGGCATGCATCAAATGAGTTTTCAGGTTAAAGGAGGTAAGAGTGGAGAATAGTACAAGATGGAAGAGTTTAGGGAAGATGTCTTTTAACACTGGCCTTGATTGCATAGGGATTATATATTGTGTCTCCCCACTGCGTATTTTTCCCAAGGGACCTCTTTTATGTTGACAGTTTAGTTTCATAAGAGTTCATACTGGTTGCCCGTCGTCTGGGAACATCTGGAACAATGGGAGACAGCAAATGACTAAGGACATTTTTCTCAAATATGAAATACTGCCTGGCTTCCCAGAACTCAGTGTCATTCTACTTCAAAGTGTTGTGGTTAAATACTGAGAAATGTTTCTAGCTTCCTGGAATGCTGCTATACATACAAAAAATGCCACTTTGGCTGCTGCCATTCTTGCTTGCTGCAGGCAGGGATATGCTCATCGTTTAACTCAGTCTCCATGATGATTCCTACCCTACCTGTTTTCTCCGATAAGTAAAACAATTAGCCTTTCATGATCAAGAGGGTCCTGGGGTTCTCTGAAGGTAAGTAAAAAGGCTTCAAAATGTCCCAGAAAATTACATCTTTTGCACACAATTTTTAGGAGGTGTGTAATTTTTCACTTGTCACAGCTTTAAGAAAATCTTAGTGATCTCAGAGCACATAGGAACTAGGTGGATTTGATAGGAATATCTGTTCTCAGAAAAGTAAGTACTAATCTGTCTGTTTCTAAAAGAAAATAAGCTGGAGACCAAGGCTACTATGCACATCAAGAGGAGTCCTAAAACTTCAATCCTTATAGCTCTAGGATGATCTCCTTTTCTTTATGCTTATGCACTTACAAAAACACTACCTTGCTTTCTTCCAGCATACGTAGAAAATTCTGTACTTTGCAAAAATTATTTGGTCGTTGTTCATTTCTGTTTTCTATGTGGTTTTTTGTATCTTTACTCATTGCAGGTAGTTTGAAGTTCCTTTTATACAATGGTGATGTCTAAAATAAAAAGGCCTTTTCACTTCCATAGTATGTAAAGGTGCAGGTCCTTCTTTAAGTATGCTTTTTTTTCTCAAAACAAAATTGTATGTGGAGAAAAATATAGCATATTTCAATCTTTTCATAGAATCATAGAATGGTTCATCGTGGAAAAGACCTTTAATGTTGTTGAGTTCAACCATTAATATAGATTTACCCAGTTCACCACTAAACCATGTCCCCAGGTGCCACATCTACTCATCTTTTAAATACCTCCAGGGACGGTGATTGCACCACTTCTCTGGGCAAGTTGTTCCAGTACTTGACCACCCTTTTGGTGAAGTAACTCTTCCTAATATTCAATCTAAACCTCCCCTGGTGCAACTTGAAGCCATTTCCTCTTATCCTTTTTCATTACCTGGGAGAAGAGGCTGATCCCCACCTGGCTACAACTTATTTTCTGGTATTTGTAAAGAGCAATAATGTCCCCCTGAGCCTCTCTTACCCCAGGCTAAACAACCCAAGTTCCCTCAGCTGCTCCTCATAAGACTTGTGCTGCAGACCCTTTCCCAGCTTTGCTGCCCTTCTCTGGACACTCTCCAGTGCCTCCATATCTCTTTTGTACTGAAGGGCCCAGAACTGAACACAAGACTTAAGGTGCAGCCTCACCAGTGCAGTGTACAGGCGGACAATCACCACCCTGGTCCTGCTGGCCACACTATTTCTGCTACAAGCCAGGGTGCCATTGGCCTTTTTGGCTGCCTGGGCACTCTGTTGGCTCATGTTCAGCCAATGTTGACCAGCATCCCCAGGTCCTTTTCCTCTGGGCACCTTTCCAGCCTCTCTGCTCCAAGCCTGTAATGCTGCCTGGGGTTGTTTTGACCCAAGTGCAGGATCTGCCCTTTGTCTTGTTGAACCTCATACAACTGGCCCCAGCCCATCTGTCCAGCCTGCCCAGAAACAGAACCCTCTGCAGAGCCTTCCTGCCTCCAGAACTACCTAACTTGCTGTCATCCGCAAACTGACTGTGGAGGGGGGAATTCAATCCCCTCATCAATTGCAATTATCTTTCAATTACTTTGAAGACCCAAAGCTGTTGCTGTTGCTGCACTTTTTGCAATTTTCTTTACATCCTTCCCCCTTCCCCTCATTCCCCCACTCAGTATTCTTAAAACCATTTGCTTTCTGTACCTTCTCCTCCCACTTTGTTGTAGAAATAGAAACTACCTGTTTTACTGGAATTTTCCTGGACTTTACAGTATTTGCCTACCAATGGATCTCCTCAGAAATAGAGGATGTTACCTTTTCTGGCAATATTAAGTCCCTTAAAGAAGTTTTAATCTTTGACCAATCTGAGAAATTGAGGCATGCTTTTTTTCTTTTTTTTTATTTTTGGTTGTGAGAATAATCCTTAGAAAATCTGAAGTTGCACCCCTCATTACAAATATAAGTACATTAAACATAAACTCCAACATTTAAAACAGCAAGATTGCACTTACATTGTATAATCACTACACAAAGGGCCAATAATCACTTTGTTCAAAAGAGATAATGCAGCATAATATAAGTAGTAGTTTAAGCAATTATCTGGTAGAACAGTTAATCATCACCCTCAGTTCACAGCCTTTTGTTTCTCAGGAATACACATGTCAGATTGTAATTAAATGCATTCACAGTATTCAGTGCTGTGCAGGCTGCCTGGGTGAACAGTGGAACCAAGCTGGAAAACACAATACTGACAAGTTTAGACACAGCTTTTATGGCTATGTCTGCCTGGCATGGGGTCCTCTCTCACAAATTTGTTATGTAAGGGTGAAAACACATGACAGCAAATTATTTATTAAAGAACACATTTTATGGTAAAAATGATGGCTATAGAAAGTTTTTCACCACCTTTTTTATACTTTCAAAACATTTTGTTACATCATGGATTATCTGTCTGGAGTAAATATTCTAACTCTGAAATTAAAAGTGGACTGTTTTTGAAACTAGGGAGATTAATCCAAAATTTGCCTTGAAAAAGTGTTGCAACTTCAAGGGGCATGAACCCACACTCAGAAAAGAAAACCCACAACAACCCAAAACCAGCAACCAACAACAACAATAATGTCTTAAAGGCAGACATTTTTTCCAAAGTAGATCTGCTAATACAGTTGCATTTTTTACAGTAGTCTGTGGCTGGGTGAGAGAAGGGCAGATAGAAACATTTGCATTGTACGCAGTGATCTGTGAGAGACAAGAAGGAGAGGCAGGGGGAGGCAGTTTTCTTGTTCTGCAATGTGGTTATTCCAAGGCTTTCCTGAGACACAATTCCAACCTCTAATGAAGACAGCTGAGACATCTGTGGCACAGCACAGTCCTCACCACAGGATGATTGTTATTATGGTTTCAGGAGATGGCAGCAACTGGGTCCCACAGACAGACAGAAGTGTTCTAGCCTTGCTGTGAGACAGCTGTGTTGTAGCTGTGTGCTCTAAGACACAGACCTTTGTGATTCTCCAGCCTGCATGCACAGAGCTGTCTTAGAGAGATGAGTACCAAACTTGAGCTTTTGCCAAGTCCACATTTGAGATCCAAACTATATTAAATCTGATAATTGTAAATTATCTGTATGCACAGTAGAAGATCACTTGATAGCAATAAAGACACCAACCTAATTGTTCATCTTGTGGAAAGCCAAAACAAAACCCTACTTATACAGCCTTAGTTGAGAGATGTGTATATTTTAATGTCATGTATAAATTGATTTTACCAGCTTAGGGCTGATTCTATTGATGTTCTATTTCCTGCTATATTTCACATAATGTTGGTTATAGCTTTCTAATCCAGCTAATCATTTAGTTATATCTAATTTAGTAGTATTTTGTAACAAAATGAAAACATAAATGTAAAAGTACAGGTGGAAGAAAATACCTAAACTCCTCCCAGCTCTCTACATTCAATCAAAATATCTAAACATCTGAATTTTTTTTGATTGTTTTTTTCAGTCTGTCCAGGCATATGCAATGTATATGAACATCCGTAGCCGTTTCCTCTGTTTCATAAAGCTCTTCCTCCAATCTTCTCTCTTCCCCATCCTCAACAAAAATATCCCATAAATGGCCATAGAAGTGCACGCTCAGGAACACATATTTTCCAGTCTATGGCAGTCTCATGATCGGGTAGACAAGCCAACGAACCAAGAAATCTCTTACAGGCATGCACCAAGGTACTGTTGTAGGTACCCAACTCAACCACTTTGTCTGTATTGCAGATGTCTAGTGCTGGCAGACAGTACAGGCATTTGCTTGCATTTATAAAAAAATATGAAACTCATGACAACCTCACCATTCCGTGGCACAAAGTAGTGCTTAAAGAAAACATATCTAGCGGTATTTTAAAATTTTTTTTTAACTTGAGATCAAGATAGTCTGTGAATTAAATAACTTTCAATCAGCAAATAGCTTTTAATCAGCAAATAGCCAAATTTAATTTTAGCAATTTGGAAAAAGTGAAATAAAATGCAAATTAATAATTGATGATGAAATAAGGATGACAAGCTACTTGGCAGACAAATCTGATGAAACTGCAAAGAAGCAGCGCCTACAAATCTGCCTTGTTATATAGCATATTATGTTATACACACTGAACTTCTGTAGTCTATTTAAATATTAACCCTTCATATGTTTGCAAGTTTCCCAGGGGTCCAATCATCCTGTAGACTCATAGGTTTTGCTGGCTCATTAAACAACTTCTGTTTAACATCTTAGACCTTGGCTCAGCTTGTCTCACTTCTCATTTCTGACTTCTGCTTACCTTGGAGTGAAGGAAGAGAGCATGAGGAGGAAGGAATATGGTGGGTAGTTCAATGTGCTGTGATGGGATGTTGATGGAACAAGATAAATGATAATGGATTCCTAAAACAGATACGGTAATTAAAATTAAACCAGTTGGAACACTTAGGTTCCAATTTCCTTGGGAAAAAAAATGGTTTATTTAGAAAGGAAATTATCAAAGGTTTACTGGGTTTTTGCTTTGACAGCCAGAGGGGAAAATGCAGCATTTTCCAATGTATCAGTCACTGCTTAGATACAGGGAGGCTGCCATATTTATATGTTCATGTCCCATAAAAGGGAAGTTCATTCTGCCCTCCTGAGAGCTAATCCCATGGCCACTAAAAATAGAATCATCCCACTAAATTTGAAGTTGTGTCAAAACCTCGTAACTGTATTTTTATTGCATTTTGAATAGAAAACACAACATTGCACCAGCTACTAAGAAGAAAATTAACTCTATCCCAATCAAAACCAGGAAAATCTTCAGTATAAAACCTCAGGTAGCCTGAAATTTTATGTGCTTCGTATATATTTTCAAAAGAAACATTTGCAATATATATTTTCCAGGAAAGAAAACGCCCAAAGCGAGAGAGTATGGAGGCTACCTCCTTCTCAGAAATAAAATCAACTGAGTACCTCAGAGCTCAAGGGATTAATTATACAGGAATATAAACTTTCCTGTACACGGATATTGAACAACTTTCTTCCTGAAAATAGATCTGATTCTGGAAAGTGCTGAATGACTTTATCTCTTCAAAAGATTGCATACTGTGGACAGAACATTTTATTCAAAGGCAACAGTAGTCCAGTATGAGCAAAATGTCCTTAGACCTAAAACATAAGAATTGGCAAAGGTATGCCAGAGGTTAAATTTTTTTTTTGGTCATAATTCCTCCTTCAATTATTTTATTCTTAATATTCAACTTATTTAAATAAATATTTCCATATGGCCACGTACACATCTATAACAATTGGACTTTTGAAATGCCCCCATGATTCCTTGAGAAGATTGCTTCACTGCCTATATTTAAAAAAGCTTGAATTTAAAAAGTAGTCCTGCCAGCTGATATCTTAAAAGATTTTTCAGTGCATCTATCAACATTATCTCTTACATTCCCACTGACAAAGAAGGCTGCATGCACCCTTGTAAATCCACAGATCTTGTATAACCCAGGCCTCATCAATTGCTCACACACATAGGCACACCCATTAAGCAAAACCAGGTTTTGGAACTACTACCCAAAGTCATGTAATAGAAACATAATAACCCGACAAAAAATTTTATTTCTTTATTGATCTAACATGGGTCTTATTAAATATCTGTTGCTTTTATAAATAACGGATAGATAAGGTTCTCCTTTCTCTCCTAACATATGCATGCAATTTCCACATTAGCATTAGTAGGGCTCAGATGTACGTGACAGAGACTGTTGAACTGCATGATATACATTCTATTTATAAAACTTGAAGATCAAAAGTTGGCCTTAATGAGGTAAACAAGCTATGCTTGCTTTTCTATTCTTATTAAAGGTAACACTTGTATAAATTGTTTTCTTCAATCATTTTAGAGAAGCTGTTTAAAGTAAGTACCATGCTAATAATGTAGCCCTAGGTGATTGGGACATCTTAACATTTTAAAATTTTGATTAAATTAATAATAGGGAAAAGGAATTTTTAAGAATATGGGCTCATATTCATTACAGTAAAGATTATTAAAACATTGGGAACTCACTAAGGTGAAAATCATTATCTTTGTACAGCAAATTTAATTTGTAATAAACAATCTCTTGATCATTAATTCTCTCCACTGTACTTTATTTTCTGCATTGTTGAAATTGGATATACACTGTTATAAAGCCCACTGGAAAAAGAAATTAAAAAACGTTTTAATTTTTTTTCCATAGATTTCACCCTCTATTCAATAGATAACTGGATAGTTATAGCAGGAAATAAAAGCAGAAATACTGAGCAAGCAATGTCTTAGTAAAATTTTTTCTTCTAAGAAACAGCAGAAGACACAGATGACAGTGATGAGGGGAGGGTGTTATTGCTATTCTCACTGTTTTGATGTCATTACCATGTTATTTCCATTGTTCTGACATAATCACTTGTTTGTTCTAATTGCACCAATCTCAACAGGATGATATTTGTGTCATTCATCAGCATGAATAAATAACTTATGTTTTACTGTGTAATTCATACATGTCAAACACGCATACAGTAAAGCTTTTATACGTTATAGCATTCAATGTATGCATTATCCTATTGCAGAAATTTTTTTTTT
>VZRO01003717.1:919027-1019027 GCA_013397915.1 Daphoenositta chrysoptera
ATTTCTTCACAATAATTTGCTAATTAAAGGTTGGTGTCTGTTTTTCTGCAGGTAACCTTATCAAATTTTTTTCTAATACTCTTCTCTGAACTGCCAAACATAAATTGATTTCAGCACATTCATTAGGTACCAATTTAATTAGAATGATGTTGCCCTTTCTATCTTTACAATTAAAACTTATTAATTTATCAAAATGATCTTAAACTTGAAAACTCATTATGAAACAGATGTAAGTACTGAAATGGTGCTTTATTTGCATCAATGCCTCATATTGTGGTTTGATTCTTTGATACAAATGGGTCATTTTATAATGACTGAACATGTATGTCTCAAATGTTAGTTGTGAGAAGACACCAGGAACTCAGTCTGAATCACACAAAAATATTGTCAGTACTTTAATGACTTTGTAATTGTTAGAACTCTGTTATGCTACTAGTATTTTTTAGTTGCAGACCTGAAGGAATATTTTTACCTACCCACTCACCTTTCCCCTAGGTGGAAGTATGGGATTTAGGTCAAGATTTGGGTAGCTTTCTATACAGTAAAAAAATATTAGTAGCCAATTTTCTTCCAACTCCTGACTATGTGTAAACAACACTAGAAAAACTGAACCATACCCTTCTTTAGATTTAGAAGGCAACTTTTAAGTGCATGAAAAGGAGGCAGAGCCAGCCAGGATGCTACCCTGGGAAGGCTAGAAAGCTAATAGTCAGGCTACCTTTCTGCCAGGTATGAACTATGAAATAAGTCAGTCCTTAGCTGCATAAGGAGCTAATATTTATTTGCAAATTACTTTATAGAATGAAAAATAGTGGGTTTAGTTTATTGTTATGTTAAGTATTTTAGGTTAAGATATCCCATTTTAATGCAAATGTATGTAAATGTATGTAATTCTTGTACAATAGAGTTTGCAAAGGCAACTGATAGAGCCAAGTAAGGTTCTGTAACTTGGCTTTGAAGAAGACAGTGAGTCAGTCAGTCAACTTCTGCCTCTAGAAAACAGTATGGATGTCAGGTAGAGAGTTCCTTAGGTTGTCTGGTGACCTCCATGCTACTGAGTAAAAGTCAATAGCTGCTTCAAGTACTACTTGTAAGGATGATGGACATTGATTAAACCCTACTGGGAATCTAGAAGCTAAAAGGGCTTGTGGAGCAACAAACCTCCTGTGCTTGGTAGATGTGCTGGTCACTTATGTTAAGATATATATACATTTTTATGGTACGATTTGCACCAATTGTTACAATTTTTAATTAAATATTATCCTATAATCTGTTAAAGTGTTAAGAGCAAGCAGATGCCTGATGTAATTTAGAAAAGAAGTGTGCAATAAGTGTAATGGTGTGAGTATATGCATTGCCATATAATCTTCAAATCACTCTGCTGTCCCAAAATAGTTCTATAAATGCATATCTGTGTTGCTTGAGTGTTGACTGACAAAAACTCAAGGCAGGATGTAATCAAGAATATTGCAGACCTCTGTATGAAACAGAGTGGCTTAATCATTTATGAGACCTGGCAATTACGGAGCAGTTCTATAGTTTTAAAAACTAAAGCTTCACCTAGATTTAAGTAAGATCTGCAGTCAAACCTCACTGTGAAAGATGGACAGTGGAAGAAAAAGGTCAGTACTGAGGACTGTGTGAGGTATTTCCTTGTTTTTTTTTTTTTTTTAATCCAGATAATATAGGTTTCTTGTGCTATGATAAGAATGTTTGATCAGTGAAAGCATGTTTTAATGCCTTGAGGTGTAAAAGATGTTTTCTAGACAGACACAAGACAACGAGGATGATAATTTGGTCAAGATGTTTCTAAAGGACCAACTACCAGCAAAGTAATCAGCTGCTGGGCAAAGAAAACACTTGGGGAGGAATGACACAAAGTGAAGTGACAATATCAACAGAAGACAGCAGAGCTGGAGGAAATTCTGTATTACATTGTGCCATCCGCTAGCGATGTGTAGACAAAGATATAATCATGCTACAATTTGATACAAAGCAAAATAATCATATAACACTTACTTGAGTGCTTAAGGCAATTACAGCTGATTACAGTAACTTATTAATATGTCTGTACTAGTAAGCACTTAATTGACATTTGATTGTCAATCTAAGGCCAAAACTCCAACTATAACAAATAAACCCAAAGTAAAAAAATGTAATAGAAAGTTTATTAAAACCAGCCTCCATCAGTTTATATATTACTTAATTCATATTGTGAACACAGAGCACTAAAATATTTGCAGAAATATGGTAAATACATGAAAAAAATATATAACTGAATATTCAATTTAAATTCATAAGCAACTGCATATTTTAATAATAAAATCCAAACTTGAATAGAACAAAACCAAAAGGAGTTTAGTCTTTGTTTTAAAAGCGTATTAATTCAAACATCTCTATCAACAATAGTACTATATATGCATGATGTCTAATTTTTAATGAAAATGACATGATCTGCATGCATGGTCAACATAAAAGACAATTTAGCCCTTTATGTTTATAAGAACACAGAATCACTGGCTGTGGGTGACAGCTAATTTCCTCTAGTCTCTTTATGCCCCGCAGCTATTAATGCACACTGATCTTCAAGAATTATTGGAAAAAATTAAACACAAACATAAAAAGAACAAAAAGAAAGCCATCGATTTAAGGCTAATTTCAACAAAATAATTTGAAATGCACTACTACAGTTAAAGAATATACAATATAATGCTGGACTAACAATTTTGTATGAAAAACAGCCTGGTATCACACACACACAAAACTGTTATAAAGTACAGATGTTCTCTTAGATTGGGAAAGAAAGCTGTCTTTTAGTATATTTAAACAAACCATATGGGATTCATTTTAGTTATTTCAAAGCTTTTTTAGATATTTCTTGAACAAATACTTCAGGCGTATGATATGGGATGTGAAAAAACTCTCTAACATACTTTTATTCCATGGTATTAAAAAGGTACAAGGCAATAATTTAAGAACTTAATACCAAGTGGATTAACTAGAAACCAAAAACCAGTAAAATAAGAACAGAACGAAGCAGAGCAAAACTTTCTTCTTGGTTTTACAGCCTTTGCCAAACCATTTCCTATTTTTTGTTTAAGTTAAATGAGTGTGGTGTATTTCACATCTAATTTCATTCGCTTTTATGTTCCAATAATCTGTGTTTTCCTCTAGCTGTGCAGAAAGTTCTCCAACATATTTATCCAGTCTGATTTATTTGTTTATCCTTAGTCGTTCAACATTCCTTCTTAATAGAAGTTCCATTTTGCCCTTTGAGGAAAGTTTTTGGGTATTTTATTGCAGGATGTGTGTGACAAAGTTGTGATTAGAAGAAAGAGTCTCAAGCAAGTTGATATCCTTCTGCCCTTCTTTTTGTATAGAGCTCAAAGACTTATATCCTGATTACAACTAGCTACCTGCAGGTCAGATTGTTGATGCTGATTTTGCATTTGAAATTGTGGCTTTGCGTTTGCACGTTATTCATTGTCTCGAGATGTACACTGAAAATAAATGTGAATAAGATATATTGGATATATCTAATATATCTAGTATGGGATATGTTGTTGATACAGCATATTCCTATGGAAACATATGAAAAAGAACGCAATTCTCTTAGAAGGTCTTCAGGGTTCAAGCAGTTTTCATACCTTAACCACAGCCAAACGAGCCAGGATTGGTAGCCTGGAGAAAAGGAGATTCAGTCGGACCTTATCTCGGTCTACAGCTACCTGAAAGGAGCTTGTAGTGATGTGTGGGTCGTTGGTCTCCTCTCCCAAGAAAAAAAGTGACAGGATGAGAGGAAATGCCATCAAACTGCACCAGGAAAGCTTTAGATTGAATATTAGGAAAAATTTCTTCACTGAAATGTTGGTCAGACATTCAAACAGGCTGCCCAGGGAAGTAGTGGAATCACCGTTCCGGGAAGCATTCAAACAGTTTGTGGATGTGGCCCTTGGGAATATGATTTAGAGGTGAACACAGTGGAACTGGGTTAAAAGTGGGACTCAAGGCTCTTGGAAGTATTTTTTCAACTGTAATGATTCCATGGTTCAATTATTCTATTGCAATTTCCATTTCCAATCTTTTCTGTGACATTCCAGTAAACTTTACAATCACTACATGAAGTGAGTTTATTTCTGAGATGGGCATGTTTAATCAAGAGCATCATACAACAATATGTCGTAAGCTATGTAGCGAATTTGAAAATCATCTAAAGTCCAATATGTAGATTTTGGGGGGAAATAGCACAGTGATCTTTTCCACATTAAGGACAAAGTAAATACAGTATTTTACTGAAGAAACCACAGACAAACAGAATTTTTTGGAAGATTGGTAATAGGAGATAGAGCTTATGCTTCTGAATCAACTGCACCCAATCTTTTTTTTGTGTCAAATGGTTTCCTGAGAATACTGTACAATTAGTGCTCCTTTTTGCATATTTTCTAGTGAAGAGTTGACTGAATCCATAACAATGTAACAGTTCCTATCTGTTATTCAAAGCAGGACCTCATGATTAAATGACTCAACAAACTCAAGCTCCCTTACCAAAAGATGGTTGGTCAACTGCTAGCGGAATGAAAGGAGATGAAAACCTTATTAACTATACTTAGGAACATTAGCAGAATGGAGTTTTGAGCATGTATATGATTGGTAAGCATTTGCATTCTATTCAGACTGAATACTGACAGAGGTGAATAATTCCCACTAATTTCACTGCAGATACTTGTCTGAAAGAGTGCGGCTTCCAAAAAGTAAGTAACAACATGGTGATGTGCTTAAGTTCTGAGCACGGGAATGCTTGCAGATTCAGATTTTATATGAATTGGGACACTCAGTGTTCCACAGAATATACTTTGAGCTGTTGCAATGGAAATATTGCATGTTGAAGAATTTAATTTCTTTATTTTCTTGTTTTAAGACTTAATGGCACATTTTTTTTCAGTTCAATTTAATGTGAAACTTTGCTTGTTTGATCATATTCTAGATGAGCCTAGTATATATAACCTTTAATAGGTAACGGTATAGATTTCTGTGGGTTGGATACTTTCTATTAGCAGTCACTCAAATTACTAGATTTAACATTGTCATTAGTGATAATTATGATTCATTTTGCTACATGAGGAAACTGGAATAGAATACGATGAATCACGCCTTTGCAATGACATGACATAGTCTGTTGGCAAAAAATACAGCATATAGTTTAAACTAGTTTCATTTTTATTCGTTGTGCTAATCCTCAACATTTCAATCAACTTAATAGCAATAATTTTTGCTCAGCCCACCTATTTCCAAAAATAAATACTTATATTGAAGCTATGTAATCCCATTTCCACAAACATTTATAAAATGTCAGTGTAACCGTGCTGGTCAGAAACGAGCAGTTCCTTCTCTCATGTCACTTAACACAGTTTATTTGCAAATAAGCATTGAAAATATGTCCTTTTTCTACCACTTCTTTGCATTTTTGTGTCCTGGCTCTTGATTGCTGAGATTTTTTAAAGGAAAGAAAAAAATTTTAAGTCGCAGTACCATGGCCCCATACCAAAAACATATTGCTGTGCATTCAATTGCAATATTTCTCCTGAGGCCAAAACACTATTTTCACCAAGAATAATGCTATGCAAAATAACAGGAAACATACTGTGAATAATGTCTTACATATGGAACCCTTGGTACTGTTAGTAAAACACTGGTTATGTGCATGCAAAATTAAATGGCCATGAAGAAGAGACAACATAATAGTTTGTGGATTTATGATGTACTAGCTAATAGCTTTTTTATTTTATTTTAAACACTAATATTTCTACTTTAAAAATATTTCTTAAATTATTGCATATACCCCTACTGTTACACATGGCAAAATGAAGTTAAAAGTACATTTTAAAAAACTCCAATACTTAAGTAAAGTGAACGTAAGGAGGGGACAGATGAGCAAATACCAATTTGACAGTGATGCTGGTCTTCACCCTGAGTAATTCCTAGAACCTGGTAGGTCAAAACTGGTCTTTTTATTAACCTATCATAATGGATTATCAGTTTGGTTTGACTCAAAAATGCAAGAACTTACCCTTCATCCTGAAATTACTACTGCTGCTATATCTGACACACCTTTCTGTTGCAGTAGTTTCTGTAAGGCTGTTGCCAAAAATGTGAGGAATCCTGCTCTCTTAATTCCCCTCACTCCCAAAATTGTGGCTGAAGGATCATAAAATATGAGATTTTTGGACACCATAACTCATCCTAAACACTAGGTCTTTATATGGAAATACAACAATCATTTCTGAAAACATTGGTGCTTCCAAGGTTCATCATTGCTTCAGTGCCTTTTGGACAGATATAACATAGCTCTATGGAACCTGCAAGTTTCTTTCTCAAAGACAGAGCTGTCTGGTTGCACATAACCTAAAAATAACCACTGTTTCAGACTTTCAGGAGAATTTTTGAAAGTTTTCTGGCAATTGAATACCCTAAGAGGCATGGATTTATAAAATCAGACAATCATAGAATGGGTTGAAAGGCAACTTAAAAGGTCATCTGTCTAGTCCAATCCCTCTGCTGTAGGCAGGGACATCTTTCACTAGATCAGGTTGCTCAGACTCCCAGCGCTCCTGATTTTAATGCATTGATAAGTTCTTTTATCAAGGTCACCCGTTCCAGTGTTTTACAACCCTCATCAGAGAAACGTTTCTTCTTATGTCCAAGCAAAAGCTAACCTCTTTCAGTATAAAGCCATAGTTCCTTGTCCTGTCACTACAGGCCCTGGTGCAAAATCTCCCTCTGGCTTTCTCATAAGCCCTCTTTACATTCTGGAAGGTGGCAATAAGGTGTCCCTGAAGCCTTCTCTCCTCCAGGCTAAATACCTCCAACTATCTCAGACTGTCTTCACAGCCAAGGTGTTCCAGCCCCTGATTATTTTCATCAACGTCATCCCCACCCACTGTAAAAGGTCCATGCCTTTCTTTTGTTGTGGGCCCCAGAACTTAATGCAGTGCTCCACCTGGGGTCTCATGCGAGATGGAAGAATCACCTCACTCAGCCATGACCGACTGGCCATGACATTTTTTGGTGCAGCCCAGGATATGCTTGGTTTTCTGGGCTGCAAGAGCACATTGCCAGCTTCCATCCAATTTTTCACCCACCAGTATCACCAAGTACTTCTCTGCACAGCTGCTCACAATCAATTCAACCCCCAGACTGTATTGATAGTCACTTACAGAAGTCCAGATAGACAACATTGGTAGCTCTTACCTTGTCCAGAGATAGAGTCACTTCATATTAGAAGGTCACCAGATTATTCTGGCACATAGTGCCCATGGAACAGCAATGCTGACTGTCTCTAATCACCTCCCTGTCACTGATATATTTTGACATAACCTTCAGGAGGGCTCCATGATCTTAGCAGATGTAGAGGTAAGACAGACTGGTCGCTCAGCCAGGGTCCACCTTTTTACCCTTATAAAAATATGTATGACCTTTTGCTTTTCTCCAGCCATTTGGGACTTTCCCTGACTACCACTTTTTTTTCTGTATGGTGAAGAGCAGCTTGGCAACCACATCAGCCAAATCCCACAGAGTAATTTAGTTCACTGCTTGAGCAACACTATCTGACCATTATCACAAATTTCTTCACACTTTGTAGACACCTACCTTTCTAATATATGAGCTGCAGATGCACGTGATTACCTTCCAGTAAGGATTTTAGTATGAAAAGCTAAACTATATCTAGACAAAATATAATCAGAAAGCTATATTGTGTTGACTGTCATATCAGACTGATACTTGCTATTTTTCCTAGGTTCTTTTCTCACCAGTCACACTAAAATGATTGCACAAAGTCACAGGTTTGTGCTTTATTGCTAAAATCAAAACAGTTATTTTCTTGAGATATCTTTACACTTTCTTGCAAAAACAGCTTCATCTCTTCTGGAAATATCCCTCTGAAAAAACTCACAAGTCTTCTCCCCTAAGGATGCACTTTATACATTTTACACCTTCTACACATTCTTTAACCATATTGGTCAATGCCTTGGGCATGATTGTTACTGGCTGCAGAAATAACTTCTGACAATCTTACATCAGAACTTATCATAATATCACCCCAGTTACACTATTATCACAATTTTATACAATATTAAAACCAAGAATTTTTGACATATGATCCAAATGTTCTAACTTAAGAAATAGTCTATCTTCCTTATTTTTTCCTCTTCATACAAGTAAATAAGATCTTTTAGTACCGAGGGTGACTTCTATATTTAAACACACGAATAATGCCATCTACTTTTGTCAAGAAAACTTAGGCATAAATGTTCCTTTCTTGTATTTCTGTAGAGTCCAAACCTCCAGAAATTAAATAACTGAATTAGAAATAAATTAGTTCTAGACAGATTCTGGAAGCATCCTTGCTTGAGCATCTTTTCATGGTAATTCACATGCTGTTTCCTGGTACTGTCAAACATCAAATATATGAAACTACTCATCAAAGAAGAGGTCATTCTTAAAGAGGAAAGAGAGCACGAAATACACAGTCACAAAAATATTATTCACAAAATTACCCAAAATAATCAAGAGAACAGAGTCAGAACACAAAAGAAGATACTCTTCAGTTTGCTGTTATAATTATGGTCTTTTATCATAAAGAATAAAGTCAGAATGTTCAGAAGTGAACCAAAAAGAGATCTTTTTCACTCCAGTTCTGTGTGAAAAGGCTAGGACCCTAGGAACATTTGCAGAAGAAGAGCTAATTTTAAACAAAGAGAACGTAATTTTCAAATAGTCTTCAAACTAGACTTTTGCATTTCTAGGTATGTGAAAGATGACAATAAAGACTCAACTCTATGTAAATACAAAATTATTATGTTTATTATTAAAATGTTATTATTATGTTGATGAAATTATTAAATTCTTCTTGTCTCAACCTATGAGGTTTATCTTTTTTTACAATCTTCCTCTCCACAGGGGGAAAGCTGGGGGGGGGAGTGAGAGAGCTGCTATATGGTACTAAGTTGCTGGATGGGGTTAAAGCACAACAGGGAATTTGGCTGTGAAACAGAGGTTATGTTATCCCTTGGGCATCAAGAAAGTAAAGCTGCAAAGACTGACCATTTTACCTAATGCTTTAGTCATGAAAAAACCACAGCTGTAACACAGGACTCTGTCTTGTCTTTTTGACAAATCTGATCCCAGGTCAAGGTTGCTGTCATGAGGACATGAGGTATAAGAAAAGGTAGAATCTGCCTCTTTGTTTCACTAAGTACTTTAAATATTGGGCTACATCACCACTCTTCTGTCTTTGTTCCAATGACTACTTTAATGAGATATACAAAAGCCAACAATGTAATAAGAGGCCTAACTGGGAGCTTTAACCAATCTGGCTAAAAGAGAGACTCCTACACATTTCTTACTCCCCCTGTCAGAGGAATGGGTAGGAAAAAATAGGGAAAAAATTAATAAGAAAGCTCATGAGAAGAGACAAAGACATAGAGATAACTTGCCAAATACCATTGTGGGCAAACCAGACTTGATCTGGGAAAAACTAATTTGTTGTGAATTAAAATAAATTGGTGTAGGGAGAAACACAAGTAAAAAGCAAACATGAAAACCATATCTTTCCTTCCACTTTCCCAGTGTCAGCTTCTCCATACTCCTCTATCTTACACTGTCATAGGGGGAGTGGAAAATAGGGAGCTGCAGTCAGTCAATAAAATCCCTGCTGCTCCTTTGGTTTCACTTTTCCTGTGCTCTCTTGTGGGGTCTTTATCAGCAGCAATTCTTCAGGAATTAATGGCTGTTCTGGTGTGGGGTCATCCATGGCCTGTAGCATGGATATCTGGTCAACTATGAAAGTCCATTTTCTCCTCCTCCTTTTCTCACTTTGGTTTTCCCTCTTCTGTTTTTTCCTCTTTTTCTTCCCCCTTTTCTTGTACCTCTGTGGCGTTTTGTCTCTTTCTTAAATATATGTTCTCACAGGTACCATCATCTTGGATGAGGGATTTAGCTGAGCCCTGGTGTGGATGGATTAGAGCTGGCTGAATGTCCAGCACAGAACAAACCCTGAGCTCCCATCACAGAGGCCACCCCTGAACCCCTCTGCTGCAAACACCCTGACTCCTATACCCAACACAAATGTCAACTCAAATCCCTGCAGACAGAATAGGACTACATACACTAAGAAACTAATGAATAAAATGGAGAAAAGGAAATGTTAAAAGGAGGAAAGTTCAACACTGCGAATTTTGATTCAGAAAATATTTTCCTACATCTAAAAAGATGTTACACACCTCTTTTATGTATACTTGTACTGGTGTATATATATATGTATATATACATATACATATATACATAAATATATAAATATATATATTGTAAATATATACACTCTCTTTCATGAGTGTTTGCTGTCTGCAGGTATATATTTTTTGTTATGCACTCTCAGCATGCTAGATCCACATAGAACATGTGAACCTGGAAGTGCATATGATCATGACACTGGAAACAGATTTATAAGGAGAATGTGAAAGTACAAATTCCAAGCATACCTGATTGAAACTATTCATCTGGAGAGTTTTTAGGATTCTTTGGGGCACTTCTCATTTCTGGCAGGCTGTAAAGCAGTACACCTATATCCTGCCCCTCTGCATTTCTGAATGAGCCTCTCGGTATTTGCTTTGTAGTAGAAGACAACACATCCTGAAAGCCATGTCCCAAGTTTCACTAGAGATGCTCATGCAGCAGGGTGGAGTGAGACTGACAGCATTGCCTGCCCATGCAGGTTTTGTCTGCCCTCTCTGACCTGATGACCTCTCCCTCTGCTTTGTTCAAGGTGGGATCTCATTCCTTGCTTTTAGAAGTCTAGTCCTCCAAGTTCACCCAGTGGGGATGTGACTGCAGCAGCACAACTCTGCTTCCACACCAGGGCTTTGGTGACCTTGAAACCTCCTCTCTTTTCCATACTGTTAATGTGCCTCCTTTCCTGAGATCTCAAGAAAATCAAAGCAGTATCTTTTTCCTGTCAGAGTTAGGAGGAACCTGTTCTGCCTTGAATTAATATATTCTTTCAAATTTATCAGGTCAGGTCAAAATTCTTGCCATATTTTATGAATGATGTATTTTAAAAATATTCCATGCCTGAATATCTCAACTAGTTGAACAACTTGAAAACAATATCCTAGTTTTCCTTCTTCAGAGAGACTAGACATGATGCTAAAAATACACAATAGATATGACATCTTTTTGTTTATTTCAGTCTTACCACTTCTTTTGCCATCTTTCTGAATATTAGAAAGTTTTTAATGTACAAACGTACACAGGTGCTTACAATCCTATTTATATTTTATCTTGTTACTTACCATTGTTGATCACAATATACCTTTCAACATAGATTTCACATGGTTTTCTCTGGGAAGTTGGAAGTTACATTCTGAAGTGTTTTTAGAAGTATGTTGTCTTTGCACACTAGAGCAAAGAGGATCTAATTGGGAGAAGTGGGTGTCTTTCTTCCGTGCTGTGAATAAAAGAGTTGTTCACTTACTCAAGCAAGATTGTTTCTGAAAGAAGACATGACCTCTTTTTATGGTAAAATATTGTGGTGAAAAGATCAATTTATGTTAACAGAAAATGCACCCATAATTACAAAACAGTGCAACCTATCCAAGATTTTACATACTGTACAAATAAGCACTTTTCTAGCTTCTATAAAAATGGTGTCTAGCATTAGGATCCTCAGGATTGAGTGTCACAGTTCTTTTAGAACAGTGCCTGGCAAGTCTGACATGGTAGCAGTGGGGCAGTAACACCATGAATCAAAGCAATGGGAGCAGGTTTGAGTAAAGGCCGAGGTAGGTTGGCCTCTTAGTCAGAGTGCTGTATGTCATAAAGAAGTCAGTCCTAAAATTAAATCTGCCTATGGCCAGCTTAAGTGATATAACAGTGCAGCTTATATGATAAAAAAAAAATTTAGAAAATAAAAGAGGGATACATCCATTGACAGTTGAAAGTAGAATAACAGAGATGAGAAAGGGGAAAATTATGTCCTAATTACACTTGAAACTAGCCCTGAATGGGCCTCCTATGTGTGTGGGGAATAATTTATGACATAACTTGAACTTCTTAGTCTTCGGGGACTCATAAGTAGAATTCATGTGTTGGCTGTGATGGCTGACAATGATAGACATCCTTGTGAGGGACTAGATTTGATGACCTACTACCTACCTACATTCCAGGCTTTGGACAGGTCTCCCACATAAGGATGAATTTCAGCCAATGAAACTGGGTTCATGAAACATGTCACATAGACAAGAAAGAGTTTTCTGTGTATTCAGAGGACAATGACACGATGGGCAACTGCAACCTCTAAACAGAATGCAACACTGCCCTGAAGTGACTGTGTCTGGGGACAAGAAGCTGTCTCTCCCTTCCTGTCTATTTAACAATGGGTTTGTCATTGCTGCTCTTATTGTAGTAAACCAACATCTTACAAGGAACTGATTTTTGTAATAAAGTGTTTGTCTAAAAATGTGCACTGTCAATAATTGCAATTCCCTCTCTGTTTTTTTTACTTCTATTCTAGATATTTAAATGTATTCTTAGAACTTTTAGTAGTTTTTGAGACATTGCATGCTATTCAAGGTGCTTTTCACAGTCAAACTATGAACTGCTGAAAAAAAGATTTCTAAAGTAAATACTTGCATATTCTTAAATCTAATAGCAGTGCCAGCTACCAGTATTGCACTCAAGAAAAAACAATTTTCTGTTCTTGTAGACACTAATAAACCCATAGTGTTTGTGGGATGGTAAATTTAGTGATCTCTTTTTTTCTTCTTTTGTTTAAGTCTTAAAATGCAGATTATGATAGGGTAATTAGGTTCCCACTTTTCTGGCCATTTTCTTATCATTATTATGCAACATAATAAGATATTTCATTATTATTTAGTCGGAAAATTTCGCAAAGAAGTTACCGAAATTACCTCTAAATTTATACTTGAGTTACTGGACTCATTATTTCAAACATCTTGGTCTGAATCAATACCAGTAATGATTCATTCTTTTGATTAAGAAGTGACTCCATCTGTAGATGTCAGATAATTACTGAGATGACCTATAATGAGAACATTTCACAACTCTCTGACTTAAATTTCTTATTCCCTCAACAGCATAATGACTTCCTCCTAGATCTTTTTATAGTGTGTCTATGCTCCTGGGGTTTCTTTTCATGATCAGTCACTATCAGTGGTTGCTTCTATCATCTTTTTTTTTAGACAAAGAAAAATAGTGGCTTCATGAAAAAAAAAAAAAAAAAAGAATTGTTTTTTCCAGGATTATATTTTATATATTTTTTCCCTGTGTATTTCCAAATTTTGTTATAAAAGCTCTGTTACACTAGTGAGTGTTTAAAGCTGACATGGATGCAATGGTAAGAGATGATAGAGGATACTCTTTGTTATTCATTTAAGTAGTCTAAGGGGAATCAATGTGTTTTTAAATATAAAATATTAAGATTAGAAATGCAAGATATTCTTTTGATCCCAACAGCTGGGAATATGGTATTTAAAAGTTTGTAAGAAGAAATGATAACTTTCACGGTGAGACTTGCTGCAGTACTTGAAATTCATTGCTATAGCAAAATACAAAGAGTACTTTGTAGTTAAGTCATACATTCTATGTTATTTCTTTTGATTCTTTTGTGAATCGTTTCCAGGGAAAAGAAAAATTACATCAACATCAGACTCTGCCTTTTGACTCAACACATACCATTTTTTTACTCATATATATTCCCAAATATTTAATAGGTTTCTAATATAGTCATGTAAATAGATTGTGACTATCTGCTTTTACTAACAGTCTCTGCTCTCTGCTCTCCTTCTCACTATTTTTACCTGTTGGTTTAACAAATGGATTGATTTAATATTGGCCTTTAGTTTGGTTAGTATGTCATCCATGTCTGCCAGCTTGTCTGCCAAGAGATTCTCCTGTGCATTCCTAATGCCAAAAAAAAAAAAAAAAGAGCTACTTTATTTTTTGAATTAATACCGAAAACCAATAGGTCAAATATATGTTAAATATTTAGGATACAACTATTCAGACAAGGAGTGTAAGGGAATACAGTCCCTACTGACAACTGCATTTTTTTTCTGAGTGAAAGAAACTTCAAACTCATTAATTATTATCACTTCATTCTTTTCCCAAGATTTACATTCCTGTTATGTGACTGGACTTGCTTAAACAGTTGGAAATAATGAAGGCCAAAATGACAGGCTTATTTCCCAGCTTCCTTTTATGGTAAAGAGAAAGAAAATTTGTCTCACAATAGACCTTGAATACAGTAGGTCAAAAGCTTCAAATACATTTCTATCACAAAATATCTTTAATTGTACATTTACTGCATCAATAGACATGTGCTTTATTAGTATCAAAAAATGGAATCATTATCCCTTCCTGATGTACATATCAATTTTAGACTTTACATTAAAAATACATGCATGAATGAGACCAGCAAGAACACTAATGTATGAAGGTCATCTAACTTAGGAGACCTGGTCTCACTGAATTGGGAAAGAAATCCTAACTGTGATGACTACCCCTTTTGTAATGGGTTTCGTGTATGTGTGTGTGTGTGCATGTGCTTTTGATGACAGGAAAAAGAAATAGAGCAATGATGATCAAGGAGGAACAACCCAGACAGATTTCAGTAACTCAACTGAAACAGTAAAAAGCATCAAATATTCACAGTTAGAATCAGACCTCTTGCAATGATGTCACAGTCTGGTGGGTCCTGAACTGCACTGGATTCTGTACTTCTGCTGTGTTGCCCCATGCCAGAAATCACTTGCCACACTGTATAATATCTAAGCTGCCAACAGCTTCATAATCATGAGAATATCAGAAGTGCAAAAAAAAAAATCAGACGTTTAAGTAGATGGATTAGGCAAAATTAATTTGAACTCTAGAAAGACATGGTCTTAAATAAATTTAATATAATAGTACATCTTAAATTTTATAGAATGCATTTCATTTTATTTGATCTGGGTAATGGGATAAATAATTTCATTTTGTGTGAAAATGAACATCCAATAGAATAAAGTGTTGGTGTTGATTAATCCATTTCCATTGTATAGAAGGTGCTAGTACCTTTCAGAAGCATCCCCCTGTGTGTTTGTTGGTACCTTACTTGCTAAGAAAAAAGTCTTAACTTCCAAGATCGAATCATTTTTCAGGAGTCTCTCATATATATCCAGTATTACAGAGTACACTAATTGTTAACAACATTAATTGGTTTCATTTCTCTTAAGATTTGCTTATTTGAAGTTGACCTAGATTTTTTGAGAGATCAGCATTAAGAATTTTTACCACAAGATATTTTGCAGATCTGGCAAATTATGCTGGTGATTTGAACTCTCAGAAACAGCTAAGTATTTCTCAGTATCATAATGGAAATAGTTTAAAATGAGGACGTGGGCTTCACTAGTTTTCTCCCGTGAAAGAATGTCTGTAAGAACACAGTAAACATCAATGATTTTCTGCAATGTAATTTTGCTACGAACCTTAAGATTTAATGGCATTATTGAGTCCTGCATAGTATGTGTCTTTAAAACCTGAATGTCCTATCTTATGGAAAGAGTTTAGACTGCACTATTACGAGTGCTGATGCAGTTTGGCCTTCTTTACAAACACATACTTCCATGTTTGCCATATACAGAAGATAAATCTTTCAGTCCTTCCTTCTGTTTTGAAATAACCAAGGAGTGTCAGGCAATTTCTTTGTAATTTATGCACCTTGATATTTACTGTGATTACCTGAAACAAAAAAAATCTCAGTGCATGTAAGCAAGATTTTCATGTAACAGTAGTAGTTTTAGCAAGATTAATTCAGCTTTCCTGGGAGAAACATATGAATGAAAGTCCAGCCAAAGTCTATGGTTCTGTGACCTACTGCTGAGAAAATGATGCCCTTCAGAGAGGTATGACTAATTTTTACAGTCCAGAATATTCTTCTCTTTTTCAATTTTAATCTCAGAGAAATTTATGCATCAATTTTTTACAAACGAAAAATACTTTTAGAATGAGAACAAAATGTGCCTCATTTCAGTCAGAAAATAAAAAAAATATAAATTGAGCTTTAAAAAATTCTTCATCAAATTGACCACTGATTTATTAGGCTTTTATTTGTCTTGATACAATAAATACTTCAGTTTTTCTTGATGCAATAAATGTCGATTTTCAAATAACTTTCTCATGCACTTTTGAACAGCTCACCTGGCCTCCCACCCATTTATTAATTTCTGCAGTGACTTACTGTTTAAAATTTGAGATCAAAATAAATGATGTTGAAAAGATGATAACAACTTGACACTGAAATATTTCCTCCTCTCCGCAAGTGAGTCATTTCTCCTTTCATTAAATCTCAGGTAGGTAAGAGTCATTTTTGAAACAGCTACAACATTCTCTTTACATAACAATGAACAATTTAAAGCTTAAAATTTCAGGGCTTGAAGGTTTTGATCCAGAAATTCAGTAACTCAAGAAGAAGAATTTCCCAGTTTCCCAATGAAACTTACTATATCCTGCTGCAGTTGCCAAAGTCAAACATATTAGGCCGAGGGCAATGTTTCTATGGTTTTTTGGGAGTTTGTCTATTCAAACAACATGTAAAGAAATGCAAGAAACAGTCTTGATAGATTTTCAGTCATTTTCTCTGTTTACAAAGTAAGTGCCAAATATAAAATGCCTAAGTTGTTTTTATGTTCCATTCGTATAACTAATTCTCTCAATTTTAACAAAAGAATTGTAAGATTAGAAATATCAAATGAGGTGGTCCAGATAATAATGTCTTAATAAGAACCTGTGCCATAGTATCTAAGAATTTAATGAAAAAACCTCCATGTTCTGAATAGCTTTGGAAATAGAGAACAAAGGCTCTTTCCACCACCCTATCCCAGCCTCTGTGCCACGCTTTGTGAGGTCAGATGGTTACCTAGGGGAGAGTATTTTTGAAGCAATCTCATGTTTTCAGAAGGAATTCAGATCCTTCTGCTGAATCTTATAAGAAAATTATCTGGTCTTGTAAATCTTCCTGTTAAATCATAGTCTGCTTATTTTTTTGCCACTGTCTCTCCTCTCTCTCCCTCTTTTACCCTTTCTTTTCATTGCTGATGAAAAGACTTTGGCCTTTTAAAAACATGCATGCATGGATTGCTCTCTTTTCAGTTTTTAGGCACTACTGGACAAAGCCATTATCAGTGTAATGCCCAGTGGGAGTTGAAGCTAATAAAAGAGAGGAAATATGCACTGCTTTTTTGACAATGAACCAAAGTAAATTTCAGAATTACTTTGTGATGTTAATCATGATTTTTTCAATTGTAGTAGTTAATTGCAAAGACAACGGAAAATGATGAAACAAACAAAAAGGTGTAAGCAAGTTTTTCTCATATAGATTCTGCTGCGATAGAAAGCAACGATGCTGTGTTGAAATATGTTCTGTTATCAGCTGTCAACAGACAATTATTTCAGTACTCTCTATGTCATGGCATGCAACTGGAAGAGCACTTTGGCACTATCATGGCACCCAAGAGTTATAAGTTCAAAGTTAAATTATTTGGGCAGATTCGCTACATTGTTCATAGACACTGTGTATGGAATTGTGACAGCAGTGCACTGAGAAAGTTGACAATTAATGAGATGATTGAGTTAAAAAAAAATCACTGAAGAAAAATACATATCTCAGAAGCTTTCTTTTTCTTAGCATTTGGTACCTATCTATGATAGATACTTGCATAGCCTATATTTATAGGTAAGCCTCATGAACTTCAGCACTAATTTTTCTCTGTATAGACAAGTAGACTACTGTTTCTGTCTTCAAATGAAGCCAAAAATAAGGTTTTGCCTTACTCTTGCATACTAATGCAGTGTTGTTGGCCCAAGAAAGTGGCAGAGCTGAGTTCTAATTTTCCTTTATTCTGAGGGGTTTCAAACAGTATCTTAAAGTTCTGCAGATGCATATGCTAAACACCAAAATAAATTTAGTTCTGGACTGTGCTACACTGCTTGACTCTTCTGTTTCAGTCAATCACTGTGTAAATGATGTAAGGTTCAGACAGGTGTGTTAGCAAGAAGCAGCATGAATACTGCAACTGCAAGAGAACCCTGTCTGAGTGGGGGGAATCCAGGCTTTGTTCTCACTACTACAGAAGTATTTTGCTTTAACACGTCATTGGCTTGAACACTCTCATCCTACATTAAGCACACTATGTAGATATCTAAGTCACTAGAGACTAGACACAGACGAATTTGATCAGAAATCTTTCATAGTTTTATCTGAAAATCAGGATTTGAATCATATTGCTCAGCAACATGGTAAAGTCTTCAGACATGTTAAAGGGGTACAGGTCTCAGGACATAAGCATGTTTTAAAAGTGAAATTCAAAGTGATCAGTCTACTTAAATGTTTAGCCAGAGTGTTTGTGACAATGTTAAGCATCTGAATTTATGTAAAAGTAAATTTTAGGAGCCTGCACCATACTGGGAATAAAATGCAGATCTGACAATTTAAGACATTTAAATCAAAGGACTTTTTGAGAAGGTAATGTCTGAATTTACTGAATTCACAACTTCAATAATGTCTGAGAAGTATTATGTGTGTCTAGTCTACAGTCTCACTTGTAAATAATGACTGTACAATAGCCTAAATTTTGAATAGGTATTAATTTGGGAAATTGGCTGACCAATATAGCAAAAAGTATCAAATGCTCTGCAGTTCTCCCATTTTAACTATATTAATCTGTCAAAGAGAGAGGAAAATACAATATCTTGTATATTTGTGAGGAAAAAACACGTTTATGAATAAAGTTTGAAGAATCATAACATGCACAGCACTATACATGTTCACACATGCTGATATGCACACACCAGGCACCTGCAGGTAGATACCTACATAATGCTCATCCAGGTAAGAAAACCTGGGTTTTTTTGTTGAAACTATTTAGGTGTTACATAAACAGATTTATGACTGATGTTATTCACAAATTAATTAAAATAAAAAGTCCATGGAAAACCAAATATGAAATGATGAGAAAGTGTCTTCTGAGAGGACAAAGAAACTAAAACAACCATCATAGATGAGGAAGAGAGAAGAGAGTCAACCTCAAATTTCATAGTCTCTATTAAATGCACAGCCTGTCAAGAAGGGAGTTGTTATGTATGTATTTTTGTATTTCTGTGATTAGTAGATTGAAATAAGCAAAACCAAAAACAACACATTAAAATTAAATTACATTTTTAATAGAAAAATATTATGTCTATTTTTAAATAAAGTAAATTATAAAATATTTTCTTTTACATTCCTTACTCCCCCTGAAGACTTTTTCATATTTTCTGCAGGGACAACATATAGAACTAACTACATTGAAGACCTTAAAGTATTTATGAGTCACTGCAGTGAATGCTATATTTAACATAAAGCAATGCATTTGAGCGTGGGAGGAACTTCTGTAATTGTGAGTGAAGGGTCTACAAAGCCCCTGTGAAACTCTATAGATGACCAGCAAAATTATATGTACAGTCCTTTGTAAAAAGCTCAAATATAGCAATACATAAGTGCATAGCTTTATACTCTAGAGGTCAAATCCATTTAACCAAGTGCTGTATGATGCACAGTCTAATTTAATTGCTTGCCAAAGATAAACTTGTAAAAAAAAAACCCCAAACTTTTATACAAGTTAAATAACACCCCCAACCATATCCTCTGCCATCTGTCTTCCCCATGATGTGTTCGAAACACTCATCTCCAGGAATGCAGGCAATATGAAGAGTGAGGGAATTACTCCACTTGCTGAAGCACTGTTCTTAATCCAATCATGTTTCTAGAGAAACCCTGTTCATGCTCCTTTTTTTTTTTCTAATCATCCTTATTTATAAACTTTGATTGAAAGCTCAACACCAAAGCACCCAAGACAGCTGCTCACCACCATTACAGATTAATGCAGCCAAGAAATCATGTGCTAAAAAATACCAAATATTTCTTACTTATGTCACTGTTGCAAAGCCATCTATTGGGATCATTTAGTGTGTAGTCACCCTCTAGCTATGTGGAATTATGCTCATTGTTTCTTCGAGGAATGAAGTTTGTGTAGGCTGTCTATCACTATGGAAATCTAAATTTCATATTAATGTTTTTTCAAAGAGATTAAAAATTTATCCATGTGTTCCAGATTGAGTCAATATTAAAAATTTTGAGGTTAAGACTGGGTGTTTAGGGGGGACCTGAAAGAGGAAATAATAGCTCAGTTTTGTGTTTCTAAAACTGATTGAAACTCAGCCCAGTTAATGGCCTGTGAAATTTATTGCGATGTAATAGATGTTTAGAAACGCAGAAGAAATTAATTGATAGCCTAACTAGAAACCTTCTTTTTGGTAAATACCGGCAACCTTTCTACTATTGCTTTTTTTTTTTTTTTTTTTTTTTTTTTTTTTTTTTGCCTCTTTAATCAGAAACTTGTCTAAACAATACCTGAGAATATTCCCTGGAAATGTCTCTTCTTAGGGGAGATTAACCCTTTTGTAGTTGGTTTGTGAGGACACTGGTCTCTGGACTTTTCTTCATATACTGAAGAAATGTTATGTTCATATAGTTTATCTGGGGTTAAAATATGAGACATCTCAAGCTTTGATTCACTAACATTAATCAGAGTTGAACAATCTCAGGAGCTTTGTAGAGGTGTGAAGTCAGGCTGAAGAACTGTGATTGGAAGTAATTCTTGAAAGTTTTTCTGTAATAGTAGAGGATCAATCTCAATGAAATTTTGAATCGCTCAAGTACATAAAACTCCCCAGCTAACAATGGTTTCAAGAGCTGGAATATGGCTTGACAGATGCTTGTTTTGTTGAACAGGGTTGGGATAATGTTTTTTTCCTTATATTTGATGATCTTTGGTTGCTAAACAGGGTGAAGTGTGAACACAATGTGGAAAACAGGGACAATAGTGGCCTGAAAAACCCTTGACAGGCTCTATCACTAAGATGTGGAGGATTATATTTACATATACATGAGTTGCTTCATTCATGAATAAGGACATGTGAAGTATGGTTCCCATGACAAGCCTTTGGGAAACTGGTGGAATGAAGAGTGCAAAAAGGCCCTTCATACACAACATCCCTTGACATTGTTCAAACTTGGTAAAAGGAAGAGATTTTTTACAATGAGGTTGACAAAACAATGGAACAGGTTGCCTGGAGAGGTGATAGACGCCCCATTCCTGGAAACAGTCAATGTAAGACTGGACAGGGCTCTGAGCAATCTGATCTAGTTGAAGATGTTGCTACCCATGGAAGAGGGGTTGAAATAGATGAACTTTAAATGTCCCTTCCAAGCCAAACTGTTCTATGATTCTAAGAGTCTGTGACGGTACAATGTCTGAAGTTTACAGTTATTTTAAATTTTACTGGAAATGTTTATTAATCATTAACATCTGAATGCTTTTGTAAATTGCTGTCCTTTTGTTTTCATCACTTTAATGACAGAATGTGGTTTTTATGTGGTTTGGTAGAAAATGCCAAACACTGTCATCACTAAAAAAAAATTCAACTCGCTTCATTAGTGTAAAAGATAATATTGTTTATCATGTTTCTCTGACTTTCTTTGTTAATGAGTACTGAAAGAATGGGAATCCAATTTCACTGAGTGTGAGATAACAAAACCCTTCCTGATTTATTTGTGGTATGAAGCACTGAAAATCCTGGGAAAAAAAATAAAAAAGCTGGTTTTAGAGTGTGCTTGGTCTTCCACATATAAACAAGATTAGAATTCTTTTTAAGTGTAGGATTTTCACACCTGGATGCAATTTCTAAGGAAGGAAGGAAGGAACCAAGGAAGCAAGGAAGAAGAGAAAGAGAAAATGAAAGAGAGGGAGAGAAAGAGAGAAAGAAAGAAAGAAAGTAAGAAAGAAAGGAAGGAAAGAAAGAAGCATCTGCTTCCAGAAAACCTTAAAGTTATATAGTTAAGAACTCGTGTTAGGAAGTGGCAGTGAAACCTGCGTGAGCTATCTTAATTCTTTCTTTTTACAGGGGTTTGTTACAATATTCATTGATTCAATGACTAGATATTATTTCTCAAATAATAGAATATAATTTAGTTTTATGTGACCTTAGATGCATCTACTTAGCATCTTGGAATACATTTATTATTTTTACTTTCAGTGTATTTTTTACTGTCATAATGAAGCACTCATGTTTATCAACTATGACTTTGATTTAATAACAATACATAATTCTTTCCTAGGCTATACCCACTTTGGGACTCTTATATAAAATTTAAGCAGCTACCTCCTCTGGCTTCAATCTAGCTAGTTTGGGCTCTAATTGCCTAGAAGAGACAGCATGACTCAGTCCCTCAAGTAAAGATAAAGGGATTTCTCATGGACTTTTACCTTCAGGTGTTGAAGTCCATGTTTTGGTATTGTTATTTGTAGTATCTAGTGTAAAGCTGACTCAGGTGTATCACTGTGTTGTCATCACCAAATCCTCTAGCTGCTGTGCAGACAGACCAAAGATCTGAAATTTGACAGTCGGCACAGATACTTAGAGTATGAAACACACTGGAAATACTGCTGTTTAATATAGAGCTAGAGGTTTTTCAGACAGATCTAAAATTATAGAGCAGAAGTTTGTGTCAGCAATCATAATTTATATGGTTCAAGAAGAAAAAAAGCATACCATTGCTTACCACACTTAGGTGTAGTTGAATCATGCATTAATTAACTGAAGAGGTTCTCAGCTCTGACTGGAAAACCCTGGAGATCCAGGGAATGAATCCAAATTGTGATAATCTGAAAACAGATAAGGGAAAGATATGCTTGAGGCCAGGGCTGAGGAAGGGATGTGATGGAGGAAGAATGAAGGAGCTAAAAAAATCAGTGTTTGGATAAAGCCAGGTTTAGGATTTGAAAAAGGACAAGGTTAAGCAAAACAACAGTAAGGAGCAATGTCAGAATCAGAGCAAGGCATAAATTACAAAATGGAACAAAGGAAGNGCACTCATGTTTATCAACTATGACTTTGATTTAATAACAATACATAATTCTTTCCTAGGCTATACCCACTTTGGGACTCTTATATAAAATTTAAGCAGCTACCTCCTCTGGCTTCAATCTAGCTAGTTTGGGCTCTAATTGCCTAGAAGAGACAGCATGACTCAGTCCCTCAAGTAAAGATAAAGGGATTTCTCATGGACTTTTACCTTCAGGTGTTGAAGTCCATGTTTTGGTATTGTTATTTGTAGTATCTAGTGTAAAGCTGACTCAGGTGTATCACTGTGTTGTCATCACCAAATCCTCTAGCTGCTGTGCAGACAGACCAAAGATCTGAAATTTGACAGTCTGGGCACAGATTAACTTAAAGTATGAAACATACTGGAAATACTGCTGTTTAATATAGAGCTAGAGGTTTTTCAGACAGATATAAAATTATAGAGCAGAAGTTTGGGTCAGCAATCATAATTTATATGGTTCAAGAAGAAAAAAAGCATACCATTGCTTACCACACTTAGGTGTAGTTGAATCATGCATTAATTAACTGAAGAGGTTCTCAGCTCTGACTGGAAAACCCTGGAGATCCAGGGAATGAATCCAAATTGTGATGATCTGAAAACAGATAAGGGAAAGATATGCTTGAGGCCAGGGCTGAGGAAGGGATGTGATGGAGGAAGAATGAAGGAGCTAAAAAAATCAGTGTTTGGATAAAGCCAGGTTTAGGATTTGAAAAAGGACAAGGTTAAGCAAAACAACAGTAAGGAGCAATGTCAGAATCAGAGCAAGGCATAAATTACAAAATGGAACAAAGGAAGCCTTCAATATGTTTACCTTCATCCCACAGAACAATTGAAGTAGGTGGTTCTTAATACTCAGAAAATAGATTTTCTATAAAAAGGCTTAAAAAGGGATCATTAAAGCTGAAATTAACCTGAAAAATAAAACATAAGTTAAGGTAACAGGTAGCCAGCTAGTCTGGAAAAAAGTTATGAAAAAGATCCAAGAAATTTATTGCCAGGTCTTTCAGGCAGTTTGTAGGGATTCTTTTTCATTTTATGTAATTCACATAATTCTTTTCCTTCTGAGCATTTCCTTTCTAGATGATCTTGCAAGCCCTGGTTGATTTCATGCAGACTTTGAATCATTTACATTTGACTATACTCCTCACCAAAAAATTCTGGTACAATACAGAAGGATATTTGTTGGCAGTTTTCGAACACTTCCAGTACTTCTGCAGAATTAGGTTAATGTTCTTCGTCCATTAGTTTGCCGATGATCTGAGAGCTTTGACTTAATTCGGTAAATTTGTTCCATTAAAAATTGAGAAATAAATTGACAACCTAGTACAAAATTACCCTAATCTGTAGACCATATGAACAGAAAATACAAAGAGCTGAGCATCTACCTTAGTATGAAGGGAAAATATAGAAATATCCTGCTTTGGTTAGGCTGATGGTGATAACAAAAACAGTGTCCTGCTTCTTGGAAATCCAAAGAGGTGGTCTGGATTAGTGTGTATAGTAAATCTAACAGACTCAGCATCCAGAATTTTATTGCATGCAGGAACTCAATGGGAACAGCCATGTTACCAGAGCATAATGAGCTGTTGGAGTGATCGTGTGATTTCTTAAGTAATATTGACCACAAAGTGTCCTGTCAAAAAGGATCCTGTCATTTGGAGGCTAAAGATATGCTTTCCTTCAGGAAAATAGTTTGTTTCTTGGCTTCTTGACCACAGTAAGCTTCTGGGCTTTTACAGTTTAACATGAATTGGTTTTTTTACTTTATTTTAACTGGGGTTGTTTTGTGGGGTTATTTTGCTGGTTTTTTAGGTTGTTTTTTTTTTTTTTTGGGGGGGGGGCTGTGTATTATTAATGTTGTTATTATTATTATGACTACTACTATTTTTGTGGAGGGAGATGGATTCAGTGTGAGATTTCAATGGACAAAACGTTCAAAACCTGATTCAGTCTCATGCATCAAAAGCAAACACTTTGAAAGAGATATGCAGGATTTGGAAGAAAAGGGTGGATAACTTCTTTTTCTGCAACATGTCTGGTTTACTATTTCATTAGACAGTATGACTTGTTAAAGTAGAAACAGGAAAATAATTCTCATAAGCAGAATTAAAGGAAGGACTCAACCTCACTGGACATAAGTTTGGAAGTTGGCATAGTTTTCTATGTGAATTTCCAGAATGATCAGGACCCTGAGGAATTCAACACTTTCACACTTGAAATGTCTTGAGGGTGGGTTTAAGCTAGACAGAAATGTTACCCTCTGTGTCAAAATAGATCCCCAAAAATGACATAAGTTCACAAGAAAGACCATGTAATTTACCAAGAAACACAAATGGAAAATGGCTCTTTTGAGAGCTATTAAAGGAATGGCTTTAGTGGCCCAAGTGAGAAGTCCATTTTAAGGTTCAGAGAATATTGTTTCTGTGGAAGCATGATCACAAGCTTGGACACATTTGATTTGCCATGCAGGCATAAGGCTCTAAAAGGGAAAACCCTGCTACTTTTCTCAGGTTGTCCTGCACTCATTTGCACAAATCTGGCATGAGAAATGAGAGATAGAGGACAAGCCCAGAAATATCCTTCTATGGTGAGAAAATTATTTCATTCAGTAAAGCACTTGAAAGAATATAGGAGGTCTAGAGTGGATATTAACAGTAACTGCCACCACATCAAGGATCCTTTGGTCTCCTCACTCAGTTTTTGACATAATATTAGAGCCTTATGACTGGATTTTCCTTCTGGATAAATAAAGTAATACATTTCAATGAATTTGTGATACTACCATTACCTTTATTAATTTCACTCTGTTGATCTATAGCCAAATCCACATTCTGCCATAGGAAATGAGAACTTTTGAAGTAGGAGAGTAGGTATGTTCTAAAATCCCTGCTATAAAGAGACAACTTTATGCTACTCCTGCTCATCTCTCTTGGTTTACCCTCTCCTGTGCTGGAGAAAAGAGAAAGGAATATTGCAAAGAAATTTCCTAAGCTGACAACTGAAATAGGTGAACCTATTATCACTTGTAAAAATTATAGTTTATGGGGTTTTGGAGAATTGAGTCTTTACAGGCCTATATCATAATAAAGAAATCCCCAGAAAAAAACCTGCATAAGAGAATGTGAATAGAGAAGGCCTGGCTGAGTGGGGACCTCCAGGAACAGTGAGAATTTGTCATTTACAGCTCCTTTTGTCAGGACAAAAGGGGACAAGAGAAAAAAGCTCAAGAGCTCAGTATTCTAGGACTTACGACTTCTGAAAATCATTTAAAGTTTATGGCTTTGAGTTGGGTGGTCAAATACCATCTGGCAGAGCTGTCAATTGGTGCTGCAAAGGATGGAGTTGGTCTCTTGCAATTCACTGTGATTGTTGAGAGGGAAGCTGCTGAGGCAGTAGGATGTAACTTCTGAGCAAATTTCAGAGCAGCATCCTTTAGCAACTTAGAGGATTTGTGAGAGCTGAAGAAACTTCTTAGACTAACTTCTAATTGACCTTATAGAGGAAAGTTTGCTATGGCACAGCATTCTTGCACCATTCATAAGGTTAGCAAAACCCCCTCTGAACTCAAATAAGTGCAACAACAAAAGAATATTTGTCCAGTTATTCATTATTCCTTGTTTTTCCTGATTATGTGGTTTTAAAATTAGCCTCAAGATTCTTTAGCCTTAAGAATGTCAACCCAGCAGTTAGAGTTCCAGAAAGTAATAAGCATTTTAAGGAGAAACTGGAATGGGCATTCTGATGGATTAGAATGGTTCTGTACATATTCAAGTTACTTCATTTTCCCACAGTTAGATAATATTGCAGTAATCCAAAGAGTTGCCGAATACTAGATGTACAGGTGGAGGGTATTTTCTCTGAGGTTGGGGTTTTTTGGGTGGGTGGGAGGTATTTACATGGATTTTGTCTAGAAATTGTATAATAGACCAGGGTAGCTACATTATCTGCTTAAAATGCATAAATTAATCTCCAAATAGATGTTCACACTTTCCTTAAAATCACAAGGACAAATCCTTCAAGTTAGTCTTATTTTCAATTTTCAAATGCATTGCCTTATCTTCATTGCAAAGTGGCTGACCTGCAGTCAGATTGTGAGCAAGAAAAAATTAATGAGCAGTGAAAAATGTTGCTGAGTTACACACCTTCCTTGGCTACCTCTTCTGGAAGGATGTCTCTGCCTTCACAGTAGAGAAAATTGGAAAGGAAAGCCACTTATGGAGGGAACCTCATTGTTCATGAAAGCCATTTCCTTATAATTTTTAAACAAAAATACAGAAGTTTACAGACTTCTTTCCAAAATGTCTTGATAATTTTTTCACCCTGCTTTTGCTAACATCATGCTCCTTGATGATCTAAGGAGCATTCCCAGCTGCTCCCCTGTGTTATGGACTCCTTGGCTTGACTTGAAATGAGACATGGGTTTTGCTGTGCCCCAGGGTCTGTAGTTCAAACGCTCTCCTCTACATTGTTAATGGGGGCAGACAACCCCATCTGTAAAATACAATGCTTGTTCTCTCTTGATTCATGTGCTTCACAGAGACACGAGGTGAGGATACACTTCTAAACACAAATCAGAGACACAGATATAGAACATTAGTCTGTATTAACACTGTAAATACCAGTCTCAGAAAATATGAAATGAAACTTGGAACGAAGCGAAAACATATTACTGAAATGACATGATAAAATGAGGTTTGTGCTGCTCTGGATGTTTGTTCAAAAGGAAAAAATGGTGAAGCTCCCTGAAGCAGGATTGTCTGAGATACTTACCGCTGTTGTAGCTAAGCAACATTACATTAAGTAACATAATAAAATTAACTAAAACATTCATTCTTTCAAGTATTAGCTAGTTCCCTGTTCTCCAGGATATGACAATTATATAAGATAGTCTGAAAGGAATTCTATTGTCACTGTTTCAGCATTTAATTCCTGTCCTTCACCCTCTATTAAATCAATGAGAACTAGACACCTGGGTATTTTTGAAAATCCTATTAGGTGTGCCTTTTGTACCAATAGGTTATGAGATACTTTAAAAATCTGGGGTTTAGGACATATAGCTACTTCAGAAACATACATTAAAAAGAGTTGTGTGGCTTTAATTACTATTCTGCATTTTGACATATCCTGGAGTAAGAAATTGTTAACTTGCAGGTCATCTTGAATACAAACTGATCTATGTATTATAGTTGCAAAATATACACTGCTTTTTAAGACTCTGATGGCCTGCCTCTTGACTACTATTGGAGGCACAGGGCAATCTGATCACACCGTGCCCCTGACCAGGGTGGGCACTGTAGCCAGGATGTGACCCACGTTATTCACGTCACGTGCAATTCTCTCAAATCTTACTCCCAGTGGTGGAACCACGGGGTGGTGGAACCAAGGGGTGGTGGAACCAAGGGCAGGTGCAGGTCTTGGTCAGATTCCAAAGATTTTTGCATGGTTGGCTGTTGTGGCCAGATGACCTGGACTCCAAGAGTCCCTAGCACTCTGCCAGAGACAAGGTATCAGTTATGATCCTGTGTTTGCTGTCAGGGATCATGAAAGTTGCCTTATGGGCATGTATTTCCATGTCTTTTCTACTGTCCCAATAAAGCTTTATTTTATAATGTGTTGTCAGACTCCGGTACTGTTCAAACCGCAAACCCTTAGAACTTCTATGCTGATTATAATTCAGATAGCTGGTTTGGAGAAAAAATTTATTCCAATTTCCCTGGAGTCAGTGCAGCTTGATAGATAACTATTGTGGGGCACCCAGCTTGCAGAATTTCAGGTGTATTTGTATGGTATACTTGAAATAGTGTGCCAGGAGATTTTGTTTAGCAGTCATGAGTTTACCTTCTTACCTTCATCAACAGGATAAAATACTGAAGCTGTTGCACAGATTTTCTAATAAGAATACATTTTTGAAGGTAATATAATTTTCAAATATTCACGTATAATCAGATTTAAAATGTGTTCATTTTTTCCCTATCACAAGGCTTCATCCCACCCCAGATGCACTGTAATGAAATCCTTTGCTGGATAAGTAATTATGAATTCTAGGAAGAATGATTCACTTAGCTTTGCATTTGACTCTTTGTGATAGTCTCTAGCCAACAGTGAGAATATTTTTTTCCATGGTATGGAACGATAGTTGACGTAGGTTCTTCTAAATCCACCACCTGCTCTTTAATTTGCATTCATGTAGATAAAACATTTTTCATAAGGAGATGTCACGCTTCTTTTTGATAATGTATTTTATTAAATGCAAAACAGTGAAGTTAAAGGTCTGGATTAAACCAACAAAAGCAAATTTGCCACTTCATTCTTAACTTACTCCATATGCCTAGTTAATGCAGCACATAATAAGAAATTTGGCCACTGCACTAAAACCATTGTATTACCATTGGAACCAATGAAATGGTTTTGAAAGCTATACTGAAGTGTTGGAGCATTCCCTTCATTATTGTCTACTTATGTCATTCTTGTGATTAGTTCTGTTGTTGTTGGGTTTTGTTGTTGCGGTCATTTGGGCTTTTTGGTTTTTTTTACACCTGCTTATATACACACTAGTTGCTATCAGAGCATGCAAAAAATTACAATTCCCGTACTTTTCGTGTCTTTTTAAAAAATGTAAAGTCAAATCCCATGTATTAAATCTGATTGGAAAAAAATAGTGTGAAATTTCAACATGAACATGAAAAAAATCCAAACTTACCTTTAGATTTTTTCCTGTTTTCCATCTTCCATTCTTACCTTGATTTATAGTTTGTCAAGGTTTCCCAAACAGCTCTGGGGTTTTAGATTAACATTCTATGATGCTTTCCCATTAAAAACTCTATAGAATGCTTTTTTTTTCCCAGTTTAACCTCTCTTCTGTCATATTTTATACCTTATTTCATGCCTTGTTTTTCCTCCATCTTCCTTAATATGTAATTCCTTTTGTTTCCTTTTCTCTTACCTTTCTTTACTCATTTTTAATCCTTTTTCAGTTTAAATATAATTCTTCAACTTCTGATTATTTATAGGCAACCTTTAAATCAGCTCACTTTCACCAGGTAAGAATTTTGCTTCTTGTTGCTTATCTTGATGCTCTCTGTGATGGGTGAGACACAGAAATCTCGAAGGGGACTGTGAAGACCCTTTTGTGCAGTGCCCACCGAGTGAAACTCCCAGATTCTATGGCTGGTTTTCAGAAGGCTGAATGTGAATAACAACGACCTAAGTTAACCAAAGGTAACACTGAAATTCAAACCCATTTTTCCCTAGCTGTTTCTGAAGTACCTTTCCAGCGTGACACTGCTGAGTACTCTACTCTCTAGCAATTACAGCCAATTTACAGTTTTAGGTGGGGCTGAGACCACGTGGGGCAAGTCCCAAGTCCTTGCTATCTGTGTACATATTCCTGTTAATACACCTAACACCTTACAACAATACTCAGAAAAACCTCTTCAAAAGTCCAGGTTAATTAGCTTCTAAAGTCATGTTTCTGTCTAGCCTACCATGTTTTGCCTCAGCTTGGTTTGGTTTATTTTCTTTTCAACAACAACAGATATCCCCAAGCATCTCATCCTCCAAACAACAAAGAAAGCCTTATTGTAATCCTTTTCAAGGTAAATAGTTTCTTCCATGAAAAATGGCTGCTTGCTTCCAAAGCTATTTCCTGTGATAAACACTTAGGATACAAAGAATAAAAAATATCACAAATTAACAACTAAGCATTTCTATTGCCAAATTTTTACTTAAAGCCAAGATTGAAGGACAATTTATATACAAAGAATGCTGATACTTAGAGGACTTTGCATAGATGCACAATTGCAACAAGATCCTTTAGGCATAATTCAAACATTTACAAGGCTGGAGGAGCTTGTGTATTGGACACAGTTGGTTAGGTTTTTTTGGTAGCAAGAATTGCATTGTCCTTTTCTCGATATTTAAGGAACAAAAAATAAAGATATGTTTCTTTGAAATCCCTACTCAAGGCTTTCATATTACACCTTTGAGAGTACAGTTGGAGAAGTACTAAAAGAAAATGTTATTTTGTACATGTCATATTTTTAAAACCAGTAGAGATTTTAATTTTGTTTTGTTTGATAAACTCTTATTTTCTGATAATTATGTATTTTTCTAAAACCTCATTTTTTAATAATAATTATTACCATCTATAATAGGCATAATGTTTCATGAACTTAACAATAACTAATCTTTCATGTGTGAATTCTTGTTATTATGATTACTCCTACTGAAAATAATCTGGTTTATTTTTTAAAAGCTGATTTATATTTTGAAGATTTCCTTACATTATATTATTTTTCTTGAATGTATTCTTGCAGTTTCATAATGATCTCTGAAGACAGATCTTAGTCTTTTTGTAAAAGAAAAAAAAGACTAATGTTTCCCAAACTTTATGGGAAAATCAATGGTTCTCTCAGCACTTAAAAGATTTTTTTAATATGGGAGAAATGTTTTATATGTAGATAATCTACACAGAATATTTTTTTGCAGATATTTAGGTATGATCTTAATAATGTTTACGAAACCAACACTATGTCAGTATTTAGATAATAACTTATATGTTAAACTATGTCAGTGCTAGCATTTTGGAAAAAAAAAATATAGGAAATTAGATCACCTTGCAGTTAGGGTAGAGAACATAAAGCGGTATTTCAGAGTTATTGTCATATATTTGTGACATCCAAGAACTCTCGTAATCTCAGCTGTATAAAACAGTAAGGACAAATTTGCTTGCCTGATCAGGCAAGTTAAAAATTCATTGAAGAAGGGCATAGCCTTCTGCAGGTCCTGTGTGTCGTGTGACAGCTGCATGCCCATGACTTGGAGACTTTTGGTCTTGCTAATGGCACCAGGAGCTTGTATTTAAGCCACTGAATCCCCATGGAAACTTGATTCAGTTCCATATGATGCCTGCACATAAGTGCCTCCGTATGGGTTAGATATCCATACTTTTGTCATGGTTTATGGACATCTACTGAAGATAGCAGGTGTAATAGAGAAACATTAATCTGACAATAAAATCTTCAAGTAAAAATGATAATATTCATGATTGTGAAATCATGTGAAGTATTTTAGCCATGATGAGTTGTACTTTATTTTGATACTGAGGTATCCTTAGACAAAAACATTCCTGCTGGGGAAACTTCTGGTAATACTTTACTGACTTCCTCTCAGCTATTCCATCTTGGCAGAAGCTTGAAACAGTTTCTGTTTGAATGCCACTTCTTGAATCAATGAAAAGGTGTCATAATCATGTTTACAGAATGTACTCTTGTCCGTGGTATCAAGCATATGGCGTGATAAATATTGTACCTGCCATATGGAGTCTGAATATCACAGGAAATGTAACTCATTAGCCATATCTCTACTGGTGATTAGATTTAGTATGCACATACGTTCTGCATATTACTGTGGTTGTAACTAAAAGTAGGATGCTAAGAGTCTGTACTTATTTACTCCACAATGTCCTCCAAGAAAATTCCCTCCTTCCAGCTGAGCCAGTAGGAGTTCCAATAACTTTGTCTCAGCTGGAAATTGCTCTCTGCAATAAATCATGGTCATTTCATGCTTTGATGAACCATACTGAAATGTGTTAAAAAAAACCCCAACAACTTATACAAAGCAAATTCTTGCTGTAATCAACATAGCATATTTTTGCTCTAATAACTAAGAAAAAAATGTCAACAATTGCAAACAGTCATAAAAATAAGAGTTTATAAAAAACTCCTTATATGGCATTAGTCTCTTGAGCTCTGCTTTGTACAGGCTAAAGTGGTACAGATTTTTGCTATGTGTCTGAATGTTGCTTTGTCTATGTAGGCAGACAAGGGTATGACATAATTGTTCAGTCATATGCACTCAATATTCTTAAAATGAGGACTGTTTTGAAGAATGTGTTCATCCAAGTGGCATTCAGAAATTTTTATTTTTTTATGTTTTCCTTGATGGTAGAGTCACCAAAGGATAGCAAGTCTGATTATTAATGTAATTGTATAAATACAGTGTTGGAAATTAAAATAATTGACAAATATATTTGCAAAAGTATTTGAATGAAGGAATAGTTCCAAAGAAATGTGAAGGAAAAGAACGTTGTGTTGAAGTAATAATCTATATTTTCTCAGTGGTAGATATGAGCTTTGGCTCAAAGACAGCAGACATTGCAAGTTGTCTTGAATTATCATCCTATACATCTTTATGGCCATGACAGATTTTCTCTCCCCTTTTGACACACTAGTTTCAATTTGCTAGACAAATGGAACTAGACTATGCACCCATTGGTAACAAGGAAAGTCTTATCAACTTCCTGTCCACCAAGAAGGGAAAACTGTAAAGGGGAGTGTGGAATTTAACAGAACATGGAAAGATAGAGAGATAGATAGATAGATAGATAGATAGATAGATAGATAGATAGATAGATCGATCCAAACAAAATGTCTGATTTTCTCAAAATGACAGTAGCACCTTGCTACTTCCATTGTTTTTTTCTTAACTATTTCACATGTTATAGCAGCAGCAGATTAATTTCATGTTATACATTCCCTTTGGATGATTTAAAATCATTGGTATGGTATTTTCCACAACAGCTTAATTACTATACATGCAATAAATGCACTCAGTTTGCATTGCTGTGCAGGCCTATTCTGGAATTAAGAGAAATTCTTTTGATCCAGCTTTCCTTGACTAATTAGAGACAGGACAAAATAGCATCTCTTTAGTAAGTGTCATTGTTATACAAATGTAATCAAATTTTTAAGATATTAAATAATTGGGGAAAATGTGCTTTTGGTGTAAGGGAATACCTCAGGAAAAAATGTAAATTTTGAAGTGTTTGAATGGCAAATTACTGAAACATGAAATTACAGCATCATAGAATGGTTGATATTGAAAGGGACCTGTAGGAGTCATCTTGTCCCAAACCCCTGCTCAAACAAGGCCAGAACACACTACCAAAGAACACATCCAAATAAATGGCCTTTGAATATCATCAAGAATAGAAACCACGAGCTCCCTGAGTAACCAGTCCAACACACCTCAGTGTGCCAGCGCTTGGTCACCCTCATGGATAAACAGTGTTTTCTGATCTTCAAATGAAGTTTCCTGCCTCCGTTTTTGACCACTGGCTCTGGTCCTTGTTCTGTCTTCTTTTCCCTTGTCCCCCATCACACCTTTAGGTATTTATACACATTTGATAAGACGTCTCCTGAGTACCCTCTTTTCCAGACTGAGCAGTCTCAACTCTCCCAGACTTGCCTCTGAGAGATGCTCCAGTGCCGGGATCATTTTTCTGGTCCTTTGTTGGGCTCTCTTCAGTATATCCATGTCTCTTGTGATCCGAGGAGCCCAGGACTAGACTCCAGGTGTGGTCTCACCAGTGCTGGGTAGAGGGGAAGGATCACCTCACTTGACCTGCTGGCAGCACTGGGAAAGAAGCAGGAAGAAAACGGGAATGAAAAGACAGAAATAAGGAAAAATAAAGTTACGCGCAATTTTTTTCTTATATTCTTTGTCTTAAGAGTCAGGGAAGGGCATGCCAGTGTTCAGCCATGCAAGCATTTATTAAGAAGGTACAAAAAATATAGAAATTAAGCAGATCAGTAAAAACAATCTCATAGTAACTTAGATGTTGAATATTGCTTCAAAATTTTATAAATTATTTATACTACAAATTATGATCAAGCATTCAATAGTATTCATCTACACCTTATGGAAGTATAAGTTTCCATAAAGCACTTTATGAAAGTTGTCATTATTTAGGTGGAGAAAATTATGCAAAATGATGTAACGTGATTTGCCAAGAGTCTCAAAATAAGCCAGTAGCAGGCTTAAAATAAAACTGAGGTCTCTGGGGACCCACCTGATATCCTTTGTGTAGGAGTACATTTTGCATTGGACATTGGTTAGAAAAATTCCATTTTTCATTTCAATTATAAGTTAAAAGTAGTATAATTAATATTAATTAGATCTCTTATATTTTCCAGCTTGCTGATTAATCTAAAAATATGTATATATTATTTTTTGCAGATAAAGATATGACGTAAAGAGGATTAAATTGCAATATAGTTTATTTTTATGTCCACTTGTTTGATTTCAGCATGCATTAAAAAAAAGACCCTAAACCAAACAAATAACAACACTACAAAACCCAACAATTAAGCTTCTTTTTATTAATTGCATTTTATATTAATGGCAGATTTCTGCTTTCAAAGATAATTTGCTATAAATTCCCTCAGGTGAGAAAGTTCATCTTAACTTATAAATTTGAACTTAGAAGAGAATTTAGCTCTAGTGTGTTGCAAACAATTTTCAGGTGCCTGCAAATTCAAGTCTTCTGTAATTTTGCTTAAAGCTTTTAGGTTACGCTATTTATGACCTTTTGATGGCAAAGAAAGGGATAAAATGAGGCTACAAAAAATTGCAATCAGAAACAATGCTTTTATTATTGTTCTTTGGTCCCCTGTATTCCAGAACTTTTATACCACCAACCTGGTATCTATATTGCAAACATCACTGTCAGGCCAACATACAACTCTATATGGAGGTGAATATCAATTTTCCAATTCATAGTTTAGCTTTACAGTTGTATGAGTAGATGCAATTAGACAGAGGCAGCTCATACTTTCTGAAAAAAAGTGTTTCTGCAACATGGACACTGATTATTCTTAAATCCAGAAATTTAATGAAGAATATATCTCTGTTTAAAAGAACAGCATTCCTCTCTGATCAAATAAATATTCGGGCAATTCAAGTATCCTAATAAGCAAAGCAGTGATGAAAGAAATCTTTCACACAACTGGTAGCATAACTATATCATGTAGATAATTTTTGTTATGTTTTGTCAAAGAATCTTAAATTTTTCCCTATCTTTGCTTCTACAAATACAAATGACAGATCTCTTTCCATATTCTCTTCAATGACATTTGCAGTAAATTTAATTTATAATATTGTACCAAGTATCCACTGCTACACTGTCATTGAGATTATTGAAATGATAGTTCTGCTAGATAATCTATCAATCCAAACTGCAGGACTTGGGCCAATCTCGTCTATATTAAAATTACCTTCCCTGTAAGAAAGACATAATTCTTCTCCTTTCTTTCACAACTTTGCCTTCTGTTTTGAGTTTTATGAATAATTGCTTTCTACTGATCAAAACCAAATTCTAATATACTGCACAGATGGTCATTGATCACTATAAGCACTAATGTATAAATAAAAATATGTTTATGTTTCAAACTAAAACTGACATCTCTATAATAAGACCTCATACACACAAGCTAGTACATTACTATACCATACCCAGAGAGGCTGATTGCTCAGCTTCTGTGAGAGATTTTCCAGCTGAAATATGGATCCTATATTAATGAAATATAGAAATATTAGTATATATTTTCTGTGTAAAAAACCCTCTATGTATTTGATTGTTAAATTAACTGAACCCTAGGATTCTCCATTAATTAAGATAGTACTGCAGGTATATATTTTAACCAAAGTACATTTACAACTTTGTCTTGGTATATCACTATAATCCTGTTTTTTAATTCTGTTTTAGATGAGAAGTCATCTGATATTCCTTTCCCAATCTCTAGTGGATAATTACCCATGCCACATGATCACCATGCAATTTATGTACAGTTGCTCATCTGTTGTTGATAAAGGTCATAAATAAATATATAGCAAGTCAGAACTGTGATGCACTAGAAATGCTTTCAGGGCTATTGGCACTTGAAAAACTTAAGTAAATATGATTGAGGAGAGGAGAGGAGAGGAGAGGAGAGGAGAGAATTTCGTTCCGTTTTAAAAATTACCTGAGCATGACTTTTTCTTTCTCATGCACCATGTAATCTATATTAGGTTTGACAGATGTAGACCAACAGTTTGGAAATAAATGAAAACAGGTCTCTACCCTGAAATTGTCCATACCTTCTCTTTAAAGAATTGTTCCTTGCTGATTGTGAGAATGGCCACTAAGTTGCTATTCTGTAAAATCCAAACCAGGACTTATTAAGGAAAAAAAAAAAAAAAAAGGAACTAATCAAACTTGTTACAGAAAGGTCTAAATTTAAAATAATTTATGGTTTTGGTAAAATCTGAATGTTTTATATTTCTTTAAATTCATGACTTTAGTCTATCCATTAGCTAAGGTCTTCTTGCCAAAGCTACTGTACTGTACAGCGTGCTTTTAAGGTTAGACTGTCTTCACTAAATTCTGAAAGTATCTCAGGTGTTGTAAGCATTGTCTGCTCTCCTTTTCCCCAAAGAAGCAAGGAAACTCTTAGAAGTCAATAAAAACCTTACTGTTGACATCTCAGTGGTTTGAATCTAACCTTAACAATGGTGTAGGAAGAGCATTTTTCTTTCTTGGGATATTGTCTGCTTTCTTCTTATTGGACTTGAATGGTTCTATTAAGTAGGACAGGATAGCTCCCAATTCTTCTGCTCTTACATGTTAGATTATGAGACGTTGAAAAAATGATCTTAGAATTTATTTATAATTTTCCACTCTGGAAATTTCCCAAGAAAGTTCTTAGTTTGTTTTTTTCCTCTACCCATAAACAGAATTTTTTGGTCACTTTGGCAAATAGTGCACTTCATTACTGCTATAGGAAAAGCATTATCATCAAGCAATATTTTAAAAGGAGATTATGAAATGAAAAAAAATCAGAAAGTACAATTTCTTTTATCGTCTTTTTATCTTTTCTTTTTTCTCCACATTTTTAGTTTTTCCCTTGTAATACTGCTTCCATTTTCTAAACTTCACTAATCAAAGCACCTTCTCTTTTCTCTAGGTGTTTCAAGGAAAAATAAAGCTCATGATTCATGCCACTTAAAAACGATGTTTTCTCAATGTTACTGCTGAGAAAAAAAGAGAGAGTTTTGTCTACAGATTGTTGGCCAAAATAAAATATGTGAAGATGAACAGAAAAATCACTCTAAAGTGAAGAAAAAACAGAAATTTGCAGATGAATATGTTGCCTGACTGGCAGCTGCTTACCTGTGTGAGTTATAAAAGGTATTGTTGGAAAAGGACACTCAGTCCCCACCTTTTGGAGCAGCAGAAAAAGGTATATAGACACTGAAATATATAAGAGGCAAAAATATAAAAGTTTAACACTTGTCACGTGCTAAAGAGTGTGTAAGGCATTAACTGATAAAAAAAAACCCCTTCATGATTATTCTGCATAGATTGAGTCTGACTAAATCTTATCTACTTTCTCCCTGTTAGAAGAATGATGCCCATAAGAGCACAGTTTGGTCATATTTTCTATTTACTCTTACTGTTCTATTGTTTATTATAGTGCTTTCCAAAGTAACATCTAGGTTTCTAGTGGACTACTCCTGGGCCAAGTCAATACCTATTGCTTTTTATTCTTTCAACAACAAATGTCTTCCTAGAAGATCTGTTGTAGTGCTCAAAGCATGCCAATGAGATGCAAAGTCAAAAGCATTTGAGTCCTGGAACCAAAAATCTCAACATGCAAAAGCAAACCCACAAGCTTTGTTTGGTGAAAGAATGAGAGGTCTCCTCCTGAGTTCTGCCTGGATCAAATTCCTCCATTACTGTAACAGTGATATATTTCCCTCATAACTGATGCTTAATGGCTATAAATATTGTTGTCTGCCCCCTTCCAATTATGACTAAACCCAAATTGCCTAAGAGAAGTTTACTTTAAAACACAGCTAATGTGAATAACAGACTTCTTTGCCTTGTCAAAAAAGCCATGTGGTGTTATGGCTCGCCTTTCATCCAGGTTTGGAATTAGTTGCTAAACAACCATCATTGTTAAGATGCCTTTTTGTACACCCCCAGCTTCCCACTTCCCTTCCACAGAGGCCAGGCGACTGTCACTTTTACAGTCCATCCTACTGGATACCTCAGATCTCTCAAATGACACTACAAGTTTGTGTGTGGGGAACCAACTCAGTGACCAGCAAAGAGCACTGTCCTCACTCTAGAATACAGATTGCATTGGATGTTAAATCTGTGTTTGAACCTTGCTTTAAAAATACTTACCGTAGTGAAGAACTCAGGATAGTTAAATTTCTAAGAGGTTTTGAGTCAAATATATCAACATTGTTTTATATGTAAGAATCTTTAAAATATTGTTAAGTACTACATTCCAAAATCCCCAGACATCCAACTTCTAGTAAGCTGTACTCCATTTTATTTTCCAAAATATAAGCATATGGTACATTTAAAATTATTTGATTGCCTACAGTGGTATTTTTATAACTAAGTATGTGCACTGTTTATCTTAAATAGATTCCCAACAATCATTATCATATACTAAAACCCAATAAATTGTAAATATAACACAAAATAAATATTTCATTCTGTTCCTAAATGCATCCTGATTACAAAATAATTACCAATTGGCAACAAATATCTAATTTAGTGTTTAGGTGTATTATGGGCTAAAGTAAAGGCATACAAGGGACATGGGGCCACATTCCATGACAGAAAGGTTCCAGACAACTGTTTGATCAGTCTTTGTGATGCATAAAATATGTCACAGCTGTACTATAAAAGATATCAGCCATCAGGTAAGGCTGTCATTTGCGCTTGCTGGATTGTATTGGAAAAACACAGTGTTTCTGCCTTGCACTTGTGTGGGATTATTGCTGGAGAAAACACAACCTATTTAGTCTACATACATATTACCATAACCCTGCTCTATTTCAAAAGAAAGTAGTCATAAAATAAACATGGTAAGGAGAATAGATCTGGTTGATATTTTGTTTCAACATACACCCATTTCATGCGTTATAAGTTGTGAATATGTTAAGTACTGGTCTACATTAAAGCTAGGTTCTACAAAAGGATTGCATATTTCTCTGGGGACTAGTTCCTTTCATTTGATTTCTGTTATGCACACATCTTATTTTAGATCAAAATCTAAGCCTGTGTCACAAATAATATGTATGACAAAAGAACAATGGCAGTAAAAAGAGACCAAAATGTATACACATTTACTATATTTTCCATTAACTCACAGAATTTTTTAAAAATGTATTTATTGAGGCATCCATATTATTAACATATTCATCAAAATACATAGAAACCAGAACTGCTAGAATTTTAGTAGAATTTAAAGGTGTTGTGTCCACTATGTTTGCCCAACAGGAAGCATCTTTATCAAAAATTAATATCTCATTTTTTATTGGGTAGAGAGGAAATTTCATACTCTAGCATAACAAAAATTGAATGTTAAAATAACCTTGGAGACTGGCCTTTGCAAACATTTATTAAATGTAATATGGTCATATAAAATATAATATTTTAATATGGGAGATGTAGAAAGCACACCAAAATGTGTTGGGTAGACCAGTAGTTAAAGCTTATAACAGCTGTTGCATCAAAAAGTATCTTTATTGAGATGTAGAGATAGATGTTATTCTCTTTTTCTAGTTTAATGTGTTTATAGTTCAGAGTAATGAGTTTAGTGTTGATGATTTGAGATTTTACTCTGGGGTCTTTTGGTGCTCAAAATTACTCTAATTTGCAGGATGAAACACTTGCATTAGTTAAAAAAGCCACAAGAAAAAACAGAAATGTGAGATAAGGAATATTATCATAAAGGTAAATTTATTCAGATTCACATGAAATGATACACAAGCTGATGAATAACAATTGTAGCTTTCAAGGCCATTAGAATCAATTTTACCTGTTGTGTAAATATCTTGGGGCTTTCAAAAACTTTTCAAACTTAAACAGACATATCTAAATGACAGTTTTAGCCTTAGTTGCTCAGTAAGAAAATGAAAGTCATTATTTTTTTAATTGAGTTTGAAGAAACACTTTTCACAGAGAATTAACATACGGCACAACAGACAAAATCGATTAAGGCCCACCATCTGGCAGAAGTCTAGAAAAGTTGCTGCCATATGTTTTGACCAAGACTGCAAAATAAACTGTTTTATACTGTCAGCACCTCCAGTTCTGTTTTATAAATTACATTTGGTTTTATTATATATATGAAAAAGATTAGGAAAGGTTTCATCTATGACTGGCTGCTTAATTGGAAAACAGACGCTATATAAAATTTTAAAACAGGCACAGGGTGATTTGGGCTCAGTTTGAAAGCTGTTTGACAGCTGTAAGTAACAAAAGTGCAAGGATTGCTATAAATTGTTTATTAGGCAGATCTTTAATTCTTAATAGGTTATATTTAAATCATTCTTCAAGATTCAACAATTGTAGCTTTTCTTTGACAATTACAGAAGAAAATGCAATACAAAATTCCTAGGCAGAGGGGAAGAATGTTCATGAAATTCATACGTAACATCAAGAAGTGGCGAAATGAAAAAGAAAAAAAACCCATATATTTTTCTTAAAAGGATATAGTTTCATAAAGAATAGATTTTAAAAATCAGTATATATGTATGTTTCTGTTGGAAAAATAACATCTCAGGTTCAAATGAAATTTAGGAATGTTAATCTCTTTTGCAGCTGCTATTTTTGTTTTATGGTATTTTTACAGCTGTTTTTAATTTCTTTTAAGAAATACTAAACCTTTCAGAGTATTCCCAAGTGAAACACCATGGTACAGATAATTGGTTTCATTGCAATTCAGATTATGAACATCATTTTTCAGTTGTTACTTTCAAACTATATACACAGCTAAATCTGTAAGCCATTTTCTTTATTTCAGCTACTATCAAAAAGGGAGAAAATAGCATAAAGTGTCACAAAGCCTTAAAGCCTTTGTGAGGATTTGTGATCTTTGAAAATATTTACTGTCTTATGAGGAATGTTCATAATAAATGCAAAACTATCTTCTGAGATATTTCTGTTTATATGATATATATATATGAGAACAGATCAATTATTGCTGGCATAAGGCATTATAAATTGACCTTTCTATGCACCACAAAATCCCTTGTATTCTAAAGAGGTCCATTCAAAGGAAATATGGGTAAAGAAGAATTTTAATTCAGTTTTGAATAAGTTTCACGGCAACTACAACTGAAGAGTTGTTAATAAAATCTCCAGCATTACCTCTGTCCTGCTCTTTGTGCACGTCACGTACTAGTTTGCTGTCAAAACTCTAGTAGGAAAAAACCAGACTTTTTCTCCCACCCTTTCCCTCCCCTAAGCCTTTGGTTAATACAGGGGACAAAGTGCTAAGCAACATCTGGATATTTCTTTTCATCCTTATGTTCAACATGTGGTTCCACATTGTATTTACGACACATCCTCTAAGCCCTGAAGCAAATAAGCTTTTATTTTTCTTCATAGGCTTCTATCTATGTCATCACTGTAATATCAGTGTACTTCATAAGGAGTAATGAATTTATTCTCAGAACATTCTTGTGAGATCTGGAAATACTTGAATGAATATTTACAATGATAGAACAGAGAGAGGCACTGAGAGGTGTAGTAACATTTCAAGCAAAGCAGAAGCCTAGACTGCTCAATTTTAACCCATGCCATCTTTCACAGGACAGCTCTCACTTTTCCAGAGGATTCTAGGTCACTCAGGTTGATCAAAACTTGCCTTATTGTTGCCCAGTGAAGACCTAACTCATATTGATCTGAATTTATACAGTTTGATTTTGACCTGAAATTAAATGGAGAACAAAAGTCAAATACTTACGTGATCAAATAAAAAAGGACCTTATCAAAACATATACACACAAGGAAGCCAAGTTCATGCTGCATGTGTAACCTCAACTTTGTCATTTCCGGACTCTGAGTGATTCTCTTTTTGTTGCACGTTTCACTTAACACTAGGGGTAGGAGGCAGTGTCAACATTAAAATATTTGTAAAGAATACTTGACAAACATAGAAAATTCAAAATATTTTGTTGTTTTGCTAGCCAACAGTGACATTTTGATTCAATATATCTTTTATTCATACATTTTTAAAATCTCCTTATACATATTAACAAATAGTGAGGCAGAAAGGCTTACCTCATTCCATATATATATATATGTATTTCAAATCTTGCTTTCTTTCATATTCATCTTCACATAATTAAAAAAAAAAAAAAAAAAGAAGAAAAGAAGAACCTCTTCAGGCTTGGCTTTACTCCCTATGGACTGTCACTCATTTTGGAATTCCTGTGAGCTACAGACACGTGCACAGAACCACAAAGAACATAAAGCAGACAGTTATGACATCAATTACAAAATTCACCATGAATTCATGTGAACCCTTAGCCTGGTTCACACATCAACACCAATTTCACTCCAGCACTAAGAGACATAGTAAGACTGATCCCCAGGCCAAATTTCATTTTTTTAGGCAAATACTCATTGCCATCTTTGTGACATAGGAACCCCTCTTTTTAGAAATGGAATATACGGGAGACTAACCTTATGTTATAGACAGTTGAGACTTAGGGCTTATTAAAATAAAGAAAGTGACCAGAAGAACAATTGAAAAATATACCATGCAGGAATTTCTATTTTGTAGTTAGCTATTAAGGGCTCATTTGTTTTTTTTTTGTTTTCAGCTCAAGTCTTCATTCAAAAATAAGTTTTGCAATTTAAATTGGCAAAATTAGAATTCTTCATAAGCATTCATCACCAAATTTCTCAGGAAACCATGTTCTGAGAGAAAGTGTTTTTTTTTTTACTGACAGGTATTTCATATTTTTATTGATAATCCAGCAAAACATTAAATTTTTGCTGGCAAAACTTTCAGGTCATATCAGAATGGGTGAAGTAGTAAGTTATGATGAGGACACAAAAGTTTTAGCACCTGATACATATTACTTGTGTAACTGATCTCAATCCAACATCATACACTTTATGGCAGACATATGTACAGTCGTACATCTGGCAACAGGACTGGATGATTATACTTTGGAAATTAGTGACACACTAGAAGATAAAAATAATGATAAGTAACTGGCTGAACCTGACCTACCAGCACAGTTTGGTGACTATGGTGGAGCTGGTCCCTGGTCATACAGACAAGGGAATAATGGAGGTAATAATCAACCTTGTAGAGTCAGATATTGAAGAAGTCCTCAACTTAGTAAGGTGATCAAGGTCCTGTGAGTCACCAGCCCCTAAAATAAAAGAATTGTTTAAAAAGGAGACTTTTCTTACACAGTCTTGGCATCTTTGACCATAATAAATTTGTAGGTCAAAGCATTTACATGCAAGATAGAATGAGAGAAATATGGAAAATAATATACATTTTATGAAAAAATTAAGTATATATCATGAGGAATTGGAATAGAAAATGTGGATTTTTTGCCAATCTTTTAATTATTGAAAAAAAGGTAATATGTGTCCCATATATTATATGATATGGTTCAATATTTATAACAATTACTTCTTGATCAAAATTCTTTTCAGATATACCAAAATGATAACTTATAAATATCCAAGTCGTTTTCAGGAAGACGGGTTTTTTGGTTTTTTCTTTCTTAAAGACAGACTCAATTTATAACTCACATTTTATCAGAATAAACCCCATATCCATCATAGTTAAAAATAACACGTACTTACTATATCTAAAGAAGATTACAGAATGGAGATATTGTGGGCATTTGTATTTTTTCTATCTTTCCACTTTTTCTACTAACAACATTTGGCATACGGTGTTTCATAATTTCTTTCACACAAGCAATCAGGTGTTGTTTCGTTAGTTTTATGAATGTTTGCCAGGGGAATAAGAGACTGAACTTTACTCTCACTCCCCCCATCCCCCCCGCAAAAAATATGAACATATAGAAGAAATGATATGAAAACCACAAAAGCTTACAGAATAACTCAAGGGGAAATCTCCTGTCTGACTGTTTTCCAATAACTTAACTGAATTTTAAAATATACTAGATTCAAAGGCACAGTGTCCTTAGAATCAAAAGCTAAAGACTGCTCCATTCCTGAAATGATCAAATGGAAATTTATCAGGCAATATAATTATAACATAAACAAAAAACAACCAGAGAAACAGCAAGAGTAATATGAGAGAGAGAAAGAGAGAGAGAGAGAGAGAGAGACCAGGAGAGAGATATAGATATTTGGTAAATTAAATGTCAAGGTAAATGGAAGGAAGATCCAAAGGAAAGTTAATTGCTGAAAGCAAATAAGATTTAGAACTTTACAATAAGATACTCAAGTGAAAGATATACATGGAAACAGACAGGTTTCAAAACATCACTTGCCAGATTTATTCATTTTAATTGAAGTAGGGGATGACTGCATCTCAGAGCTCATCTGTTTTATCAGGTACAATGGAGAATGTATGGAAGAAATGTAGGGAACCACCTAAGATGAAGTTTGCTCACTTCAACTCATTTTCTACTGCTTTCAAGCCACGGCTTATGAGGGACGATGACAGGGCTTCTGAGGGTTATGTTTTTTCCTGAGCACACAACATGGTTCATATTCTAACATGTTTTATTCACTGTTTCTTCAATTTTGTACTTCATCCACAGACTTTACAAGAGAATAATATATTCTTCCTTACTGTGCCATAATACTGAAACTTGGTAGTACTAAGCCAGAAGAATATTTTTTTGCAATATTCCAGCAGCAAAACTTTAAGGAGTGAGGAATACCTTAATTTACCAAACTGGTGGGTTCTCCAGCCTTACTCAGGGTCTTAAAGGGCATGGATGAGTACAGACATGCCTAAACACCTCTTCTGATATTTCTAGCTGTTTCACAGGAAATCTGCTTTAACTTAAAAATCACATAGCTAGTTCAGTGTTATGTCTAATCTTGAAGGAATTGTTTGACCTAATGGCTTTAAATTTATTACCTTACCCACTCAGAGCACTGGCAAAAGAGCATTTCCCCACATAAGTTACTATTTTTTGGTAAAACTTTTCTAAAGAGTGAAGTTCTTCTGAAAAGGTAAAATACTCCCTAATCCTGGACATCACTGTGATTGCAACAGGGGAGAAAATCCCTTCTGATCCTTAAACTGGGTATTCTGCCAGAAACATAGCATCTTAGAAACATGCACATAGATTGAGAATGAAGAGGGAAGCAATCCCTCTCCTCACTGTCAATCGGAATGCCAGGATTGCTGCTGAGTGCCAGTGGAGGCTAAGGATGAGTAAGGGTGGTGGGCCCCATCGTGTTCGTGGAGGCCAGCGTGCTTTGAGACACAGAGAGGCTTCTAGGAGGAATAAGCTCTGGCATAGGTCTGAAAACATGTAACCCACCCATTTTTCATGCTAGATCATGGATTGGTCATGGGATTCATGCTTGGTCATGGGATTAGTCCAGTTAAGTTTTATTCAGCAAGAGCTTTTGGGGTTTATCCTAAAAGACAATTTACTTCACCAAATTTAGGTATAATGAATTACACATTGTTTCCTCATATTAAAAAAAAAAAAAAAGGCTATGTATTGGAATCTTATTGCAATTTAGGTATTAGAAAGACTAAATTATAAAGCCGTAAACATGCTTCTACAGAATGTGCATATAAAAGGCATTGTCAAAAGCTGATCACATAGCATGAAAGAGCAGAACCAGATTAAGATCTGTAAAATTTCCCGAATTCTGAAATTCATTTTTATTTCCATTTGTGGTACTTCTTCTGGTATGATGATTTTCACTGATACACATAAACAGACTAAAAGTGAGCAAAGATTCCCCTGCAATCAAGAATTAAGTGTGCTTAACAAATAAGAGCTATTTTCACAGGAAAACAAATGTTATACTACTAAACTAATATAGAATATGACATACATACAAAAATATATTTTTCACCTTAAAAAAATAAATTTGTACTTACCATTTATTTTTGTAGTTAGACCAATGAGGACTTGATTTTGCACTCTGATCTTCCCAGTTTTTCTTTTGCTAACCCAAACACATAACAAGAATCTGTTTAGGTAACATATTGTTCTTTTTATACTTGGAAATAGCTTACTACAACAAAGTTACAGTAGATTGTTTAATGGTTGGCCTAATTTTTCAAATCAATACACCACAAGCTCACAGATAGCTTACATTTCTTATAGCCCTTGCTTTGATAAGGTGCTAACGAACACCAAGCATACAGCCATTGCTCGGGCATCAAATACTTTATTACAATATATCCTAAAACCAAAAGACATTGCAATTTTGTGTCTGTATTCAACTGCTTTGACCCTAAAAGACTGTGTCATTAACGAACCTGAGCCCTTTCTGTCTATGCCCTAAACAGTAAGGAGAGAAGAGTTGTTTCCAAATCAGGACATAGTGACAAGTTACCCTCTCCTGTAGAGCTCGGACAGAAATGCATGCACAAACAGAATACCACCTTAAGGTCACCATTTTCCTCATGGCACACTAAGCCTAAAACATGTTATTCTGGCAGGGGCATTTTGTGTTCTTGTGAAGTTCACTTTTTAAAATCAGACATCACAATGCCCACGGCCATAATAGCATCTCAAGGGGGAAAAAAACCAGCACTTTCTTTCTTGTCTGTAAAACCACATACCCCCAGTAAAGCTAAATTGAACAAAACTACCCTCATGTTTTCAGGATTTTCAAAGAAATAATGTAACAGTAGCCTACAGGTGGTAACATTTTAAGAAAAGTGCATCTGAATGGAGACCAAAGATTCCAATGCCCGTTACAGGACAAAAAGCAGGACCCGAAGGAAGAGGAGGTACATGCCTCTATTTAACATAAGTCCTAGTGTCGAGCTCTTCATCTACAGCAGGAGGTGGCCCCTCCTAAGGCTAAGTGCCTTAAATTGTACTTGCACAGTTCAAAAGTGGGGGTCTCTGGGGTAAACTTCATGAGGAAGGAATAATGCTTTTTAAAAAAATTTATTTTCAAGTAAAGTAAAAAGTTTAATTCAATATACAGATGTGCTTTTTTTCCCCCCCTTTGATCTCTGAAAAGCTCTGGGTAAACACATCTAACAGCTCTCAGCTGCATTTGTTTAGCTTAGGTAGCTGGAATTTTACAACAGGCAGTTGGAAGAACAATTGGATTTCTACTGCAATTTTCCGAAAGAGATTGAACAGTCTTTTCAAGCTAAATAGGACCTCAGAATAGAAATTTACCTGTTGTAAATTTAGATTAATTGTAATTGAGATAAACAGAACTATGGATGTCTTATTCTCTGTAGCTGATTCCAAATTCTGTAAATCTCAAGCAACGATACAAACTGTTAGTATGCTCAAATTTTTAACCATGTATTTATATTTTTAAAAAATCCAACATGCAACAAAATTTATCCCTTATCACATCTATAATTTTTTTACTAGCTGATCAATATCTTATTCTTAAAGAAATCTGCACAAGTAGCATTTAGGTTGTAGGTTTTTGTAGTTTTTCCCCAGTTTTCTGGAGCACATCTGATAACAATACATGAAAAAATTGAGTTTTTCAGTCAGGACTATGTTCTGAAAAAGGAATCATAATTTCGAAAAGCAGTGGTGTTGTGGTAGTGATATGGTGTATTTGAGATGTGTATGCAGGCACATGCATACAGCAGATTGAAATATGTGATGTTGAAAGGCTTTTCTGGCAGCAGCTTGGAGTGCAAATGTAAATCATTTCCTCTTTTAGCACTTAGGCAAGTGTACAAAATGTTGTTTTACCATCATCTTTAGATTAAATACAGAGAATGTTATGTTATGTATACATATGTGTTCAGACATACACACACATGCAAACAGTGAAATATAAAATGCTTATAAATAAAGCCATGTTACAAAATTATGTTTGTATGAATTTACTTTTTCATATAGCAAAAAGTACACCCATACCAACATATGAATACAAATGTATATTTTCCATCAAAATAGAAATAATTTATTGTGCATGTATGTGTCCTTACTTCTTGTAAAGGATATTAAAATACCTTTGATCCTTTTATGTAGTTTGGCTAAAAATCTATTACATGTTTTGGCAAATGCTGACAGTGATTTTTCAGTTGAAGATCTTTTCACCCTCACCTGATGTCATTAAAACTAAAGGACAGGGTGAATACCTTCATGTGGAAAAAAGAATGTGTCAGTGAGAATTATTCTGAGGTGGTAGAAATGGGCCTTCTCCCTTTCTTCTTTAAAATAAATGAAGTGATTTTAGCTTTTCTTAAACTCAAATGCACAGTAATGGATTTTTCACTGAGTTCCCTGTAAGTAGATCCTATTGTAAGGATAAAATGTTTGTACTACCAGAAACATAGACCAGATATACCTTAGCACTAAAACAGCCAGACTGTCTTAATACCAGGTTCCTATCCAAAGCACATGAAAGCAATTAAAAAATAATTAGGAAAAAAATTAGAAAACCTATAAAAATACAGACCTACATCTAAGCTACATCATTAACTCTTAAACAAGTAGAATTAACTACATTGTTTCTGCTGAATTTAGACAAAAGTGCTGAATAGAGTGGACAGAAATAAGGAAGGAGACAGCTAAGCATAAACTGGTCACACCCTCACATATGTTGATTTAATATGTAAGACTCAGGGTCACATTTGTCTAAATTCAGTTTTAACACTTCTTAACTTCTTTTAACAATAAAACTAAGAAGTCAAAAAATCTTAACTGAAAGCTTGTTTGGAAAATACGTGAGAATGAACAGTACTGCTGAGAGAATGTGTCAACATAAACCAGAGTTTTTTATAAAAATGTAAACATTTTTTACACTGATTGTCTTGAGCTGGCATAATGAAGCCATATTCTATTACATATTTTTCTCTTATATCAGCCTTCCTACTAATAGCAATTTCAAAAGACATCTCTAAATACTGAGCTAACTCCTCCAGGTGCCTTAATTTCAGAGACAGACATAGCTCCCAGGGCAATTATCTTGCTCATCAGTTCTGGTTTCACTAAAAACCACACACTGATAAATGCAGACTCACCTGCTCCAGTCTCTGGAAGCCCAAACACATGGACCCCCCCAGCCCATGTCTCCAGCTGTTGGCACTTACCCCATACACTCAGACATACTCAGAGAACAGTCAGCTCTTCAGCCACGAGAAGAGAAATGGAGTTAAATGAGAAGACAGGACAGACTGCAGTGACGAGGCCACAGAGAGGTAAGTATATTGACCAGGTTATTGTTCATACAGGACTGGTCCTAATTATTCATTTAACCCCCTATTTTCCTGCTTTTTCTTCCCCAGACCTTAATCTCTTTCTTTCCCTGGCCTTGGTTATTTCTTTAAGCAAACTAAAATAAGGCCTCCCAAAACCCCAAATGCTCTTCCCATCATGCATCCCATAATATGTACAATGCCCCTAGGCAGTAAGGCCCTTGATCTGGGAGGTGGCCCACAGAGCCTTCTGTCTGACTGCTGGTGCTGTGTGTTCCATGGATCTATAGCGCTGAGAGTCCCCTGTGACAGCCCTTGGAGAGGTCAGGCAGAGATTTTGTCTCTTTGACCCAGCTATTGGGATTACCCTGCCCAGCTATGTACCCCTGTGCTCCTGGGCTTGTGGAACCAGGCCTTTGATGGCCTGATGTCCCAGCAGATTATTATTTGGGTTACCCCAGCCTGCCATAGTCTCTCTGTGCTCCTTTGTAGATGTGCAGGCGAGTTTCTATTGTGTAACCTGATAAAACCCAAGGCAAGAAACCAAAAGTGCATTATTTTTCTCATAACACTTTACCTCAGGATTGTGTACAGACAGCTTTTGAACATTTCCAGAGAAGGAGACTCTACAGCCTCTGTGGGAAACCTCAGTCACCTACACTGTAAAGTTCTTCCTCATGTTCAGGTGGAAATTAATGTGTTTCAGTTTCTGCCCATATCCTCTCATCCTATTGCTTGGCACCACTGAGAAGAGCCTGGCTCCATCCTCTTGACACCTTCCCTTTAGTTGCTTGTAAACATTGATATGATCACCTCTCTGTCTTCTTTCTTCATAAGGGAGGAGCTCCTCATCATCCTTGTAGTCCTCTGCAGGACTCACTTCAGGAGCTCCATGTATCTCTTGAACTGGAGAGCCCAAGATTGGACACAGCACTCCAGATGTGGCCTCACCAGGGCTGAGTAGAGGGGCAGGATCACCATCCTCGACCTGCTTCCTAATGGTCCCCAGGATACCACTGACCTTCTTGACCACAAGGACAAACTGCTGGCTCAAGAAGAGCTTGTTGTCCACCAGGACCCTCAGGTCTTTCTCTGCAGAGCTACTTAAAAACCTCAACAGTTCTGATTCCTCCAACTCTTGAAAAACTCACTAAATGACTCATTTCATGGCTGGCACAGACTAGCAAGTCATTTAACCAAATGTATCTTAAAATCACAACTACTTACAGAGAGAAGTCCTGCTTCTCAAGTTCCTGCTCAAAGAACCAGGATTGCAGTGCAAGATGTGGATCAATTTGTACTACTGGAAATTTCTGTTCAGATAACTGAAAAATTGTTCCAAGGCTGTGTTATGCCATATGAGTTCTGAATTTATTTAATAGTGAACAGATATGTCTCATAGTTGCAAAAAGACGTTGTTTGGAGAATTAGTTCAGGCAATTTGACTGTACCAAAATCTTTATAGGAACCAATAGAAAACTAGTGCAACTCATAAGAATGCAGAAAGGTGTTATAAAAAATCAGTGCCACTTAGCATATCATGGCATAACATCCCAATTTAAATATCCACTACAAGTATAAGCAATCCATTCTGTAGGTAAGACATACATACTATGATGTGGAACTCCATATCCAAAACAGATAAATACAGTTTTTGCCCAAAAAAACCATTCCTGATCTGTAATTGTGTGGCCATTCAATTTAAGCTAGAGATTTGAGACGCTGCAGTTTTGCAATATTAGCAAAAGAAAGGATTAGATATCCCTTAGTCAAATGCACAACATCCGTATCTCTAAACTGGAGAGACATGGATTTGACAGATGGACCACTCAGTGGATAAAGAATTGTCTGGATGGTCAAGCTCAAAGTGTTGCAGTCAACAAGTCAATGTCCAAGTGGAGAACAGTGGCATTTGGTGTTCCTCAGAGGTCAGCATTGGAACTGGCATTTTTTAACATGTTTATTGGGACTGAGTGCATCCTCAGCAAGTCTGACCAAGTTGTGTGGCCAACATGTTGGAGGAAAGGGATGCCATCCAGAGAGACCTTGACAGGCTTGAGAGGTGGTCCTGCATGAGCCTCATGAAGTTCAACAAGGCCAAGTGCAAGGTGCTGCACCTGTGTCTAGGCAATCCCAAGCACAAATACGGGGCTGGGCATAAAACACATTGAGACCAGCCCTGGGGAGAAGGACTTGGAGATGTTCATAGATGAGAAGCCCAATGTGACTTGGCAAGGCATGCTGGCAGCCCAGAAAGCCAATCACATCCTGGGCTACATAAAAACTGGTGTGACAGCAGGTCAGGGGAGGTGATTCTTCCCCTCTCTTCTGCCATTGTGAGGGCCCACCTGGAGTGCTGCATGTTGGGCCCCCGAACACAAGAAGGACATGGACCTGTTAGAGTGAGTCCAGAGCAGGGCCATGAAGATGATCAGAGGGCTGGAGCACCAGGTTTGAGGAGTAGGGGCTGTTCACCATGGAGAAGAAAATGCTCCAGGGAGACTTTATATGAGCCTTCCAGTACCCAGATGGATTTTGCAAGAAAACTGGAGAAGAACATTTTTCAAAGCCATGTAGTAATAGGAAAAAGGGGGTTGGCCCTAAGCTGAAGGAGTGCAGGTTTAGGCAAGATGTTAGAAAGAAATTCTAAAGAAAGAAATGCTGTGAGGCACAGGAACAGGTTGACCAGAGAAGTTATGGATGTCCCATTCCTGGGGGCATTCAAGGCCAGGCTGGACAGGGTTTTGAGTAGCCTGGTCTAGAGGCAGTTTCCCTGCCCACGGCAGGAGGGTTGGAGCTAAGCGGTCTTTAAAGTCCCTTCCAACTCCAACCATTCTACTATACAAAAATATATCAACACTTCTGTTTCTTCCTGTTGCATCCTCCAATATAGCAAAATCTCATTCAGATTTATCAGTATATACTTTAACTGACTGGATTTTATTCATTACAAGACTTCCCACAGATGCTACCTTTTGCAACACCTAGCACTAAATAGATCAAGGAAGATAAAGTTTTAAAATAAATCATCAATTTTCAGAAGTAAGATGGTCCTCCTCCACTGTACATTGTATTACAGTGCATATATATTTACTATATCAAATGTCAATAATTCCTGTCTCCAGCTATTGGGTCTGTAAAAAGCATGACTTTGGTGGCTTTTGTTTGTCTCTGGTTTTTTTTTTTTTTCCTTTTGTTTTTGGAATGCCCTCTATAACACTGAGATAATACATTTATATAAATAGGAAGAAAACATGGAAAGGATCTGTCAACTTTTGTACAAAGTACTTGGTATTTTGTGCTATATCCAAAAGGATTTCCAAAGAGAAATTTGTGTTCATTTACTAGACCATGAGACAGAAACATTTTTTCTTTCAGGAGAACAATTGAAGCTTCTTAGAATTAATAGAAAATTTCTTTCATGGGATACAGAACGTTTAGGAAAAGGCTAAGTAGATACATTATTCCAAGGTTTTTAAAAACATAGTTGTAATATAAATGTGCTTATCCTGATATCTTTGAGTGTGCCATAGGCATGTATTCATGGCCTTACAGAAAATACTCCAACTGGGGAGCCAGTGTGTTTCTTACATCTGGGTTATCCCTTGGTGCTAATCCAAATGATTAATATCAAGAAGTTAATGCAGCACAGCCACATGCTATATAATGGTGCCAGATTAAAGGCATCAGGGTGATATAATTATCACAGTCATAAGAGAAAGATTTCAATTAAAGGTACCATAGCAGCATGCCACTAAAAACAGCACAGCAGCATACTAATTAAACTGCAAAAATCCACTGCCAGCATTGTGGCTTATGCTACTTGAGGCAATGAAACAGCCAACAAAGCAGCATAATAACATCCTAAAATCCGATCAAATAATGCCAATAAAATAATTATATAGTATATAACAATAAAGAGTAAGATCAAAGGTTTTAAAGTTCTATTTTGAATGCTATGGACATTCGGTGAACAATATAATAAAAATGTAGTTTTGAGATATTTTTTACCTTATATAGCAAAACCACCCTGAAAGCGTCCAAAATAACAACTTCTTCCTGTTTTCAAGGTATTTTAACTCTTAAAGTAATATTTTTATTTTTCTCTACTATCAGAGGAAAGTAAGCAGGAGTTGTGTACTGTAGTACCAGAACACCACAGCAGCTTTGACTATTAGACTAAGTGAAACACAACTGAGAAAACAACTAAATGGAGCAATGTTGTCTTATGGAAGGCATTGGAAGATAATGATCTAAACTGAATATATTGTCTTCAGAGGAGCAGTTTGTAATTAGTTTCTGTTTTAGAAGCTTTAGATCACTGAGAGGATCATCAAGAAGAAGAACTTGAAAACATGGCTTATAGATAAATTGGAATAGTTCAGTCTGGGGATACTCTCTGAGTGCTGATCAACTACTTTTGACTAAATAATTTTACAAAATAATATGAGCACTTCATACATAATGTCAACACTTTTGAGGTTTCCTTAACTTTTTGTGCAGAAGTGTAGAGTATCTCCAGCTCCTACCAACAACACTGAGAAATTAAAAATGGCCAGCAGAACCAAGGAATGTCCTACTCATCCCTGGCAATAGACAGACTTGCAAGTAACTTTCATAATTTTGGTGGGTTAAACTAAAAGCCAAACTTCCAAGAGGTACTTAGTCACTTCTACCCCTCAGCAGGACAGGGGAACAAAATAGAACAAGAAAGCTCATAGATCAAGGTAAAAGACAGGAAGATCACTTATCAATTAACCTTATGGACAAAACAGACTTGGTTTGGGGAAAATTATATGAATAGTGAGAAACAAACATTAAAGCAACATCTTTGCTCCCCCAATCTTCCAGGCTCAACTGAATTACTTCACTCTGGTTTCGTCTACTCTCACCCCCCTGAGCAGCTCAGGAAGATGAGAAATGGAGTCTAGGATCAATCCATAACAGTTCCCTCTCTCCCTCCTTCCTCAGTATGCTTTTTCCCTGCTCCATTGCAGGTTTTCCCCATGGGGTTCAGTTCTTCAGGATAAACCTGCTGCAGCATGGGCTCTCCACAGGCTCCAGTTCCTTCAGGAATTATCTAACTGCCTCATGGGCTGCAGTAGGGATATCTGCTCTGGTGTGGTCTTTTCTGGGCTACAGGGGAATCGCATTCCTGGCACCTGGACCAGCTGCTCCCCCTTCTTCTTCTCAACTTGGCAGTGCCTCTACTACTTCTCACTCTCTTTTTATCCTCCTCCTCTACCTCCTCTCCTTGTTTGCTCTTTTTCGCTTTATAAACATGGTTACATTTAATTACCTTCTTCAGCTGGGCATGATAGACAAATACAAGAAAAGCAGCACAGAACACACCAAAATACTGCAATGAATATATATATTGGGCATTGTAAAACCAAAAGACATTATTATCTATTTTTTGTGTACTTATCAGTCTGCAAAAGTTATTCACATGGCAAAGGTAATATGTATAGAATGGTTATTAACAAAAAAATCTACTAAATCACAGAAATAAGATATTTCCTCAGATGATATGAGTTTTCACCTTGGACATCAGGCTATCTACATGATGAGAAATTGCTTCTAAAGTTGAACACTTTAAATAGTTTTAGTTTGATTTTAAAAGTGTGTGCATGTATGAGAATGCAAAAACAAGCAGAATGGAATTTGCAACCTTAAGAGATGCTTGAAGGATGCTGAGAGTGACATCTCAGGAGCCTTTGAATCAGATGACTTTCTAAATATCTTGTGAATTTTCTATGTTCAATCACCTCAAAGTTCATGAAAATTTCAACAAATAGTAAATGTTTCATATGAAATATTGATATTTTCAAAGAAAGAAAATTTAAGAGAGTTACTTCTCTTCAACAACTAACACAGAAAGAACACATATAAAACCAAAGCTCTGGAAGAGCAGAGCTATTCCTGTTCTTTCATTAGAGGTTGCTATTTATCTGCTTAATCACAGTAATGGAGAACTTGTATATTTTTCTGTCCTTTAAGTACATATTAGTTTCTACACTCGTTCTATGTTTTGACTACATAGAGGAACACTGATGACTTTTATGCTGGGAATGTCACAAAGATTTGTACAAACACTATTCAGCAGCTCCTGGTTTAAGGTGTGTTAGGGTAAATGAGTAAACCATGAGCAAAAAGGGATATTCAAAACACCTACAACAGAAAATTTCTTAATACACTGCAGATGAGGAAAACGGTATGTTCACTCTTGTTTGGAAAAAGAGATTCATTTTATTTGGGAGAAGAAAAAGAGGGTTTATCTCATATCAGGTGGGACCAGGAATGTCTAAGGGGAAACACATCATTCTGCCCTGTTCCCATACCATTCCTGCTCTGCTCCCCCAAGAAAATGCTCATGAAAAGGGAGCTAAAGCTAGAAAGAATTATCACCAACAAAATTCTCAACTCTTTCCCTTTTCCTTCTTTCTCTTCCTCTCATCTTGCTACTTTTCTCTTTTTTTTTACCTACATGCTCAATTCTTCCCTTAAACTCCATCCCCTTTTATCAGATCCCTGTTATTGCCTGCAACCTCAGTATTGCCAGTCTTCATCCAGTTACGTCTTAATACTCCCTGCAAGTGTTCCTATGTCCAAGTTGTTTTGTATTAAAAATATTTTGAACAATATTGAATTTCTTCCTCAATTCAGGTAATATATTCTCAAAAAAACCCCAGCCCTAAAGCCCACTCTTTGACAAATCAATCCTGACAAAAGAAGCACCTTTTCATCACAAGCAGAGGATTTATCAAAGCTTTTCATACATTTTTGTACAATCTACAGTGAGCCTTCAGAAAAATCAGGACTATTTTTCTGAGCTCCAGCAAGAGTCCAGCCAAGGACTTCTTGAGCTGGATGCTACTAAGTGCAACATGGGACTTAGAGGTTGTCTGGTATAAATTAAGGCAAAGCAGATCCTCAAAGAATTTTTAAAAAACAAATAAAATTTTGGAAGGCTTATCTGTATTCCTTGGAAAAAAAAAGGGCAAGGGAATATGAAAAGATGGGACCATCAGATAAAGATGGCCTGTACACAGAGAGGCAAATTCACCTACAAAGAACTAAGCCCTGTAGAAATTGGGCTGTCTACAACAGACATTTTGCATTCAGTTTCAATTTTCTGTATGTGGTACTTTAACATCAAATAAATAAATAATGTTCATGGAGTATGGGAAAAAATACCGTATCAGAACTTCCCACGCCTGAGGGTCTGAAAACACTTTCATTCTTCAAATATATTATGAATTGCAGTACTTCACTCCTTCCCCCACAACTATACTCCCTAACAAGCCTCAATGTTTAAAATATATGGCAAATTAAGCCCCCTTGGACTAAAATTCCTATAATGTTTATTACATTGATTGACTTATAAGAAATTCTTCTTTTGGGTGGGATATATTTTCCTTTTCTGTTTTCTGTCTTGTGGTGCCTGCTATTTTTATTGCAACTTAAAAAATGGTTGAGCACTTTTATAAACCTAAGGGCTAATATAAATAGCTTAAGAAAAAAAAAAGGAAGGTAGTACAATGTTTGAGGAACAGCCCGGATGAACAGCTTTGATTGAAACTAAAGTTTTCTTCCAATCAACAAAGTAGCTACAGTACAGATGATGGCTGTACAAGTTTCCCTATGCTAAAAATCTTAGCTCTGTTCACAAGGACTCACTTTCATGGATGAGAGGGCAGTTTAAGGTAAAGGCACCTTAAATTCTTGACATCTGTGCTAGAATTGCAAAAAAAGCACAGTTATTTTAGTAGAACTCTTGTTCAGCATTATAGATATATTGTGAAGAATTCTGTATTACATTCCTGTAGCTTAGAAGGAATAAAACTCTTTTGCATAATTCAACTCTCTGCAGATAGTTTATCAATATATGCTCTTACCTGACTTCATTTTGGAGAAAAATTGAAAATACTATTTTATACCTCTAATTGTACATTAAATGATCTCCTGGATGAAGGTATTGCTGAATATAGAGGCAAGAAGGTCCTGGAGAACCACTATATTCATATTCAAAAACATTAAAAAATTTTGGGAAAGATAAGAAATTTTTATTTGCAGCCTATATACATGATCATTCTAAATATCTATTAAAAAGAATATCTACAGGATTTTATACAGATATGAGGTTTCAAGTCAATGAAATCCTTTTAAGAGACATGATGATGATGTTGATGATGATGTTAACACAATTTTAAAAATCCATACATTAAGCAAAGGAAATGAAAAATACAAGTTAGAAATGCTTCTGTCTTTCCTGTTTGTTCCACTTTCAAGGGGGACTTTTACTTGCCTGATTATCTAGAAAATGTATATGCAGAGATTTTAAGATAATTTTAGTTGACCATGTATGCAAATGGATATGTCTATCTTTATCTGAAATGCAACTGGGCTGTTTTTTTTTTTCTCCTTTACTTTTAAAAAGAAAAAGGAAAATGCTGGTGAAATATCCCAATTGCATTTGAATTGTACTTGGTTCAAAAGAGCCACTAGTGCCAATGTTCATTGGTAGGAGGGCTCTCCAGCTGCCAGGAATCTTGTTCTATGTGACCTCCCACTGCTTCTAGTCTTTTAAAGAGCATGTTTTTGGTTTAGAGGTTTGTGAATCTTCTGGAAGTTAAGAACACACAAAAAGCTAAGCACAGCTTTTTCTTTCTTTTTTTTTTTCCTGAATAGAGATAAATGCAAACATTTACCCTGAATGTTTTTTCTAAGTAGGATGTTTAGTTACTTAATAATGTCCTTCACTCACTGTGGCAAGAATTCACCTCAAGTAATATACCTGAAATCTTAAGGGGTGAGACAAAATATTTTTGTTCAGAAGTAATAAGGATTTGTATTATTATCTTTCACTTTTCAGGATGTAAACTTATTACTTGGAAGAAAACTAGCTTCCCATGTCTTTGATGATTTAGTTCAATGGTGCCTAAAATATTTTTAACTGATGGACACTGACAGGTTAGATAAATGCATTGGAAATATAACTTTTATAGCAAACTCTGAGTTTTGTTCAGGTCAAGTATAAAATAAATACATGTCTTCCTCAAATTTTTCAAACCAGAAACTTATTTGAAAAATTGCCTGAATACCAAAAATACTTTTATAAAGTGTCTCTCAGAAAATTCATTTTACAGTTAAAGCTAATGAACAATTCAGATGCTCATAGAAAAATACAGAAGATGTCTACTTAAAAAGGATTTCCTTGAGAAATAAAAAGAATAATGTAATAGCCACATCTGAAAATAAATTAGTATTTAGGGAGGAAAGAAATGCACTATTTCAAAGATTTAGTGAGAAAAGCTACAATTATGTAGCCTTCATCAATGATATCATAATGATAGTGCTTTATCTGATTCATAGAAAATGATTCAGCTTGAGACAAAGGAATAAACAATAATGAAACTCAACAATCTAAAGTTAAATGACGAAGATACTCAGCAGCAGTTATGTCTGTACAATAGATGCTTCTTTTCAAAAGACTGAAGAAAACACTCTGGGACTGGAAGGCTTAGGGAAGAGGTAATGAGATACAGAGCCTTTCACCTCTAGGTCATTAAGTTCAATTGCATTTCAGGTTGCTACTGGCTGAAATTCGCTTCAGCTGATGGGTATTAAATAGTCTATTGTGAAATGAGTTGGAGGCCTCAATCCCATCCCTACAACAAAAGTAACCTACTACAAAACATAACATTTAGCAGACACAGCAGTAACACCTGCAGCACGTACACCAGCCCTGCTTCCCTGTGTCTTCTGAAACAAGTTGTAAAGGCACCAAATTTTGCTCCAGTACAGGAGTCACTCTCATAAAACATCAGTTCTGACAAAATTTCACAGAAAAATTATGTTGTAATTAAATATGAAAATTAGCAATCAAGTATTCTCATCTCAATTATATTTTCTATGGGAATCTGATTATCTTATGTCCTCCCACATAACTGGTTTTCATTTTAAGATTTTTCACTGCTTATATTGCCCTGAGCAGGGGTACCCCCAGCGTGAGCAGGGCTGGGGCAGAGGGGATCACGCATCCTTGTGCATCTGGCTGATGTCCATGCAGACCAGAGCTCATGAGAGGTTCTCTCTGTCCTTACACTCTTGTCCTGAAAATCTCACATCGTAAATTCTCTCCTGTGGATATTTTCTGAAGTATACTGAAAAATTAGGGAGTTATGCAAGGAAGGTTGAGGTTAAGGAACCTAAGAGACAGTGGAAGCACAAGAAACTTCTAAGAATTACAGTGCAGGAACTGTCACTACTACTAGACTGGGGAGAAAATAATTCATCTAGGTGGTCATGGAAACATGACTTCTGTGGTTCCCTTAAATATATTAAAATAGGATTTCACTGTTTTGGAATTGTACAGTCTTGGTTATTTTATTCTTCAATAGATCTTTTTGTTTATGTATGACATTTGCCAGGATTATTTCAGACTTGCCATTATAAATCCTGAAAGGATCCTGAGCAATTAATATTTTTTATATAATTTAGAAAGTTACATCACAGTGTAAGGAAAGGAGAAACAGCCGCTTCTAGTTTAAACAAAGTAGTCCGATCACAATATGAATATAGATATTAATCAAATAATGAAGAATGAGACAAATATGAAATTATATTCAATATTCTTATGCTTAATCTCGTGAATAGAGAAGTAAAACTTTTATTTGTTTGGAACAATAGTACATGTTGAAGCACCCACCATGCTGTTTCTCAACTACTGATTTTAATTTGGATCACAGACTACTTTTGGAGGAAACTAAAGCTCCACTCAAAATCTGCTTCATATAGGCTTCACTGACACAAAGTTTGGAGGTAAATTGGTAGTGGGTACCCCAGGGACTGATACTGTCACTACTGTTTAAACTCTTCATTACTGACTTGGATGATGGGGAAGGATGCAGGTCAGGAAATTTGCAATGATACAAAACTGGAAGGAGTGACCAGTAGACCAGATGCCATTCCAGGCGACCTAGATAGAGCGAGTAATTGGGCTGATAGGAGTCTCATGAAATGCAGCAAAGGGAAATGTAAGCACTTGCATCTTGGGAGGAATGACCCCAGGGACCAGTACACTGCTGTAACTGGCTGGAAGGCAGCTCTGCAGAGAAGGACCATGGGTTATTGATGGTCAGCAAGTTGAACATGAAACAATAATTTGTCTTCGCTGCAAAGAAAGCTAGCAGTATTTTGGGCTGAATTAGGAAGTGTTGCCAGCAGGTCAAGAGATGATCCTTCATCTCTACTCACCACTGGTAAGACATCTGAGTACAGTGTCCAGTTCTGGACTCTCCAGTACAAGCAGAAGATGGACTTACTGTAGTGAGTCCAGCACAGTGTCACAAATGTCATCAAAGGACTGAAGCATCATTTGTACGAGGAGAGACTGAAAGAGCTTGGACTGTTCAGCACGAAGAAGAGATTTGTTATCAATATGTATAAATATCTGATTGAAGGAAATGAAGGACAGGGAGCCAGACTCTTCTCAGTGATGCCTGGTAATACACCAGGAAGCAATTGGCACCAAATGAATCCCATGAAAGTCAATACAGAAGACTCTTCTATTGTAACTGTGAGCAAATGCTGGAACTGGTTGATAGAGAGGTTGTAGGTTCTCCATCTGTGGAGATATTCAAAACCTGACTGACATGATCCTGGGCAATCTGTTCTACCTGACATTACTTGAGCAAAGGGGTGGGATTAGACAATCTCAAGAGGTGCCTTCCAACCTAAATGATGCTGTGATTCTGTTTGATTCTATGAAGTCTTCCAACATATGGGTCAATAAAAGGATCTTTATTTGTTAAGAGTCCCTGTGATATCCTGAGTTGTTTCTTGCTCTTCATTCTATCAATCCACGTTTCTGATTTTAGCATCAACTACAAGATATTGAATCTCTAGGATGTAGCTGTCCCTCTTCTATCCAACCTCTCTTCTACCTTTTACATCAGTAACCCCATTCTTCTTTGCCTACCTTATTTTCTTTTGATGTTCCTCATTACTGAATCCTCTTCTGAAATCCTTTTCTGTTATTCTGTTTCATTCTGCTCTGTCCTGATGATTATATCAGTCTTAGTCTTCCAGAAAATCTTAGATGGTGTCAGCTGTGCCTTTAAAAAGCTGTCTCTGTGTCTTTTCAGAAGCAGGGTAATCCAGCAGCAGAAAAAATCTGTTAAACTCATGACTTCCCCTTGATGAGAGAATGTGGAACATAGTTCAAGGAGATTAACTTGGTCATCTTAACAATAAGGAACAGCAATTGCACCTGGCATGTGGCATGGCAGATTTGCTCCTATTATGGAAATATTGAAGAGGTCTTCTCTCAGGGATGTCTTAAGACAAACAGATTGATTTGGATCCTGAAATTTTAGAAGAGTACAGAGGGCATCTGCTGCTGCTTCAGGTGTCATTTTCTTGACCCAGCATAAAAGCACTGTAAGGCTCATGAGTTTTGAGGGGACACCTTTTTATTCACTCCTTACTACAGGCAACAACAACCCTTATGGTTAAAATTGGTAAATCATAATTACTTCTTTTATTTGCATGATTTTATTATGGGATTAGAAAAGGAGTTGGAGGGAGGGACTTCTGGTGTGAGTAGAAGTTAGATGTCAGGTCTACAGAATACATGACTGCTGCCACTGATGATAAAGGCTGTTGTGCTGTTGAAAGCAAGTCCACTGAGAGCCTGAACTGTGAAATATTCCACATAGCTGTTTTGGAGACTAGTTGTTCAATCCTGTGTAACTGCCTAATTCCAACCCTGCATCTGAGTACACATTAATGCAGTCCCCCACGGCTTTTGTGCTACCTCTTTCCTCTCCAAACACAAGAGCTGAAGTTGTGGTAATGGGGCTATTCAGAGCAACTTTTAAGATCTTCTGTACTGGATGAGGTTAGAGATACAGAAAAAAGCGGATTGTGTATTCTTTCTGTGGCATCTTCTGATTCGTCTGTGCCTTGTGGCTAATACCCTGGGACAAGAACTAAATTGAAATGTGCATCTTGTTGACACTGCCTAGACAGTTAAGGAATCAATGAAGAATAAAGTCCTGGACGATCTTATCAACATCTCTCACTCGAACTGCTGAAGCCACGGCGAACAGTGAACTGCTGAAGCCTTAGAGAGCCTGTGAATGACTGCCCTCAGTGAACTTGTCCACCCCAAGCAAGTTAGCACTGAAAAATGGAGTCAGAAGTGAAGAAAATCTGTGGTAGCAGGCACCTCTTTTGAGTACAGGCATCTGCTGCCAGAATTTCATATGGGTAGCAGAGTTCTGTGCTCACTTCTGTCATACAGAATAGGGTCTTCTTTCAAAACCAAATTAATTTTTTCCATGGAACGAAAACTTATCAAGAACTATTAAAGGCTAATGCACAATGTAAATTTCTGTTTCAGAAGAATTGGTACAAGTTGCTAAGGAATTATACTGGGTGAAACACAACTGCATCCTGTAGCTGTTACAGTCCACTGAGCAGGGACAGGACACTGCTCTGGATAAACCTGTTGTCTAGCCTTGCAGTCATGTCAGTCAAAAACGGGGTTCATCAACAGAGTCATCTGTGATTTTGAGTTTTTTCGTCTTAGTATAATAATAATTTATGTGTGTTTGGTCCATTGATGGGATAAAATCATTGTTTTACCAACATCAATTAGATAACCACAGCAATAACAATGAATTTAAAATAAATATGAAAACCTCCAATCCAGGAATAGAGTAAGGTAATTTTTTAAGGGAAGATACCCTCAATAATATGGTTGTAGTAGGAGAGGGGTTAATATTTACAAATATTACAGGAGAAAAAGGGAAGATAAATCAAAACCAAGTACTGCATATATATCACTGAAGTGAATGCAAGACTTGACTTACCCTGATTTTGTTTCTGTAGTGTGAACAGATTGTTAATGGTTTTAAGGCACACCTCCAGCTGGTCAAGAATCAAATAAAGAATATGTGATCACAGAAAGTGAAATTTTATCTACATTCTGTTGCAACCTGCAAAGCTCTAGCAAAATTAGAAAATAGCGGTATTAACTTTAGATTACTATTTTCATGCTAAATATGAAATTATATTAAGAAAGACAAAAATTATATCATTGCAATGTATTAACAGCTGCATTAGAACAACAAAAAAAGGACCTTGCTGAGCTGCCAAGATGCACTTCCACAAAAGTGCAGGCAGACAATTCACTTTCCTATGGAAGAGACAATCTCAAAGACAGAAAAAATCCAAATCCTTGATATTTACTTTAATTGGATCAGAATTTGGCTTTCAAAATATACATTTGCATGCCTCAGTCAAAGAACAATAAACATCAAGATAGATGATTTCATTCAAGCAGTTTCTTTCAAAGAAAAGAGCCTCTATTCCATATTACTGCCATTCCAGTTGATTAACTCTTACATATCTATTCCATTCACTTGAATTTAAATTTCATTAAGTCTGGTTCTCACTGAGTTCAAAGAAACTTTTATTTTTAAACACTTCCACCATGAAACTAATTTGTTCTCATCAATACCATTATTTGCTGCATCTGAGAATGTCTTTCATAAGAGCTACTTCCTTGAATATTATTTTCAGAGAATCATAAACATTAAAAAGATAAAAGACTTCTTATACTACACCCAACCTCTCCTTTTTTGGGAGGCTTCCTCAGGCATACTGTTGTATGTCTGAAAAGGCACTTCTAATTCCACTCACTCTGTGGTCTGCCATCCTCACAATCCCACCCTTGCAATGTTACAGTCAATGCTGCATGATTCAATTATCAAATCAATAAGATAAGGTAAATTATGAAGAAGGTAGATATTTTCTGAACACTGAGTCATATTCAGGCAGCCTACCACAGTGCCCAGGGTGGAGTTAGACACCTCCTGTGGCAGCAGTGAACCGTTCAGATCAGATAGTATTTAGAACCATCAGATCCCAGTTTGTATCTCTACATCCATGTTAGGAAACTAAAGAGTGCTGGGTGGTATTCCCAGACTCTCAGGCCAAAAGGCACAGAACAGTCTGTGCCTTGTGCTATGCTCTACTCCTTTACCCTCCAGAAAGAGTCTGCCATATGGAAAGTACCTGTAAGAAATTTGTCATACCCACTTCTGTAGTCCTTCCTGGGCCTGGCTTCTGTGGGTGCAGGCTGATAAATGAGAACCCCTCCAGGGGTGAATTGAAAAAATTTACCAGACCAAACTTCGGTCTTAAGCATACTCTTGATGCTAACTTAAAAACGATTTTCAGCTACAGTGCTTATTTCTCCAGTGCATTTTCTATTGGGGAAAAATTTAAAAAAGCCCCCACCTTTGACTTTTCTGCAAAGGCAGTAAGAGGAGAGGAAGGTATTAGCATGACTATGCAAGGATGAACCTCTATCTCCTTGTTAATAACTTGAATTGCCAAATCAATTTCAGCATGCATAAAGGATTAATCATTTCTGTATACTAATTATTATTGAATGCTGTCTTCATGCTTCTGCTGACAAATAGCTAGTCTTTTTATCTGTTGACGAATTTTGACTCTGACAAGATTATTTTATATCTCCAATGAAAAATCATAAGTTAAACTATGAGTCCTTTCCCCAGAATCTTTTAAAAAAGTTCAAACATAAGATCAGAATATTTGAGAAGTGATTTAAACTTTTTGAATTGAGGAGGTCTTGTTTAATATTCATATCTGTAATACTGAATCTAAATGTTAACCTAGTCAATACATATTCAGTGCTCTAGATAATTATGGTATTTTTCCTCAAAGCAATAATAGAAACTAAAATTGACAGTTAAGGACTAATGAGAGTTAATACTGAGAAAAAGGAAACTGAGATGAAGACAAAACTGCAGATAAAAGTTATATTTTTTGTGTGACAACCAAAGTTGAGAGATAAATGACATGAGGAAATTTAAGGCATACGTGATCCAAAACTACAAGAAGATGTAACTGAAGAGTTTCACAGACTGAAAATAAATAATTGTTGAGAACAAAGGGCGCCATCTCCATCATTATTCATTGAACAAAATTCCTATTAATAATTAATACTGGCAGTTTTGATAGAACAAGGACTGAAGAATTTTCCCTTCAATGATAAAGAAAAAAATTGCAAATGTGAGAAGTGCTGTAGAAAAATCCCAGCTTTCTTGTATTTAATGTTGAGAACTCTGCTCTTCAAAGGTCAGTATTTCTATATGTGCTCTGAAGTTCTAAAGCCTATGTTCACTTTCTTGGCTTTATTGTATAACCCATAGTCATAGATTCAAATGTAAGTTATCTGAGTAAAATGTTCCCAGCATATAATCTTCTCACTACTCTTTCACCTTTCCCAGTGTGGTCTACAGGTCAGAAGTATCAACATTTTTACATATATTTGAAGAAAAAGTGTAATCATATTTGTCATTGACATCAAAGGGTTTTGGTTGTGGGGTTTTTTTCACTTATTACACACAGCCACAACTACTTCATTAGTGTCAAAACCAATAATTTATGAGATTTATTCTCCAGCACTGGTCAGTTAAGTGTCTACAGAGCAAATGAACCAAAATATTCCTCACGTTTACCTATACAAGCCAAGTACCTGGGGAGCAAAGCCAAGCAGCACCCACATGAGGTGGAAAATAGCAGAAAGTCGAGTTGCCTTCTCCCAGCTCATGGCAGTGTAAGGCTGAGCATCAGCAGCAACACAAAATCGTGTGAGAGTCCATTCAGTTGATCTGCACACTTGCAGCTCAAACCCGTCCCGTTAAAAGAGGAAAAGGGAAAGTGTCTCATTTCTACTCTTAAGAAATCCAGTCTACTAAGAATTTAGACAGAATTTTAAGAATGGATGAAGAGGGCCACAGGTGTGAATTATGCATGGAAAAGCTTCTCAGGAGAACACAAATGTTTAAGTAACAGGAGGATAGGGAGAATATGAGGGGAGGTGTTTGAGTCTCTAGGGGAGAGAAAAACAAAGTGGAGGCACTGATCTCCTTTTTGTGTGTTTGAAATTACTGGAACTGAAGAAAAAAATAAAGCCCAGATTTGGGAATGAGGATGAAGTTAACAGCTTAAAACTTTTAATACTAACCTTGTACAAAACATTTCGAAAGAGAGAAGGAACAACTCATTGATTACTACAACAAGGCCTTGAGATTGAATTAATTCATTCTAATATAGGGCTAAGCATTTACCATTTGTTCTGCCCATGAAAAAGTAAATGCACATGTTACAACTGGATGGGACTGCTGCTAATGAAGGCAGAGCTAGGATTGCATGAGTGTGTTCTGTATTTCAGTACTTCTTGGATTTAGAAGTCTGAATTTGAAATTGCACATTTCTTAATTTACAGCTGTTTACATTCAGTTTAGCTCTGTGCTCTGGAAGAACATGAAGTGCCATTCCACAACCTTCCTTAATGACCATTTTTTAGTAAATTATTGTAATTTTAAAAATATCTCTGAAATAAGGTACAACAAATGATTGCATCTTTTCACGCATCTTTTTAGTTAAAATCACACATATTATGCAATATTATTTCTTCACAAATTACAGAAATAGGTAGTTTTTAGTTTTAAGATAATTTTGCTTAATCCTAACATTATAATTTGCCATTTTTAAAAAAAAAATCTCAGACCAGCTGGCTGCCAAATATCTACCTACTATACAGTAATCAAGATGTTAGTAGTATGACATGCTACTTATTAGACATTTTCAGTAGATCTACAAACACTGACTATTTTCCAGTCTTCTTACGTGAAGAAGACTGTTTCACAGGAACTCTTACCAGGAACTCTCAAGCCTGAAAATACTCCTGCTTTCTTCAAGCATTATGAATCTAGATGCTTTCCCTGCATGAGAATACACAGGAATTTTCTTTTATTGAAAACATCATAAACAAAAGCTCTAAGAAGCTACACTTTAAAAAGTGAAATCAAACTTCAAGACAGGGTTTTATGTATCTGTCAAAAAAAAATTTCTTCTTCATTCTTTGCAATAATTAGGAGAAAATCAGCAAAGGCAGCACATTGCAGAAATTTCCTGTTTTTTTTCATACGATCATATATATTCAAACAGAAGAAGAATGAAAAATGCTGGAGGTAACATATTTTAGGATTAACATTAGTTTTAAGAGCTTTGGAATATCTAAATCAGTGAAATTGTATCAGTTTATTTTATTTTATTTTATTTTATTTTTAAAAAAACAAGAAAATGCACCACTCCAAGGCCAGAACATAGCCATTCTTACTAATGACTGCAAGCAAAAGGGGTCAGTTGAGGTCTTTGTTTGATATGCCATGTTACCAACACCTTCAGGCCAGGGGGTGAGAGCCCTGGAGAGCCCTTATAGCCCCTGTCCCAAAGAGTGATCAAGCCAGGACAAGGGGAGAGGAAGAGCAAGCAAGGCATTGATCCACCCAACTTCAGTGGCTCACTGTTGGCACAGAGAGCAAATCATGCTCAACTCATTTGATGCATGGACCAGGGGAGCTTTGTTCCTCGTGTAACTCCTTGTGCAGACACCTGAAAGGTTTGGTAACTTCATAACAATAATAATCATTTTATATAATCTGAAATATAAAAATGCATCATCCAAACGGATCACCTTAGTATCCCTTTTTTGGCAAATATTTTTATTTTGAAGAACCCAGGCTTTATGCATAAGGCAATGTAAGGTAGATTTTGCAAGCACAGTGCTTGTTCCAGAATACAGTGGTGTCTTATTTTAGTCTAATTTAATCTGTAAAACCAATTCATATCAAGTTGCACACACAAATTCCTTGAGCAGTAAGGAAGCCTGTGAAGAGTTATAGAACTCTCTTTTGAAAATTTTCTAATTTTTATCTTTTTATAAGGAAAGTTGTAACACATCTAAAAAAATAATATTACTTCAAATTTTTTATTTCATTGCTATTAAATTAACATTTCATGTGAAAGGTAGCTCTTTTTCACCCTGGGTTTCTGATCATCTCTACCACAAAAAGAGTCAGCTAAAGATTCTCTCATTTATTCTGTCTGCATCTGTCATCTTATCAAAGTCTAAAGAAAGAAAAAAAATAAAATAAAAGAGTATATTACTGTCACTTGTCGAAGCTACTGAACATGCAGTCAAACCATGAGCTGGGTGTAACAGTTGCCTTCAAGATCAAAGCTGGCAGTCTGCAACCAGATCATGGTTCATAATTTGAGTGCCACTAATTTCTATTATAAAGGCAACAGATAAACTACATTTTAAAAAGCTTTTTGCTTTACTGGCAGGACAGATTAGGCTTTCCATTTATTCTGGGACTGTAAATGTAGCTGTTGCTATAGTAACTGTATATCTCTTGAAGAGTAAATAATTGTGTTAAATGGCTAAATAGCAAATAGGTTTATGGCTACTCTGGTACTGAGGAACTTGAATATGCTAATTTTTAAACTGTATTTTTAAAGATCATCTGCACATGATATAACCATAAGTCCATAACATATCCTGTATGGAAACAAGAAATTTTTCCTAATGAGTCTTTTCAGAGTTATGCAGTTGTGCACTGAATAAATTCCTGATAAATTTTCTGAGTCTCAGAAAATTGAAGATGAATATTATTCTCATATGAATTTCTGTTACAATATTCTACTGTTCTCTCCAAGCAAATATCATAGGAAAGTAATGAAAACATATCAAAAGACTTTGTCAGAATTAGGCCCTTAGGTTTAAAGATTAGAGCAACTAAATTGACTGCTGGTGATCTCAAAAAACTCGAAAAGCCATGTAAAAATCCATAGACTTTTTCTCAATACATGTTTTCATTAGAAAAATATTTATTGCTACAGGCAATCCAAAGTAACCAATTTATGCTCTATACTTCTATAGATTTGGAAGAAAATGTCTTTGACATAACCACCTAAAAGCTCCAACATTTATTTTCTATAAACAGATAACTATTCTATGATTTGATGATTATATGATTTAATTCAGTACTATTACTCTCTCACTACGCCTCCCACCACCTCCCCTCACCTAAAATAATAAGCCAAAATGGAAAGAACAAATTTGCAGTGCTGCCTTTTACAAAGACAAATGAGAGATTATGCATTTGAATCTTTTCAAGGTAGTGTGTTAATGTCTGTGAAATAAAAATGTAAGCAAAAAGACATTGGATCATAAATAAAAAAACCCCTGTGTGTTACCAGGTGACTGGTCCCATAATGTCACAGAGCCTGTTGTAAAAGAAAACACTGAGTTAAATTGTCTTTGACACAGAAAATATCTGCATTATAATTTTAAGCAATTTAAAGGACACGCTGAGTTATGCTTTTTTTAATCCATGAGAAACACTCTTAGTCAAGCTTAAGAAAATACATATCAGAGAAAGCAGAAAATATTTCAGATATATGAATTGAGAGATGATAATCTTATTAGATAAGTAAATTTAGGCCCTCACTGGAATACTTAAAAAACCAATTGCTAACAACACTATAATAAAACAAAATAAAAGATATCTCATGTTACAGCCAGTCATGGCTGTTATGAGAAGCACACAGTAGATGAAAGTTTCACAGATATTTAAGCACAACCCCTCAAGCCTGATCAGGAATGCGACCATTACAGAATCATGGAATCATAGAATCATTAATGTTGGAAAAGACCTCCAAGATCATCAAGTCCAACCTTTGACCGAACACAACCATAGCAACTAAACCATAGCACTAAGTGCCACATCCAGTCATTTCTTGAACAGTTCCAGGGATGGTGACTCCACCACTTCCCTGTGCAGCCCATTCCAATATTTGACAACGCTTTCAATGAAATTGTTCTTAGTGTCCAACCTGAACCCCCCACCCCGGCACAGCCTGAGGCCATTTCCTCTACTCCTGTCACTAGTTGCCTGGGAGATGTGGGCTCACTACAACCTCCTTCCAGGTAATTGTAGAGAGTGATAAGGTCTTCACTAAACTTCCTTTTCTCCACAGGAAACCACCCCAGCTCCCTCAGCCACTCCTCATGGGACTTACTCTCTAGACTGTTCACAAACTTTGTGGCCCTTCTCTGATCGTGTTGCAGCACCTTTCTGGAAGTGAGGGGCTCAGAACTGGACACAGTGCTTGAGGTGCAGTTTCACCAGCACCTCTATTATACCTGTATGATATTATGTATGAATGTATTATACCCGTATGGATCTCAAAACTTTGGTTTCCTTCTCTAAAGATGCTGCAATATTCGAGCTGCCAAGCATTTAGGTTGATTTCATTTTGCTTCAAGGTCTCAAGATCAAGTCTGGCTGACTAATGAGGACAATTGTTAGAATCTGCTTTTTCAGGAAATGATCATATATTTGACATAATATTCTAAAAACAATCATTGAATACGCAACATCAGAGAATATAGCAAATAACTTTTCATGTACATAGGGAAATTTTATTTTATTAGAAAATCTGTCATGGCAAGGGAACAGTTCTGAAAAGACAGACCTGTGGATGTGCTGTGAGGACCAGAGTGCAACCGCACTGCAGGAGATTGAGTGAACTTTATGATATAGTCAGTACTTGAATCTTAGCAACTTTTAAGATTGTTGAAAGATTTTTTCTATATAAATTAACTTTTTTCAAGCAGTCTTGGAGTAGTAACCACCAGCACAGAAGTATAAAACGTAAGTTGAGTTGTCTGTAATGTAGTGAAATGACTTTGGATTGAACAATATAGCCTACTTTGTTGTCTTGGTTCCAACAAGGCAGGGTTCCAGTAACTGGAAGGGAGATTACACTCTAGCATCTCATGTCACTGACCGGGCAGGAGGAAAGGACTGTCTTCTGGGAAGAAAGGTTTCCTGCTGAGAAAACACGGCAGACAGAATGGTCTGGTATTGTTCATTGCTGGGGACTTTCCATATCAATATTTTCTTTCCTTATACCTTTAGTTATTAATATTGCTGCTGTTACTCTTAGTTTTCTTATCTCAGTGTTGTTTCCAGGAAGTTGTTCTTATCTCAACCCGTGATCTTTGCCTTCTGTGCCTCCAATTGGAGAGGGGGGGAAGCAGCATGTGTTTTTAGCAGGAGTATTAACTTGGGGAATGCTATCCCTAAAACATGACAATTGTATATAAGAATTGCCAGAGATAAAGATATATTTTTCAGCAAATAATGAATGACTAATAAGAAGGCAACACAAGCAAAACCTAAAAGTGAGAAGCCACACCTTTCTCTTGAAAAATACCTAACAGCAATGGGACAAGGATTTATGCTGAAAAGAAGTTCACTGATCAAGGCTTCTTGGGATTACCTTTGGCAACCTATTTGACAAGAAGGATATAAATAGACAAACATACAGGCTTATGCTATACATAAATTACATTATTTTATGCAGCAATAAAGGTAGTTTAGTAATTAGTTATTTAATAAATCTTAATCTTTGGTGAATGTCATCTTTTTGCTGTGATTTATTTAAATTTAATTTCTTGACTTGTTCTATCATCTGTTGCCTTCATTACACGTAGGAAAGTATGTCTCCATTATCCTCTGTGAAGACCCATGCAAAAGAAATCCTTCAGGTTTTCTGTAATCTCTTTATCCTTTAAGACAGAAATCCTTCCATATGAATTCCTAATTGAATTCTATATTTGCTAGCAATGAAGTCAACATACTTCATTCTCCTGTCAGACGATTATTCCTGATATCTTAAAATAGCCCTTTTTTTGGACTATTTTGTTCTTTATCTGTACAGTACCCAGCACAATAACAAGTTAGATCACGAATCAGATTCTTAATAATCTGTGATATTAAAGACAACAGTTCTTATTCTTAGTTTTTTTTATATTGTCTTAAGGTATCTGTTATCTTAAATATATATTTACATTAAAACCACTTTATTTTTAGCATGATCTGTCGTTTTCCATTGGATTTTCCCACTATTTCTTTGTCTGCAGTTAGAGCTGGATCAGGTTCTGAACAAAATACTTTTCTTTTTGCTGTTTGCAAAGTAAGATGTCATGGCTTTACGTCAGGACTAATTGACATAAATTCTATTCTTATTATTTCATGCTATTCTGCAAATCCTAAGAAGTTTATGACAAAGTATGTTTGCAGTATATTTAATTTTTCTATGGTACTGTGTTTTAAGTAACACTTGCTATGTAACTGCAAAAGGATTAATTAATCTTCTACAGGTTACTCCAAATTGACCTTTGTTTTAAATAAATGTTTTCTAAGATGCTATATTTTCCCTTCAGTATCATTATGGTTTCATGGTTTATATGTTTTTAAAGGAAGAGATTTCCTTCAACTAGTATATGAAATTTATTAACTTGTTTGTTTAAAATAATATGCAGGAGAATATTCATCAAATGCTTTGGCAATATTTAGCAATTAATGTTTTTTGGAAACACTCCACACTTCCACATAAGAACTACTTTGGTGTTTAAATTTTTTTGGGGGTAGATCATATTTCAAAGAGAGATGTTTTCTTCATTTTGTGTCAGCTAGCACTGGTTGTCGGAGGTAACACCATCCAAACAACTGCAGAGACTCTCAGGGCAGATACTGCTGGGAAGAGCTCAGAGGAAAGACATTGCCAAGTTTACAGAATAGGGAAGTGTGATAGTTTTTTATTTCCACTGCTCAGCTGGATCTCCAATGCAAAATTAGCTGACTGAAGCATGGTACAAGTTCAGCCTAGGCAGCACTTTCAGTCAGAACCTGAGAACTGATCATGGTTTTCCCCTGTAGCTGTATACATTTACATCTTCAAAGAAGGCTTTATTTTATCAAAGCCTAAGCAACCAGCCTCTCCTGTTTCAGTTTTAAGTTGTGTTTTCTAATGCTTGTTTTTGTTCTTTTTATTCTCTTTCAACTAATTTTATCCTGGTGAGAGGTGGAACTTGGATTTGAGGAAGACCATGCGTGATTACTGATTATTTCCTGGTTTCTGAAGAAAATCAGTCCTACACAATCAGTGTTATGTCTCTCTTTCTGTTTGTGCACCCACAAAGGTATTTAAAAATACTGGTCAATTCAAATAAATTTGACAGGAAGTAATGGTCTCATTGTCCTCCTCAAAGCTCTCAGGGCAGTAATGCTCCTGTCTTCAATGACAGGAAAAATGCATCTCAAAGATGTCAAAAACCAATAGTTCTAATCAAAATTAGTTACAAAAGAGCTGTATTACTGTATAAGACAGAAGCTGTTAATGCCCAAACATGGACAAGCTACACTCAGGTCTCACATCTCATTAACCGCCATAGGATTAATTATGAAGCACATATCCATAACAAACTAAGTTGAGTTTAATTCTGCTTATAAGAATATTTAAATCCTAGACTTTTATGTTAATACACCAATCAGCTGTGAAATTTATAATTCTGTTTTTCATGGACTTCTCAAGGGTTTTTCCTGAAGTCCTAGCAAATGCTACCATCGACACATTTGAAACAATATCTCACCAGCTTATTTCCTAGGAAATGTACCACAAATGTAATAAATAGTATCTGTCAGAAACCAAAAAGAAACACATTTGTTTTTTAACACTTTTTTTCAGTGTGCACTATGTTGACTTTTACACTCTTCTGTTTCCTTGGCAGTGGACTGAATGAAAACCTATTTCTCTTCATATGCAAAATTAATTAATTATAGTAATGAGAAAAAAAATATTAAAATGGCAAACTTATTTTCATATGACCAAAGCCACCTATCCCCAAAAATCTCATTTTGAAGAAATATCATTAATATCAAATTACAGGATATGGGCAAGGCTACCACAGTAGTCTGCAGTGAAGTCAACAAAAGCCTTTTTGCCATGCTTCTTACGTTTCTTTAGAAAATAGTTTCTATTAATTTGTCCCTGAGAATTTCAAAAAAGTACCTTAAGGTCTTTCAGTGCCTGCCCAATGCCATTCAGAAAAACTAAATGAAGCAGTAAGTCTCTTAAATAAATGCTGAAAGTATTTAAATTTGTCTTTCTATGTAAAAACACTGCCAGTACTTTTGGAAACCCTTGGAAAATAGGTTTGCTGGGTCCATGCAGTCCATTTGTAACAGGCAAGATGCCAACAACTCAGAGTTCATCTGGGTAGTGGCACTTATTTAATAATAAACAAGATGTAATCTTTTACACTACTTGATTATCTCACATATTCACTTGTTCACCCTGCCTCCAGCTTTATGATTCCTCAGTTTTTAATTCCCTTCCACGCCACAATTTTGCTACTGGTCAGAAGCGGCTGGGCAAAAGGTTCAGATTTCATTCTGGGAACCCACTCATAGTCGTGAGTCTCAGTATCTCCATAGTTCTCCTCCATTTTCAGGACCTTCTCTCCAGTCTCAGGCTTTCATAGAAACATACAATAGAATCACAGAATATCCTGAGTTGGAAGAGACCCTCTAGGGCATCAAAGTCCAGCTTCTGGCCCTACACGGTACAGGTCCAAGAATCATGTCGTGTTCCTGAGTTTTCTTTATCTAAATACTCTATGTGCAGAAACACAGCACGTGATCGACTGAGTGCATCCCCGAGAAGAAGGACTTGGGGGTCTTGCTGAATGAAAAGCTGGACATGACCTGGAAATGCATGTTTGCATTTCTAAACAAGCGTGACCAGAATGTTGAGGGAGATTTTTATCCCCTTCTACTCTGCTCCCATGAAACCCCACCTGGAACACTTTGTCCAGCTTTGGGGCTCCCAAAAAAAGAACTTGAAGCTGTTGCAGAGAGTCCAGAAAAGGGCTGGATGCTCAGAGGACTGGAGCAACTTTCCTTTGAAGACAGGCTGAGAGAGCTGGAATTGTTTAGCCTGGAGAAGAGAAGGTCCCAGGGAAACATTTTGGCAGCCTACCTTACCTTAGAGGGGGCTACAAGAAAGCCAGAGAGGAACTTTTCACAATGACATGTAGTGACAGGACAAGGGGGAATGGCTGAAAAAGAGTAGGTTTAGATTGGAATAAACACAGAAGTATGAGTAGTAGATCATAAAATAAAATGCTTTGACTAATAAACAAGACAGCCTGTAATATTCCAAAATCAAAAGTAAAGACAGGAGGTATAAAGAAAGATGGTATTTTGCTCACACTGTTGCCTTTCCCCGATCTTAAAATTAAAAGCCAGACACGGTTAAGGGAAGAAGGGGTTTTTACCTCAGTAATTATTTAAGGATCCTTAAGGGGCACGACCTCGTCGGGGTGGAATGCGCCGAAACGCACACCAAAATGCACATACAAATTAGATCGTGTAAACAATTTATAGGCCTTGGAAATAAGCATATCTATCAAAGATTCCCCAATGAGAGGCTTGAATGAACCTCCCATCCTGAGGAATTCCCCCCTGGATGGGCCTATCTTATTTCACAGAATATGTTCTAGGGAAGACCTTGGTTTCTCAGGATAGCATAGGGCTTTCTGGCCTCCAACCGCAAGGCCTCCAGGATGTTTGGTCTCCTGGCTTGACAGAATATTAGGTCTAAGACGAGTTATCAGACTTAAGGAATTACAAGTATGTGTGCTAAAAGCACTGAGGATACATAAAGGGTATGTATAGGTATCCTACATAAAAGTGTATATAAAAGGGTTATAAAAGAAAAGGCAAAAATCATCATGGCATCAACACAAAACTTTTTACTTGCCTTTGTGGTAATTTCAGTGTGGTTTTCTAGTTGTGGAATAATCCCTAGAAGTCTCAAATGATGTAGGTAAGTAGCAGACGATGCTTAAGCATTTATGAATAAGAACAATTCTGGACTTGGATATAGGATATGGTTTTCTTGACAGGATATTCAATATTAGAGTAATATACCTTACAATATCACTATTAGAAACAACACTTCACATCACAGTTTAAAGGTTGGAAGGATCTTGTTAACTGTTTTATTAATTTGATCAGAACATGAATGATATACAATAATTTCTAAGAGTTAGAAAATGTTTTACGTTATTTTGCAGGAAGCCTATTTGACAACTAATGTGACTGTTCCTTTTCAATGTTGGAATACATATTTAGCAATAGTTTAAAAATCAGCCTATGTGCAACAATAGGGAAATAAGGTTTCTTATTTTGTCTTTGCCACAGATTTTTAGAAATACAGAGGATTCAATGTGGTTAGGACTTGCAGTCCAACAAACATTGTAATGATCATAAAGTAGTACTATAAATCATGCAATGTCAGGAGACTGATCCTATAACTAGTGATTAGAACTGCATAGCCAAGGAAAAATGTAACAAATAACATTCCAGGAGAACTGAGATTATCTGATTACCTAAAACATATGGAAAGCTACTTAAACCTCTTCAAAAAACCTTTAGCCTATATTTCAATGTATTAAATATTAGCTTTTTTATCCTTAGCTTTCTGTCTTGTCTCAATTTTAGCAAAGACAACTTGAACATTTCATTTTACCTTCACCATTAACCTAAATGATAAATAGCATTATAATCTTACTGAAGACACTTACGATTAACACCATCCTCAACCTGTCTTCTTGTAGACTCCTGTGCATCTTAAAACATGAGGAAGAGACAAGATAAACTACAGTTAACCACGACATAAAAGCTGCAGGACAGAATTCAACTGACCAACACTATAATCTCCATTGAGTCATAAAGAAACTAATGGAGCTATTCACTCACCAATTTCTAACAAAGTCAATAGCTGTTAATAAAAGATGTTGAAACAAATAGTCATACTTCACAATGGATCCTGATCATCACCAAGAACCAATAAAAAATGGTGACCTCAGTTAAAAGCCTATGGTTAATGTTGTTTTCTGAACTAAACCTATCAAAAGTGAAAGGTGGTGTATCTATACACACTCTTGAAACAAAACAGAAGTTTAGCACATGCATTTCCCAAGAGTTTCCTTATTGAATGAAGTTTGCATTAAAACTTCTTGAAGAAAAACAAATTTTGAACCCCTCTGAAATGATTACTTGAGAGCCTCCTGATATCTACCCACAAATCCTCCAGTATTTTCAAAAAACTCAAAACCCATGCAAAATTAGGCCACAGGTTGAAAGCTAACTTAATGAATAATCTTCAAGTTATCCAATGCCAGAAACAAAGTCAACAGTAAGGAGAAGATGTTTAGAAATCTAAGTACTAAGGGAAAATAAATACATGCTGTATAGTATACTTCAAACTATTCAGTGGTAAAGAATGATGAGGAAGAAGCATACATAGTGTTTGTGCACACAGATGTACTTTGAAATAGTTAGGCCTCAGGAAAAAGTATAAAGGAGTTAAGGAAGTGTAGTCCATGTACAGAAAAAAAATGGGAAAAAATTGAAGGATTAAGTTCCATTGAAAGATGGAAAAAAAAAAAGACCATTTAAAAGTACTTCACTTCTCCTGTTTTTGTGTTTGAAAAAAACACACCTAGAACAAAACACCCAAGACTGAACCACCTTGAATTGATCTGCCTCAACAATAATTAAGACATTTACTTACATTTTACAATTACTGCTGCTTTCAATTTAAACAGGTCCTATGATGGTTAGCACAAAGAAGAAATAGAAGGAAAGGTGTATAAACACATCCTAGTTCAACAAAGATTATTTGAATATTTTATGTTCAAGGATTTCAAATACCTGTGCCAGAAAACAAGTTTGACTGCAGTATAATCTAGCTTCATTCCATCAACACTGCTCTCTTCCTCACAACAGCAATGTTATCTCTAATTCAATGAGAAATATATTTACAGGAGAAATTTTTATCGATCATAAAATATTCCTTAACAGCTCAGAGATAGTGGGCTTATAGATAACTCCATAGAGACTTTTGCAGGTTAGTTGAGAAATTGTACACAGAAGATTTCCATAAACAATAACTCTGATATAGATGATTTTCAAATAGAAAAGCCTCAGGGATCTATTCTTAGGCATCTTTTTTTTTTTTTTTAATTCCTTTTTCTTTGATGTTTTGTTTATTAAATTTTTAAGATAAAGGAACAAAAAAAAGGATAGACATCAGAAGCTCCAAGAAATATATATAATTATTAGATCAATAAACAATTCAGCAATTCTTAGAGGACATTCAAATAACCTTCTACAATAAAAAGCCTACACTATATGTGAAATACAAATCTTAAGAGATAGTTAACATTCCAGGAAAATACAAGCATATTGGTAATGTTGATTTAGCACTCTTAATTTTGTTCAAAATTACCTCCACAGATCATAGAATCAAAGAATAGTAAAGAGAACAAAAGCAGCCCACAACAAAGAAATGTACATAAAAGGAACAGCAATAAATAAAATAAAAATTGGAAAACTGAATAGATAATAAATGAATAAGTAAGCAGAATAGCAATATCCCATCAGTTCCTCACTAAGCAAACACTGATCCTGAAATCTGATGTATAATAGCATTTAATGCAAACAATATATAAAAAATTTACCACCAATCACCCCATATTATCATCTCTATGGTGTAGCATTGTGTTGAAATAAATCACGTATTATCTATATTTCAAGACCTCGTCACTTTTTTGTCATTGCATCTCCATATTTTTGGAAAAGAAGTTAACATGTTGCAAAATAACTGAATTCATAACAAATTTGGCCTGATGCACCCTTGCACAACCTCAAATATTCAATTTTATTGGAGAAACCTGCTAAAAATTTTTGTCTAAATTAAAAGAGCACTGTTACTGTTAAGTATCAGTTAGATAAGTGCGTGTGTTCCCTTCCCTGCAAAATGAATTTTTACCAAGTCTGTCCCATATGGCCTTCAATTATGTATTATGACATCTTTGATCTAGGTTATTGGAAGTGTCAAATCAAACTTTAACAAGGTGTAAGGAAGGATAACCAGCAATGAGGTGATTCTAAAATGAAATTAATATCAAAAGGGACCTTTCTTTCACCTCCTTGACTACAGAAAAAGTAAACTGTGAATGTTCTCTTTTTGTCATGGGTCCAATACTTGGGCACTACATAGTGCAGATCTAAAAAAAAAAACTTTTGAGAGGGCAGATTGCTCTGCAAAACATTCTGCTCACTTTCACCCGTGAAAAGATTGTGTATTTAAATATTCCTATGGTGTCACTGGGGAAGTTGGAATCCTAAGACAAAAATTGGTTTTGTAAATTTTTACTTTTAAAACACATTTTTTACCACTGTAATCAGTTAATTACCCAATATGGAAAGGCTATTATAATTTTATTTTTTTAAATTTATATTAGTTTGCCTGTATTGATTCCTAATGATATGATATATATCATAGCCTTGATTTGAATTACTCAATCATTCCCAAAAGCCTAAATTTAAAAATTCTTTCTGAATTAGTTTCTACTATCCAAAAAACCCCTTAAGAATGCCAAGATTTCTTTTTAATTAAAATGTGAAATATTCAGAATGACTGCATATACTTTGTTACTTTTCTGAACTTGAGACATTCCTATAAAAACACCAAAGCAATCAAAGGAGTCCCGTGAATTTCCTTTTCTGCTCTATAAAAAATGCCTTTTGTTTAAAATTGCTGACACAATGTGAGCTATAAATCTATGTAAATTATTATAAAAGAAAGTTCCTCTTCAAAAACCCTGTGTGTCAAAACACAGGCAAAACACAGACCATTTTGAAAATATAATTTTGAAACTGATGGGGAAAAAAAACAACCCCAAAACATGCAACATTGTGCCTGTATTAATAGAGAGCTTCATTCCTTTATTTCATATTAATCCCTATGCAACTTGAGAATTTTTTTCAAGTGTGTTAAAGAAATAAGACAGAATCAGAAAACAGTGTCATGGCATTTTTATAATATGACAACGATCTAAACATTTTAGTCAAAGTGAGGAAAAAAAGTAATTAAAGAATTTTGCCTTGCCAAGGAGTCCATTATAATTTTATTTTAGACTTAGCATTTAAACCAGAAAGCCACCAATGCATTAATGAATCTACAGGGATAGAGTTGTGATTTCCAGCACACGAGACGTCCTGACCTTGGCAGTAAGCTTTTTAAATTTGGCAGTCTTGGGCTTTCTTTTTAGTCAATGGCAAATTAATTGATAGACAATGGAATTTTTTTTAATTAGTCATTTTATCTTTAAAAGGCTTTAAATTGATCAGATTTGTTAGACACCTAAGTTATGGGCTTTTCAGACTACATAAAGGGACCTATAAAGGGAGCCAACTGGCTCATAGAAGCACTTGCTATTAAAAGAAAACAGTCCTACATATCAAGAATTATTTTGTACTATAATTTAACTCATTAAACTGTTCATTTTTCCTAGTAACACCTTTCTATATGTTTGGGCAAGGTGCTCGCAAAGAGACATAACAAATTTGCAATAATTTCCCATAACCCTCTACAATTTTTATAGGGAATTTATTTCTTCTTGTGGACCCACACTAGCATTCTCATACTGCATATCATTATGATATAGACTCAGGATCATTCAATTATCTAGTTCATTTCAACTCTACTCTCAATGTTGGACAGTTTTTGCAGAAGTACACAAAAATGAAATACTCTAATTAGGCAACCTATTTTTACCTGTCAAAAACCATTATTATAGATGTTGCTTACAGTCTCATAATAAAGATGGCAAAAATTATTTAAATTACTCAAATAATCAAGGGAAGGTGAGGCTTAGTTTTATGGCTGTATGTATGTACAGAATTACAAGCACATGCTTATGAGAAATAAAGGTTGGGTACTTCTCACCAGTTTGACTTGATCATTTAAATATTGACTTTTAAGAATGTAAATTAGTTTTCATCATTAAGAATCTTCATAAATAGTATAGAAAAAAATACTTTCAAAATTTAAAAATTTTATTATGGGACCTCTGCAAAATCTAATGGAACAGTCACAAAGCATAAGAACATACACATAAAATTTTTCCTATTTGCAGAGTTCAGTTACTTTATTAACAGGTCTGAAAACTGTATTATGTTTTTACAGATAAATTATTTACTATTTGATTATTTTTTCTAATTCATAAGGACATAAATGTGATTGTAAAACCCCTCAATAGTATGTTTATAAAAACCTGTTTTGAGCTTCAGATAAAAGATATGGCAGTAAGTTGAGAAGAGAGTTCTTATGAATGCTTTAATTGTTTGGGGCCATAGGAAATGAAATCAGATTTAAAAAAAAAAAAAAAAAGACCCAATTTTACTCACTTTTGTTCTTTGATCCACTGATTAACATTTGCAACCACTAACTCACTTTCCTGATGGAGGTGACTGTTGTCAGTTCGTGCTGCTTCCAGAGACTGGCACAAAGTTTCCAGCTGTGGATGCAGAGAGATCAAAGCATATGATGGACTCCCTAGAACACAGTCTATCTGGAATACTAATAATAGTCTGTACTACTTGTAAAGAATCAAGTCATTTTTCTCCACTCCTTCAAATAATCAGGGTTTCCTTGTACATGCTATTAATTGATTCAATATGCTAGAAGGAATGTCTGAACTTTTCCCACGCCTTACATTTACCCGTTTATTATAATATACACTAGTCTACCTCCAGAGGTTGTTTTAATTGAAATCAGATTTATTTTATAAAAATGGAACCATTATAAGTTACTATGTTTCAGTTTAAATGTTTTATTCTTTCCACTTTTTGTTTTATTTTTGCTATGAATTTCTTTCAGATTAGCTCTTTGGTCATGGCTCATTGCATTTAGAATAGAAAGAACGTTAAAGGGATGGAGTTATTTTGGTATATGCAATATATATAAAAAACTGGGAATGCTGAAAGACTGAAAAACCTAAAACTTGGGAGTTGAATGTCAGACTTTCACCTTTATATCTCCTAATGGAATCAAATACAAGCCAATGGTGTTGAAAATCTGTTAACATCTGATAGATACTTGAGGCCTAGGTAAAATTGATAAAATGGTTTCATGGTTTCTGAACAACCTCTTTTGGGTGCAGTTCCTCAGTTTATGCTACAAAAGGCATGACAAGAATTGTCCCAGCATACTCTAAATGGGCCAAACCCTGATTTTTTCAATAGACCCTTCCTTACGTAGCTGCCAGAACCACTACTAATGCTAGGTCACAATAATTAATAATTATGCAGAAATTAACTTCTAGAAAACTAAATCCACCTTCAAAATCTGTAATGGTAACAAAATTCTGAGTGGAGAAACCTTTTATTCAACAAAAAACAGCTAAAGCTTACATGAAGAAGAAACAAGTAAGAGTAGAATATATTGGTCTTGAACCATTGGCCATAATAGATTTAGAAACCATTACTGGCCAAATAGAGGAATGTTATAATACAAAACCATATGTAGATTTTTAAGAACAATGTATATTCATGTTTTCCAAATGAGAACATACATTTAAAATTAACATTTCCTTCAATAACATTTTACCATTGTTAAACCCAACAAAAATTAACATCAAAAGTAGTGTGTTTTTGACTGCTGTTCAAAATAGTGGTTTCATATCAATAACATTTAAAACTTCTGAGCATAATAAATCTTCAAATATTATGCATAAAAGACTCTTATGGTATTAATATGCGTAATATATAATGGAAGAGACAATATATATCTAATTAAAATCAAATCAAAATAATACCTGCTTATTCTTGTGAGAGCGATCTGTTATGCATGTTAATGTTATATAATAGATTATACTAATACTGTAAAATCAATTTACTTTTTAAAAAATATTATAATGTATTATTAAGCTACACACAATTTATATCCGGTTGCTTTTGTAATTATGTGGAATTAGAAAAGAAGCTTTAGTAATTGACAAGTTATGATTTCCTGATGTACTGACAAAGCATATAAAATATGTCAAACAGATGTTGACATAAACAGGTTGATCTGTAATGTTTTAGAAGGGTTACAAATATGAATGGTTTATATATTTATATAAATATACATGTCTATATGTTTAAATTAGAGTAATTTGAAACAGAATACCTAGATACCACATACCTCTATACTTGCATTATCAAAAATGTTGGAAAAAATTTTCATATTTCAGGTGTTCTGTCTTAAAAAAATATGAGACAATAACAACTGATATGAATACACAGTGAACTGAACAGGAATAAAACTGCAGTTTTCATAATTTTATCATTTTCATTTAGACTTTTGAAAGGTAATCACTGGCAGTATTCTCCTTTTTCTTTCTTTTTGAAAAACTGTGAGCAAATTGAAGTCCTCATAAAAATGAAGTTTAAGTAAATGCAATTTAGGTAGGAAAGTCATGACATTGCAAGAGAGTGAACATCCTTCTAGCACTTTTTATCAGTTTTGATCAGTACTATGTGCCTTGCCATCAGCCTGGCATCTCTACAGAAAAGAGAAAGGGATGTGTAAACTCAGGTAGTAATTTTGGACCAAACCATATTATACGGGAAAAAAATTCATAGTTACTAGTGATTTCTCCCTTTCTCCAGTAATCTTTGCTGAATCATTTCTTGGAGTGTGTGGATACCAGCAGGCTGCTTAGAGATCGATCTCAGCCATGAGTAAATGGTTAAGGGGCAATCCTGAGCACTCAAGGTTCTTTAGGTATAAATTTACCACCTCCATCATGTCAGCAGAGGAATACTGGGTACTGGAAATGGGGCAGAGCTCAGTAGACACCAAATGGGGCTTTACAGGACTATTTCTTTTCATGGGACACGTAGGTGAGATGGTGACTTATACAGAAACTTTCTGTTATTTCCACTGTTATTGCCCCTTCCTGAAGCTGTAGGTACCATGTGCCCAGCCATGTGCTGGTAAGTACCATGGCACTCTCAGCATTCCTGGTCCTCTCATCAGTTTGATCATGCCATTGCCCAGGTCCAGTGGCTGAGAAAAAGGAACTGTGATATACTGAGCATTGCTTCAACACAGAGCTAGTTAAGGATCACATCTAAGCCCAGGAGTACACCAAGATGCTCTAACATAAATGCAGGGAAAAAAAAGAGTGCAAAAAATATTGTACATAATTATAAGAGATTAAATATGCAAATGTGCTTGAGTAGAAAACTGGGATTAAGCCATTAAAGTTATCCCCACTTGTATCCTAAGAAAGAATTTGCACCCAGTTTCACATAAGCCATTCCTTTGCTAATCCAGTATGCTGTGAATGAATTAAATTAATAAGATAAGCAAATGCAAAGCCCAGTCTTAGAAGGAAGCTTCTTTTACTGGACCATAGGCTTTTCTTCTGCACCATGTAATTCATCACATTTTCCAAATATCATCAACAGTTTGAAGTGTTGTTGTTCTAGAGGTGTGCTTCTGCTACCAGAAAGTATGCAACATCCTCCATAGTGAATTTTACCACAACTTGAGACATTTTTTTTGTCCTGAGGAAAGGCTACCAGAGTTGTAGAGTGGATAATCACAGATTGATGTGAGTGGAACTGTGTAATACAAAACATTTAGCCTTGGCTCATAAGAGCTTTTAGGAAATTCCATTACTAAAAGTTTTCTTGGGAACAAAATTAAAAATCAAGCCAGTTTGAAGATGTTAAGTCACTGATGATGTTAAATGACACAGTCAATATAAGAGTGCTGAAAATATGTACAATAAGTAACGAAGTGCAACTGTGCAAAAGAGTTCTTAGTTTGTGCCAAATTAATAGATTTTACATTTAAAGGTGAATGAAGACATGAATAATAAAATGGCAAGTTGACAGTTATATTCTGCTTATGTGAGTGGTGGAAGATACAGTATGTTTTATCAGTTTTACACTGTATAATATCTAATATCTCAAATAAAAATTTCGTCTTTGTCCAGTTTTTAAAACAGTAGTTTAATTTTCAACACATCTGGTTTTCTACTGTTCTAAAATCTGAAAATTCACAATCTTTCACTACTGTCCAGGGTTGGACTTCTGGAAATTATTTTTCTATAACTGGATTTATACCCTGTATTAATATAATTTAATTATACTTGTCTAAACAAGATTCTTGGAACATGAACATTCTGAGTTTAGTTGGTCCCTCTGTAGGCATTGGCAAGCATTTAAGGAGGGTGATCTTAGTTTGGCTGAATCTCTCTCTAGAGCTGACAAGAGTCAGTTACCTTCAGTGTGACAGGTGAGCACAGAGCCATAGTGAGAGCATGGTCCATTTATTCATAATATATACTCCATATATACCTCCTCAAACTGGTTTTGTGTCCTAACCTCCCTCTTATGTTTTCTCTGGAAAAATTGCCATAAAAAGGTCATAACATAACTGCAGAAACAAGTTACAATATGTGTTAAGGGCAGAAGTTTCAGTCTTATCTCCCCACCCCTGCTCCGCCCCCAAATCCTTTACTATTTTCAGAACTTTTTGGTAGGGTATTATCTCATCTTTAACCATAAAGATGAGGTGACACCTGTGTCAAAAATATATTAAGAATGAAGATTGATTATAGGAGAACATGACTTTATGAATGGAAGACCTAGCAGTTTAATGGAGAAGAAATACATGAATGTCGCAATGCTTCTGTGGACAAAATCTATATATCTAGGAAGAAGAATGACCCAGGTTTAAGACTTTGAATATAACAGGAAAGATTGACCCAATCTTAAAACTTTGAATACAACTGAAGTAACCAATTTACACACTGTAAATCCAAGAAATAAGTTTCTCATTCTAGACTCTGCCATAACATCAGTTAATTGCTAATATTCCCAGTAAGGAAATGTAGGTCTCAGGTGGTCTGTCCAGCCAGCAAATGTTATTACTTTGTTTACAAGTAAGATTTTAATTCCTGGACAAGGAAAAACACAAACAAACAAAACTAACACTTTTTCTGGTGCAAGAATATTCATATCATTAAATTGATATATTGAGTGATTTGTCAGTAATCCTCATGCAATATTTTGTCTCATTTCAAGAAAGAATAGCTTCTTTGCAGTTATGATTTAAATCTACCTGAGAAAGATGCACTACTAATGGAAAAAAGAGTTTATACAACAAAGAAAATATGAATACAAGGAACTAGAGAAATATGTTTATATTTTGATTTACATTTATTTTTAACCTATATTAATGTATATTTTCTATACTGCAAATCACTGCTTCATGTTTTCAAATGCAGCTTTCTTTTGCTTTGTCTAGACCCTTATTATTTTTGAATTGTATGTAGCTACACAATCACTAGATATAGTAAGAAAGGTCTTGAGCCTGGTCCTTTAATACCTTAAATGCACACTTCAAAATAGAATTTAAGTTATAGGACTCTGGTCTAAATTTATTGTAGTTCCAATCTTGTGTTTTAGATTTTGCAGAGACAGCTATGGAGCATTCTATTAATTTCTGTGTTCTCTCTCATTGTTGGGAGAATTATATGTATTTTTATTATTCAGATATACACAGAACAGGAGATGACATCAGCAATCATTTTACTAGGAAACATATCTTTCAAAGGCACTAAAATTTACAAAGAAATCTTCCCATTTCACTTTCACCATAGTCTTGGAGCATTTTGCCATCTAAGATAGGAAGCCTGTGGAATTTCTTAGACAGCATATTAGAAAATATGTTAGGCAAATAGACATAAAGATAGGAAGACCAGTCCTGCAAACGTCCTTAGATATACAGCCATTAGTATCTCTCTCTTAAATTCCTAGCTAGCAGTATACTAAATGGACTGGTAACTTCACAGTTAACCAGCCTTATTCCTTAGATAATCAGTGAAAGCACAGGAGACAAGACTTTGTGAGGCTTTAAAAGTGTGGAATTATGCAGGAAGATGGGTGTTGATGAAGAATGGATACCAATTCCCTCTTCTGCCTACGTGTCTTTATTGGCCATGTTAGAAGTATGTACAAGGTAAACTAGGTTTACAGATTATTTTTTTTTTCCCTTCACAGCTTGTTTTCAAAAAGACGAGATATCTGAAAGACAATCTATAATTTTGTTGGTATTCATTTTACCTGCTATTAAATCTTTCCATATTCCTACTGTTTAAAATTCAAGTTTTCTTTTGGTTTGATAAGTTAAGAATCCAAAATTATAAAGGAATTCTAAAAAAAAAAACCTGAAAGAACTTTTCAGAAACACTTATAACTACAGATGCTGCTTACAGGATGAACAATTTTATAATCAATTCCTGAATTACTTTATAGGAAATTATGAAAAATCAAAAAACTTACTTGAAGTTTGGAAAATGGCATAATTTAATAAGAAATTTTGACTCGTGTAATTACTTTAAATCAGAAGTAGTGGATTACTCATGCTGCATAATGTAATTGTGGAATCAGTAATTCATTACTTACTGAAGTGGTATTTAAAAAAAAATCCACCTTAATTCAAATTTATCATTATAAAGAGAGTGTAATAGAGTGGACAGGAATGAAGATTTTTTCTTTAGTTCCTTTCTCCTGGAGGTTACATTTTCAACAGTGGAAGATGGGACAACTGTATGGTGGGACACCAGTGTGACCTGATCACACAACTTCCTGATTCTGCAGCCTCTTCAGTCTCGTGTCACTGATGGGAGGACATAGAGAAAGCAATTTCTTTTCAGCCTGAATTTTTTGCAGAGGTTTGTCACTGTTAAGTATGGGCCAGCATCAGGAGCACTGGAATCTTTAACGTTGTAGCTAGATTACAGCTTCAGCTGGATCACCAGGTGAGACAGGCTTTTCTTACACATCACATTCTGCAGGAGCCTGGCTCAATGTCCCAAGATACCTGGATTCATCCTATCTGGTTCTAACTGCTTATCTGATTAAAGATATTCTTTAATGCTTTTTTTTCCCTCTGTTTTATGCCCTTAGACCAACATGGCCAAGTAACTTTACAATTTAACTTTCATGAAGTTTATGTCTGGGGATTCTGTAATCTGCCTCCTTGCTCATTGGAAACCAATAGAAACATGACTTTGTGATCCTTGATCTGCCCTACTATTGAGACTTCTTTCTCTTTATTGACTATATGGATAAGCACAGATACCTAAGTTCCTATAGGAGAACTATTTAATGGTGGCTGAATCAGTTTATTAAAAGAATCTTTGTTAAACTAGGGTATTTAAATTAGTTAATACAGAAATAAGGCAGCATAACTCCTGACTTACTATTTACCTTAGGATGTACTATCGATGCCAGCTCACAGTGTAGTCAGCTGCCTTGCAATAGAATAAATCAAATTGAGCAACCCATGATTTCTCTTAATTATTGCAAGGGAACCTAACATTTAGTTGCATTCCTTAAAAGCACAATAAACTTTTCTTCCATCTCTTCAGTAGAATAGGAAAAGCAAGCAGCTTGTGGCACTGCTGATACAATTGAAAATTGCAACACCCTTCTCAGCCTTCTGTTTTGAAGGCATTAAACACAATCCATCTATTGTCCACCCTTATTTGCTCTGGGGAGGGAGGTAGTAAATGGTATGCAATGTCCTATTAGTATATCAGTAATGATTCTCATTTTTTTCCCCATTTTGACACATGGCAAAGAAAACTGACAAACAGTATGTTGAACTATATTTTTGAAACCAGAAAGTAATCAAGAGAATTCAGTGGCTTATATTTTAAGCACTTCATGGCAATGTAATGTAATACATTTGAGAGGTTTCAGATTTTGAAAATAAATATTAAATATGCATCCTTTTAAAAAAAGGATGATTTTTCAATAACTTAAAAGTTCTCTTCCATGAAGACACAGCAACATCCAAATGTTTTCAACTTAAATCTTGGAAATACCTGTCCAAATATAGCAATTTTTCTTAAAGGAGGAAGCTTATGGGCAAAAAAAGGAGGGGGAAATAAGGATGAGGGGCTTTACTTTGAACTCCCGGTGCAGTTAATTTCAGGGTTTTTTAAAAAGAAGAAAGAATGGATGTTTCCTGCAGAAATATAAAGAAGATGCAAATAATGTGGAGAAAGACCAAATACTTTTTTTATGGAGAAAGGCTGCCACAATGGGCTCTGAGAAGTTTGGGAAAGGGACTATTATGTTGCTTGTGCAAACCCATAGTGTATGATCTCCCCTTAAACAGTGGAGTTTTTCTTTGCTGCTATGCTTTGGGGAATAAAGATGAAAAGCTAGTAACAATTTAGCTGCATGTCTTTAATAAAATCCAGGTTTTCCTTTGAGGTCACTAAAAGAAGCACAATTTCTAATTCATGTTTTAACAAATCCATAATGCATCAGTAGACTCACCTTCTTGCCTAAGAGAATACCACAGAAAAATCATGCTGTGGGTGCAAAAAAGAAGTGCACATCACTTTGAATAAGTAGTTGAATAGAAAAACTAGTTCTTAAAAACTTCTGGTTCCTGTTTCCTGAACTATCTGCATGTTTATATTACTTAGTCATTGAAAAGAAGAAAAAAACCAGCAAAAAATGTTTTGGGACTAGGGATTAGACTTGAAGTCTCCCTGCTTCCTTTTGGCTTCATTCCTTTTTAGTCTTAGAAGTCTTGTATTTTTGGCAGCACAGTGAGCTGACTTCAGGAGAAGAGATGGCAGGTCTGCCCATCCCAGCTCCACAAGGCTTTGTGTTGGGCACAGCTTGGCAGGTCTGACAGAGGAAAGATCTGGCACTCATCCACCTCTCCTGCTACCCTTAGGCACCACTAGAACAGGAGTCCATGCACTTTAATACTGTGGTTTATACTGGACTTGAAGCTGCTGTGTATATAAGCCTTGCTGAATTCAGTTTAGCACCATTTTTTCTGGATTAGATCTGATGAAAATGCAAACTAATGTGCTAGCAGGACACTTTCCTATTTGCAGGAAACTTTGTATTCCAATCGCAGGTCAGTTGTATTATTTGCTTAGGTGGCTTCTCAGGCTGCATTGAACTCTTAGATTTAAGCACTATATTCCTCAATGACAATGTTTTACATGCTTTTGATTTCATTTTATATAAAACAAATGTAACATATTTAGGGACTAAGCGTAATTGAAGCAAAGGCCATGCAGTGTAAAAAAGGTTGAAATGGTTTTAAATTCAAATAGGGAATAAAGTGACCAAAATGTCGTTTCCTGTAGTATATTTTTGAGTGATAGCTTTCAGACAAGAGTGGAACGATGAATGTGTAATTATTCTTTAACAAATAACTAAGGACACAACAAGCAAGTATAATTGGTTCAATAAAAGTATGATAGATGAATATGGTGGCAGACAATTAAACTGCTTCTGAAGTAGAAAACTGGTATATTTAAAACCTGGTGTTTCTGCTAAGATAATTTCCTCTTTATTTTATAGGATGAGAGGATTTTAAGCATTTCATAAATTGTGAGAGTGATAAGTTTTTGTATTTATTTCACAATATTTAAATAGGAGAAACAAGTTTAGGAGAAACTACTCTGTATTTTAATTTTTCAAATTCATGTCACCTTCACTGAAGATCTGGATTCCTGTATGTTAATTTATGAAAGAAGAAGCATGCCATTCAGTTTACTGGTTGCTGTTCTTGAATATATACATGTAGCAGTGCACAAACTGTTAAACACACAAGTTAAGAAACAAATGTGGTTAAAGTGTTGAAATAGTTTATATGGACAAATGTCATCTGAGTTTAAAAAACCCAATAAATAGTGAGATATTGTACTAAATATGTATGCCAAATGATGACTCATCTTTGAATCTATTGCAGTGAATTTATTGAAGCAGATGCCTCTAAATACATAGGCAATGTAGATTCTGTGTTTGCATGGCTAGCAAATTTCCAGAGTAGCTCAGATTAATCTAAACACTATCTAACACTGCTGCCTTAACATGTCCTCTCAGCTAGTATTGATACTGATGAAGGCTGTCACTACAGCCTTTAGAGGTTAAGATCAATGTAATGGCCACTCATGTTGAAACATATTTAGCCATCATAACTAACTCAAAGTATGGTGGAACCCATTTCAACTGCATGCATTTCAACAGGAGGCTCTCCAAAAAAAGCTGAAAGGTTTTTCACCTGAAAGAGATTATTATTAGAATTCCAAATTGAGGAATCACAATGTCTTTTCTCAAAGAGAAGGGAATCAAAATTAGCTGGAAATGCATAGAAAAAGAGCGAATTTTTATGATAAGCTTTTCTTGGAATCAGAATCACAGAATGTTAGGTTGGAAGGGACTTTGGAGATCATCTGCTTTCAACACCTTCCATCTGCAGGAACACCTTCCACTAAACCAGCTTGCTTAGAGTTCCATCCAACCTGGCCTTGAACATCTCCAGGTATGGGGCTTGCACATCTTTTCTGGGCAACCTGCTCCAGTTCCTCACCACCCTCAGATAAAGAACTTTTTCCTAATATCTAATCTAAACCTGCTCTCTTCTAGTTTGAACCCTTTCATTCCCCCTTGTCCTGTCCCTAAATGCTCTTGTAAAAAGACCCTCTCCATCTTTCTTGTAGGCTCCCTTTAGGTACTGCAAGACCACGATTAGGTCCCTAAAGCCCTCTATACTCTGTTTGGATTAGCTTATGCTACACTTACAGATGAAAATAAAATTTTCCTTATTCACATTATTCTACGTATTTGGGACTCCTTGAAAACTCAATATGTGTATTTGTTTCATACATACAACATTTAGTGCTCTCAAAAACACATTTACTATTCTATCTTCCTACTATTTTTTCCGTGCATCACCTGTGGTTTAAAGGTGCAATTTGCTTCTATCTTAAAACAAATAAAAGCTGCTGAAAAAACTCTACCATTCCTCAACTCACACAGATAAGATTCTAAAACATAAATGCCATGAATCATAAAATATTTAAAGGCATAAAAGTATTCCATTTTAACAATTTAAATAAACCCATAAACATACAATACTGAATCTCAGTGGATTCAAACTGCTACTTGCTTAGCATCAATAACTGCAAAAGTGACACATGACATCTGCTGCTTCTTGATTTTCTTTCCCATGATATCTACTACAGTTTCTAATGCAGGGAAAAAAGGGGGGGAAAATCTTTTAAAGCACAATTTTTTCTGTCTTTTTATTTCTATCTAGGGTGAGGCTATGAATTTAAATTTCAGAGAGAAACAATAGGCAGTAGATAGTTACCCTTCAGTTTTACTAAAACACTTTGCTAACTTCAGTGTACTTAGAGTTAAGTAGTACTGCATTAACTAAGTTATTTAACACCTTTTAAGGTGTCTTCTTTTCTTAAAGGTTACTAATGCAATATTTGTTATTGAAAACCTACTTAGAGGTTTTTAATATATTTGAAGCTATGTTTCCAGGCCTGTTTCTTGGAAGAAGTACGTGAAAAGAGGACTCTGCATAAAATTTATAGAAAAAAACCCTTGTTGGAATTTTTCATTATTTAATTACAAAAGTAGAAGTTTCATTAACTGTTACACAATAGTCATAAAAGGCCATTATGATTATCAGACGAATGATCATAGCAGGCTTGGATAGCAAGCAATGGTGACTGAATGTACTGGAATAAAGTTTATAACAGAAATTCCTGAATTGCCCCTTCTCCATCCCAAAAAAACCTCCAGCCACCGACTTATATGCATCTATATATATAGAGAAAGAGGTCATTCATTTGTTGTGTTTCCAGATTTTTGCTGGCTATAGAAATATCTTCAGAATCTTCGGAACCAAATTTTGTTTTGAAAATTAATCTGGGCCAGGTGTCTTTTGTCAGCAGGTTCCTGCAAATCACAGAATCACAGAAGGGGTCAGGTTGAAAGGGGCAACAAGACAACATCATCCCTGCTAAGTCAGGGTCTTCCCAGAACACATGGCACAGGATGGTGTCCAGACAGTTCTTGAATATCTCCAGTGAGGGAGACTCCACAACCTCTCCGGGAAATCTGTTCCAGTGTGAGGTCACTTGCAAAGTAAAGAACTTCCTCCTCATATTCAGGTGGAACTTGGCTGACTGAATTCCAACCATTACCTGAGCAATGACTAATTGAAACTAAACGAATGGGCAAGAAAGTACTGTGGCTATCAAGAAAATTGTTTTCCAGTATTAAGAAACAGTTATCTATATGATAATAAGAGGAAAATCAGTCCTTAAGCTGACCTGTTCTTCAAACTGTGTTGTTGCCAAAAAAGCCCAATATGGCAGAAGGGCCGAACACTTTCACCGTATTTTAAGCAGAAAAAGGGCTTTCTTCTGGAGAGCAATTAAGGAAGAAAACAGAGCTATATCTGGACAGGTGGGCATGGAGCAGTTACTCCTTCAGCAGGAATACATCTCTAATTGACTTTTTAGGACTTCACTGACCAGTTGGCCGGCAGCAACTCCAGCTGAAGATGAATGAAGGAAAGGAAAATTTGACTCCATTCTGTCTTTCCTGTGATGCAGGAGAATAAAATGTCTACTCTGTTGTCGCTATGTACAAGATATTTTGAAACCTATTGTAGTATAGCTTTATAGCAGTACCCTATAAAACTTGATTTGCCTACTGTCAAAAACCTGTATTGGGAAACCTGCAGCATATAAATGTTTTACAATGTTTTATTTTGTACACCAGATATATTCATCAAAGTGACTTTGACCTGGAAAAATGCAACCAGGAGCAACATATTAGAAAAAGTCATCGTGTGCATAAAAGACACAAAAAATATCTTATTCCTTTGTATTAAAAGGAAAATTACTTCCAAATCAGAGTTAGTTTCCAATAACTCTAGTTTCTCTTTTTAGGAGATGCAACTGAGTATCATTTATATGGTAGTCCCATTATTGGAGGTGCAGAATGAAAGAAATAACAAGGAAGTACTGTACATATAGTAGTAATGTGGCAATGTAATGTGATTTACCTGCAGGAGGTGCTGAAAAATTGTTAATGGTAACCAATCCAATGAAGGAAAAAAGAATTTTTCTCACTATATTCAATGGATACCTAAATAAATCAAACCCACTATCAAAACACTATTAATATTTTTAGAGTGTGTATTCTGCAGAGAAAGAATTTTGATTTAATGTGATTGGAAAACACATAGCACCTTGTGGGTGCTTTTATAATAAATATGAAGAAATGAAATCTAGCTGAGTTCTTACATGAACATTCCACTTATAAAGTTCTCCTGATTCAGAAAGGGAAAGAAAAAAAATAAAAGAAAATAGTGGTAGTACAAGAAAATGTGAATCATGAGCCAGTGTTCTTAAATGCATTATGCAGCTACCACTTAAGAAATAATTTGAAGCAGCAGTCCTATTTAGCATGCTGTAATTTGAGCAAAACAGAAACTATCAAATAGTGAATAGAGAGGGTTGACAAGGTGTAATGTAGTATTCTTTATATCCCTCTAAAACTTCTAAATATCAGACAAATCCTTTTATTTGGTTCTTTATTTTAATACATGGATCTACACTGTATTTCATTTTTTGGTCAGTGTAGGTGTCCAACAAAAGTAGTAAGAGCTCATGTTAAAGAAAAAACCAAACCAAACGAAACCAAAAAAGCCCACGTGCTTCACTGCCTATTTTTAAAAGAACAGGCTTTCTCTCCTAAAGGAGTTCAATCTTCACTAGATAATTTTCAATGCACATATGGGGCTGTTTTCTCTCCCCAGATTTCCATGTTGCCAGAGTACAGACTGGCACCTTTTCCCCTAGAAACAGAGAGCATTCATTAGCTGAGCATTGGGGTATCCCTGCTTCTGCTCTTAATATGTTTGAATACATCTTTCTTCCTCTGTGATTACTGATAGTAGTTTCACAATCAATAATGGCTCTTGCTTAGTCCAGGAAAGAAAGTGCAGTAGTGGCAAAAGATTATTTTAAGGCTAATTTTGAAAGGCAATGCAAAACACTCTGTCTGTGTTTTATTTTTGGATGCATTTTCAAAGAAAACAAAATAACTGTAATTACTTATCATACCGTTCAAAACACAGAAGATAGAAAATTTAAAATATGGAATTATGTCTTTTACTAAATATTAGGGAATTGATAAGGAAACTCCACACAATTTTTGCTGTTTCATTTGCTTGCTTTTTCTGTTATTCACAAAATTAGAGAAATTGATTTTATTCTTTGCATATGCACACTTTTATTAAACAGCCCTTCATTTAAAATATAGTCATATATCAATGGGCCAACTGTGTACTCCTGAATGATCATGCATACAATTCTTTTTCTGGAGTAATCGATTAAAGAAAAGTAGGTGAGTACATTTTACATGTTTGTGTACTCTCTAAAAGCAGGTCTGCCTGAACAAAGTCTAAAAGTAAAAGATGAAGACTGTCTAAGTAAGAAGATTGGTAATATCAAGATCACTGAGAAGAAAGATGATCCTTGAATAGTTTCAGAACGTGGTTTTTGAATGTTTTTGGAAAGGAAGCCACCTCATATCTTTTCCAATATTCATCTTGATATGTTCTTTCGATTTAAAACAAAATATGATCTTTAATTCCTTGTTTCTGTTTTTTTCATGTATGAATTTAAATTCCCAGTTTCTGAAAGATAGACATAAATTTAAAATGTAGATAAATTTGTACAGAGTAAATATGCATTGATTTCTTAGTATAAAATAAGTGAGATATCTGTTGTCTTCTTTACATTAATTTTGTTCATGGACAGTCTGTGGTTCTCAGTGCCAGTAAAAGAACCAATATCTTACTACTAACTCTGAAATCAAGATGGAGAGAAAAACTCTGAATATTCTAATGATCTTCTCAGACAGGCAGTATTAGCCATATACTGTAATCACAAGATACATTTGATACACTTGTATTTGTAAATTTGCAAATAACTCCTCCTTCTCTATCCCATCTCATCCTTACCACTTTCTTGGTATCTTCTGTTTGGCCCCTAACTATTATCTACCAAATAAGCTGACAAAAAGACTGCAGATTTCATACAGGCAGAGATGCAAAAATATATAAATGTTTTATGAATTCTATGAAACTGCTTACCTGATACAAGCACACTAAAGTAAAACTGCTTTTAAAAATACTTTCAATTTTTTATTGAATCAACTTTTATATTATTCTTCCATTTTAGGCCTAGTGTACTTAGTAAAACTGAAATACTGAAAATTTCCTTACGAGATTTTAATATTCTCTACCCCATTTCTGATGCCAAGATCTGTGTTTCTCTAAGTAGGCCACAATTTCCACCTGCTTATTTGCAATACTCTTATTAATTCCCATATCCACTTCTGTCATGCTACATAATCCAAATGAAGTTGACTTACATGTAAACTTATATTTTCATCAACTTTCTTCTAACCACAGCCAACCCTTAATCCCTTTTGTGTAAACTAATTTGTTGTCTACAATGAACACCAAAAAATTCTACTGGAGAACAGGTAGAATTATTAATAATAAATGTGTCAGTTTTAAAAGGGTGGGAAAACTGATAATTTACTTGGTGCATACTTCTGACCATCTATCTGTTATCTATTAAAAACACATGTATCACATAATTAATTAGAAGCTTGACTCATAGATATTCCTGACAACAATATGCTTGCTACATCCATTTTTTTCCCAATAATTTGCCATAGTGACCCTTGATGTCCCACATTTAAAGTAAAAAAATAAAAATACTTGCAAATGGCAAAGGAATGTGTGACAGTTCTGGAGGATGGTAACTGACATGGAAAAAACTGACTTCTTGCAAGTGCAGAAGTGTCAAAAATCTTGGAAGAAAAGATTAGGCTGTTGCTTCCTCCCTATAAAGAAGAAGTGTGACAAGTGTCCCACTTGCCTTTTGCAGCAAGTCATGCTTACTTTTTAAAAATGTGCCTCTGTCCTTTTAAATGTATTATTTTCAATGTCAAGGGGTTTTCTGTCTCTTTCAATTAGATAAAAGAATTTTTTCTTGCATGTATTTCCTTCTAGTGAGTGTATTTGTGGATGTCACCTCATTATCTACTCTTTGAAAAAGAAAACAGATTGAATTGTATTGGTCTACCACTAGGTTTTCTGCAGTCTTTGAATTATTTTCCACCTCGTTCCCAAACCCTTTTCAGTTTTAACATCAATCCATCCAATATCTTTTATGACAACAAATTCAGTGACTCCTTTTCCAGAAGTCCTCTTCTTATGTGTCCAAAATGTAATGTACTCCAACAGTAATCTGTCGTTTTAGTTTGTCACTATGATATTGCATTAGGTGTTGACATTGAGTTACTTCCCTACATATAACCACTAGATTATTCTCCAAATTACTGCTTTTCAGGACTCAGTCCCCTATTCTTGGATACAGAAGAAATAATTTCTTACAGCACAGCTTTATTTTATTTACAGTGATTTTATATTTACTTTCAAATCATTAATAGTGCAACTGGCCAAATTTGTATCCTTACAAATCCTTGCTGGATTTCATGATCTTATCAGAGATCAGATGCTTTTAGACCTAACCCATTTATTTATGGGTATTTATGCTCATTTTTATTCAGTTAAAATATCATTGTTGTGTTGCCAGTGGGCAACAGTGTTTTCAGGTAAAATGTTCGTCAAAGATTTAAGGTACTAAATCTTCACACATTCTGTGCAAATCAAGAATCTAATTCATTTATTTGACCTAAAAAGTGTGCTTCATAAAAGCACTCTCTTTACTTATAGTTCCATGTATAAATGTCACTGAAATTCTTCTGATGTTACAAACCTGCTACCCAAGTCAATCTGCCAGTTTTGAATATTGGAGCAAAGTAACTATTGTTTGATGTTCATAGATTTTTTTTTATCAGTATTCCTGGGTTTCAAAAAAAACCCAGACATCAAGAACTCTGAGAGGTCTGCCAGCTCCTTTGCAACTCTAATGCAAATCACTCTAGGTAGCTGATTTAAAAGTTTATCTATAGCAGATGTTATTAATAGGGCAGAGAACAATTCATTATCTTCATGCTATAAGCCATCATATTTGCTCTTATATAAAGAAATACTTAACAATTTTGCTTTCTTCTCCTTTGTTAGTGGTGCTACCATCTTCATCTGCTAAAAGAAGTGGAATTATTCAAAAATGCTTTAGGAACAATCCTGAGAATTGCTGGCCATTGAGTCTTTACAGCTACTTTCAAAGAAGTTGAAAAAATAATTAGAACTACAAACACATAGTTGAGTATGCTGTGTTAAGAACACAAAAGAAAATTGGTTTTAATCAACTAGTCTTTCTCAAAACCAGACATATATTAAATAATAGGGGAACTTGACATGAATTACTCCAGCTTCCAAAATAGCTGTGATAAGCTCACAACCAAAAGTTACCAAGAAAACTAGTGATTACAGGTGAGGGGATGGGTTTACAGATCTGATTCTATACAAGGATTGGGAAATAAAAGCTGGAAAATATATTGAACTTTCAACAAGGCAGAAATATTTAGTGAAATGTCCAAGAAATTACAACAGAAATGTTATCTAATATATGTATTGATACATAGAAAAAGAGGATATATGAGATGATCCAGGTGTGTGAGACAAGATCTGGCAAGATTCCAAAAAATCTAGGCAGGGAAATGTTAAAAAAGGGCTGCTAAAAGTCTTTGTAGGCAAATGTTTTTGACTTGTTTTTAATTCTGAAGTTCTAAATAAATTATAACCTTTCAAATAAAGTAATTGATTTTATTCTGCACAGTGAATAAATTTATCTATTTTTAGCAGGAACTTGCATTCAAGGCATCATATGAATGATCAGCTCTTCAATGGGTGTTAATTAGTAAATTTCAGCTAAGTTCAGCAGACCTACACTGATTTACACCACTTTAGAACATATTTCAAAGTGGTATTTAAAAAAAAATATGAATAAATGAGTATTGATAATATCAATTGTATGTATCTTATGTAGAATTAACCTTCCTCATGTCATCTTTAAAGTACATACTTTACAAGTTGAAAAAAAGGACTAAATAAGATAAGCAGGATGATCAAAAACATGAAAAATGATGACATGAAATGTAAACCAAAGTATTCTTAAATTTAAAAAAAAAGATTAAATATAAAGGCAACATGAAATAAATGTATAAAGAATGTTTGCCCTAATAAATTTCCATAGAATTATATACTAGATTAAAATTTTAAAAGGAAAGATCCACTTGCTTACAGTGATGTGGAGACTTTTTCCTGTAGATTATAAACAGTGGAATTAAATGCCTCCAGTCTACAACTGACCAACATGTAATGAAGAAATCAAACAATTTTTTTCTCTCAAATATAATGTCATAACAGTTAAAGATAGGCAGCTTATTTTATTATTAAGAATGTTATCTCACCAGGTTCTTAAGGAGAAAAGAAATAAATTATAAAAATATTG
>VZRO01003717.1:1021527-1040872 GCA_013397915.1 Daphoenositta chrysoptera
AATACTGCACTTATAGAGATCAGTATTGCTATAATCTCAATTTACGGGAATACTAAAAGCTATTTAGGCAAAACCCAACAAAATAGCCCCATGAACAAAACACTTAAAAGAAAATATATGTGTTTCACTCTGCAGCTGAAAATTGAACAAACAGGAATTCTATATTAAAGCACGTTCACAGCCAACTGACACAAGATGAGTAAGGTGCATAAATTAGAAGAATAATGGAAAAACTATGCACAATGTCTTTTATACTACAAAATGCATTGCAACTTGTATTCCAAAGAGGAATCCTACAGAGACTTCTTTGTAAATATTGGAATGGTCAGCATTTCATTCTTCTTAAAGGGAAAATAGAAGGAACAATATTAATTAATTTAAAAAATGAGATGATAGGAAAATCTTCCAAATCAGAATTCTAATTAATAGCATACAGATATTCCCCTCAATACACTTAGTGATAGACAAGATTTTATGAAAAGAAATTTTTTGCATATTTTTTTCTTTCATGCAGCAATCTGATCACCTCATTTCCTGTTATCACATCTTGCACAGCAACTAGGTTTTTCAAATTAAATTATCCATTTACATAATTTTCAACAATAAAAATGCTACTACCCCCCTTCTGCTATTCCAGTACTATTAAAATATTGATGGTATTTGTGAACTAGTATCTAACCTGGATCTTACTCCTCTCCTTAAATCTGTGGCTGAACAATGATCATGACCAGATTCCTGAGGTTGTTGACCCTTTGGGTGAAGATTAATACAAAATAAAAGGACTCTTCTGGTTACAGAGGCCTTATAAGGGATAAAATCTGGACTTGGATTTCATAACTTTTACATAAAAATTTGCAAAGCTGAAAATAATCTGTCGTGTAAATAATAACTGATTTTTTTTTCTTTAAATATGTAGGGTGATGTTATAGGTCCAGCAATCCAGAGCAACAGCTTCTTTGTTTTGTGTGTGTCAATGGTTTATTTCTATTTTCATTATTAGAAGAGCTACATCAGTTTGTAACTCAGAAGCCATCAGCTAAGGTAACACCTCTCCTTGGCAGTGAATCTACAGTCAGGCTGTGGTGACTGGATGTAGCACTGTGTCACTTCCTTTTTGAAAGGAAAGGTTGCTGCAGCCGGGGTTACCTATATGCATTCTTTCCAAGTAACAAGTATCTGCTTTGGTTGTTTCTCCATAAAATTTTAAAAACTGCTGTCACGTATCTACTATCTCAAAAATGCATTCTAAAATTTTAATACCACATAAAGTATTACCAATATGTTATAATGTTATCTGCAAAGATTGGAGAGTACTGAGATACTGAAGACAGATGACCAAATACAAATCAAAGAAATAGGTAGAGAAAAGTAACAAAGCAGAGATGAGTTAGGACAGAGTTAACACAATGTCATCTGGACAGATCAGAAATATAGAAAATGAAAGATGATTTTTTTTTTTTTTAATGCAAACATCTGAAACAAAATTACTTGAAACATATTCAATGAGAGAAAGAATGCTACTATCTTAAAGAGCCACAGGACTTCCCATATGTGAAACCAGTAACCACTATGCTGACCACTGTGTCTTCTTTTTTCCTTCTAATTCCTGTCATATTATTCATTCTTTTCATTTCTGCAATCTTGTCTCAGTTGTTCGGGCTTTTATAGACTTTGGGGTCTTTGCTAAAACGACTGTCTTGTTCTTATGTTTCTCTGGTGCCTGGCATGAATGCCAGAGTTGGTTTTCTCCACAACTGTGACAATGCAGCCATTAAAAGATAATAATTACTGCACTGATCACAGCTCTGAATTGGACAAGTATATGTAATAGAGCATAATTAACATCATAGACACAAGTTATAAAGGCACCATTAGTTTTGGCTGTTTATAAAAACCCAGACATATTAGAGAATAGAATCATAGTCTTTCTCTTCAGCAAAGAACCAGTTTTTAAACCACCACTGGGTTTTGTGTCACTTAAGAAAGAGAAGAGCTGTAATGCACGCTGTTTTGTAGGTTTCTTATTGATAAAATTCTACCCAGAAATGAAAGACGTTTTTGACAACAGAAACTACAGAAACTGTAGGGAAGGTAGAGCAATACAGAAACGGAACCATGAAATATATATATATAGATATATTTATATATATATATGAGATATATCATGGCTTCCTCTTTGCTGAAATGAGGGGGACTTGATAATGGTCCCTGAGTATCTTGGGAGTGTAAATCCAAGGCAGGAGAAGAATCACTCAGGATGATAAACAGGGATTTAAACAGCAGTAATAGGATTAAAGTAAGAATGAAAAAGTTCAAACTGCATATCAGAGAATGTTTTCTGTTGTTATATTAACAAATAAAGCATCATAAAAATGACTTTTGCCTCTGGATTCTTAAAATAGAAAAACGGTATATAAACTTATTCCCATTTCATTTGTGAAAAAAAGAAAAGGAAACCTTTCACATAAGGAAAGATGTAGGCCAATTTGTATATTAAAGACAAAATACATATAAGCACAATCTGGAAAAGAAGACTTAGTCAGTGCTCTGCAAAGTATCCAGAGTATTGAAGGTCACTATAGACCACATCAGACTGGTCAGCCAGAGTTCTCTGGCTGCAGTGGACTTCTGCAAACAGGTTATCTTCCCCAGGTCACACATGGAGACCCAGCACTTCCTTATTTGACTTCCTCTGCTTTGCTGGCAGATGTGCATATATCATAGATCTCTAAAAGGATTCTGTCTAGACAATAAAAATAGTCTTGCATATTTAATAATAATGAGGTTTTCCTCCTTTAGGTAGAACTTGATCTTCTGAAGGGAAGGAAAAAAAAATTAATAAATGAGAGATGAGTGGGATAGGCACATAATGTTTTAACCTGTCACAAATGTCATGTGAGCAGCACATCTAACTCCAGCTTCAGTCTCTGAATAATCTCAATAGTAATATTTTCACAGAGAGTAATTCAGAATCACAGAATCACCAAGATTGGAAGAGACCTTCAAGATCACCCAGTCCAGCTGTCAACAAGGTACCACCATAATCACCCCTAAACCTGATCCCTAAGTGACACATCCAGACACCACCTGAACACTTTCAGAGATGGTGACTCCACCACTTCCCTGTGCAGTCCATTCCAAAGCTTTGACAACACTTTCAGTAAAAAAACCAACTTTTCAATATCTAACCTGAACCCCCCTTGGACAAATTAAGGTCATTTCTTCTCATCCTTTCACTTGAAACATGGCAGAAGAAAAGAAGCCCCACCTCACTACAGTCTCCTTTCAGGTAGTTATAGAGAGCAATGAGGTCTCCTCTGAGCCTCCTTTTCTGCAGCTCCCTCATAAGACTTATGCTCCAGATTCTTCCCAGATTAGTTGCGCTGCTCTGGACACCTCAATGTCCTCTTTGAAATGAGGGGCCCAAAACTAAACACAGTTCTGAAGTTGTGGCCTCACCAGCCCTGAGTACAGCAGGACAATAGCTTCCCTAGCCCTGCTGGTCATACTAGTCTTCTCAGTAGCCCAATGACGCTACGATAAAGGAATGGATAGTTATAATATACACATGTGGCAGAATAGGTTGCAATTTTCTAAGTAGGTATGGGAAATGGAAAGCACTCCTGGTCATTGTCAGATGTTCAACCCGTAACATTGAAACTTCAAAAAATATGCCAATAATTCTAAGTAAGGGACATCTAATAAATCTCAGAGGTTTCACTTTTATTTTCAGCCTTAATTATTTCCTCCAAGCTGCTATGCTCTCTTTACTTTTCTTTAGAATGAGCATAAACCAGACAGCTCCTGTCTATATCCTAGTCTGTACTTCATGTTAGCTGAAGCCATTAATATCATTGTCTAGACTAGTCTCATACATGCATAGGTTTTGTGCAGACACCAGTGAGGCGTGTAAAAGTCATTTCTTATTAAAACAGTCGCACAAATTCTGTCAAATGCTTGCATAGCATACTCACGTTCTTTTGTTGAAATTATTACAACATCACACTGTTTATATACTCATTAAATTATGTCCTTTTTTTGTCATACCCCACAGATATTAATGAAAGAATCAAATGTCATGATATGACATTATTTATATAACATATTATATTATATATTATTTGCTTAGGTAGTGTGTTTCAGAATTTCATTGAATTTTTGACTATATATCCTAAAACCTGATATAGATCCAATGGTGTGCATAGAAAAAAAATTAGAGTTCAACGCATAAACCTGACATCATAACATATTTTCTCATCTAATTCTGACCAAGGGCAGTATTATATTGTAGATCTTAGATGTGACTCAGCCTACAGCTAAGTAAATTGATGATTAACTTTTTAACTCTACCTGTGTGGTCCAAATGTAGGAAAACTGCATTGTGAAACCTTTTCTGAACACATAAAGCATAATCTGTACAAATATATGTTATTTTGATATTGTATACTTGCTTTCACCCTAGCTAGCTTTCACAGCTTTACCTTTGCTCAGCTGGCAAAGGTAGTGTAACTTGCATACAAATAAATCCTCCCAATAAAGGTGAGGATGCATACTGAAAGCATAATATCATATGCTTTCTCATTAGATTTCACAATGACCTTCCTTACATGTCAAAGAGTTCAAGTAACAGAGTAATAACTAACATAACTTTCCTTGAGAAACCAAATAGAAAACAAGAATTTCTTACACCTTCACTATATCTTTGAAAGAAAAGAACTGCTCTTCAGTTCAAGCAAGGCCCACAGACAAGGGAACACCCTTTCTCAAGACAGAGAACAAATCTGATGAAAGCTCACTTGTATCAAAGTGAAGGTAGAAATTAGAAATAAAATGTGAAAATATTAAGCAAGCAGTAAACCCAGGAAATTATTAAGAGCATAGAATTGATACCAGAAACTGATGAGAGCATGCTCAAATCTTGGATCCCAGGACTAAGAAAAATAAGGTCTAGCTTTCAGGAGAAAAAACCCTAACCAAAGACCCTATCAGAAAATAAAATCTTACTAGTTCTATAGGTGTATTAGTAAACAGACATGAGGGAATACAGTCAACGGGTATTTCTGATTGAAATTCTAAAAGAAATAGGGGCATTCTTTATACCATAAAAATAAAATAATTGTAGAATAAGTTGCCTTTACCTGGCTGATCCTAGCCCTGCACTACCCTTTCTGTACTTTTTCAGTCTGTGTCATTCTGTGAGCAAGGGAGGAAAAAAGTTATTGTGTTAAAAAATAGAACCTTTTTTCAGTGGTGGGGCTTTTTCAGTAGGTGATTTAGTATCCTATTTCAAGGCCACAGCTACACCAGGTCTACAAAAGTACTGGTGAAGCAGTATGAAGCTAAAGTCTGGGGGATAAAGCAAGTGGAGGGGCAAAGGCAAAGGAGAAAGCACAATTCAAACTGCTCTCATACAGAAAACCACATTTCTGATTCTCCCAGCCACAGCCACATGATGCAGAGCTACCTCTTCAAAGGAGGTGACTTGAGCTTCCTCATGCGCCTGAAGAGTCACTGAAATTCAAGCATGGGAAATATTTGGCTCACCATTTGGATTGGCACTGTTTCTGTAAAGTCACTCTGCAGAGAGAAGCACAATTGTCAGTGCAGACTAGGCAAACAGCGTGTGTGATGTAGCACCCATCACCTGGTGAACCATCTTGTCCAACCAAACACAAGGGATATGCCTTGGATGAAGTAACGTCAATGGACTGTCCAGAGTGGAAGAGTTAATAACGTAGCAGTGAGGGACAATAAGTGTGGGGGAAAAAAGCCCTGAATACTCTTTGTTTTTCTGTCAAAAACATGCATTTCAGAATCTTGAGATTTTTGTTCCTTACCAGAAGCAGAACACAACCCCATCCAGTCATTAACTACATTGCAGTCACTTAACTGTGCCTACAGTAACTGTGATCAGAGAGAACAAGGGTATCTAGATCTTCCACAAGCTGGTTTGATTAACTTATATCCATATCCATACTCAAAAGTATAAGCTGATATCTTAGACAACTGGTATCAGTATTATTAATTTGGACAACACTAAATCAAAGCCTGTAATACTCCTTCTGCAAAAACTCTCTATATAGTCTGTCCTGGGGCAGGTATTTTGTATCAAGAACAAATCCCACTGAATTTTATTTCCTATCCCACTAAACTTTATATCCTATTGATTTGAATGTATAGTACATCTTATTTATTTCAGGGAGCAAAACTGTTGAAACTGACAAAGAGATAAAAAATTAAATACTTACAGCAGTAATAGAATTGAGTCCAAAGAGGTACAAAAAGTAATGATGGTAATAACCTACAAGTTGTAGGAAAAAATTATTCTAGACTGGAAGATTTGGATGGAAGAATCTACTGACTTAATACATGTTTTATATAATATTATATAAGATCACTACTGGATCAAAAATGAAAAAGAAGCAGCTGAAAGCTATGGCATACTGCAAAAATGCTTTGAAGATGCTGATAGAGATGCAGAATATAAATCTTTTACTAAATGTGTCTCTCATAGCATAGGTAATATCTTTTTGAATTTCATAACACAGCAAATTAAAGCATGATGACAGTCAGTGAGGCTTTTGAATCATTGTACTGATGCAATAATGACCTTACTACCATAAAATACAACTAAGTTAGCACATTTTTATTAACTCAAAAGCATTAAAATTCTGTTAACTAACTTTTAAAAGCCAAAATTAAGATTTGCCTGGTTTTAAAGTATGTGATTTTGGTCTGTGGATGTTAATAATCTGAAATTCCAAAAAAAAAATCTACTTATTCTATACTTAAAATAAGCAATACCAGTTTAAGAAACTATGTATTTGTGCTTTTAAATTGTCATTGGAATGAAGAATCAGGAAGGAAGTGCCAAACTGTGTTTTTTAATGAATACAGTTTTAACACTTTCTCCTCACAAAACCTGCTATTTAGATTTTAATATATCCCTGATATTTAGATGATCAAAGCTATAGAATAGTACTACTGTCAGAACAGTATAACATTACTAGAATCCTTAGAAAAACAGTTTTTTGAACAGTAGTTTAAAAAAACCCAGTATCTTTTAATGATTGCGTGTTCTTTTTCTAAACCACTGTACTTCAAAATGAATTTTAGCTTTCTTATTATTTTTCCTAAATTGTTTATAATGAAGACTAATTTTAGGGAGACTTTCCTACTATTAGCAATTTCTCTGATAGGTACAATTCTTCCCTTCCAGCACCATTTCCATTCAAACTCCTCTATGGAGCAGCAGGCTGCAATTTCTGCATCTGTGCTGTAATTCTACTGTAATTCTTGCACAGAAGCCTAGTCAATCAACCCTGTCCTCCCCATGCTAGCCAACTGTCCCTTTAATACATCCATAGAATTCAATATGAATTGAATGAATAGAATTGCAGTGCTAGGGGGACAGTCAGCTACTACAGAGAGACGGGATTGATTGACATTAAAGCATCTGTGGAAGAGTTATAGAAGAATTACAGCAGAGTCACTGAAATTGCACCCTCCACACCTCGGGAGAGGGAAGGGAAGCTACAAGAGACACTATTAATAAATAAATCTGCCTTCCAACTAAAGCTGCATCAAAACTCTTTTTTTTTTTCTTTTTGTATCCCCAACTTCAATTTGTGAGCAGCTTTTATTAACTATGTGAAAATTGGGTGCGACTTCAATTCCACAGTGGTTACAATTCTAGGACAGTTTTAATTCAAAGTCAGATGGCTTTTTTTTAAGCCAGGATGTAGCTTTTCCAGTTCATTCTTTCCTTTCCTCACTATTGATAGAGTTGAAAGTGTATGGGACTTACTCATATTGAATTTCTAGACGTTTTTTAGTATCAGAACAGGGATACATATAGTATTGTTGCAAGGTAAACACTATTTCTATTTTTCAGTTGTAAAAATCTGTACAATTCTGTGATATGGTATTACTTGTTTAAATTGTCTGATTCTATTTTGCTATAATCAGAAGAGAAGGTGTATATGTTGAATTTAACTAAACACTAGTTCCTTCTTTATAGCGAGTCTTGCTCCAGATTTTGCAAACTTCATAATGAAGTTAAATTTAATAAAAAATCATAATCTAATCTCTCATTCTAGTTGCATATAGGTTATTCAGAGGCACTGATATGAGAGTTTTATTCAGATAACATATGTAGGTGTTAGCATGTTCTTGTTAGGTTTATTTTGAAGTTTTTCATAGTTGTGCCTAAAGATGGAATTCTTTTTAGTGTAATGCCATGGGCAGTAGAAGGTGGTGTTCAGACTATAAGTCCATATTTTTTGTAAGTTCCCTATTTTTTTTTATGTTTTCAGACTTACTTCTTCCATTTTCCTTGTTTCTCTGCCACCAACCAATAAAAAGCAGCTGTTTCATCATCAGTAAAACCTGAACACATATAAAACAATTTCTTTAAGTATTGGTTTCCTCGCAAATAACTTTTAAAGGTCTTTGTAGACTGAGATGGATATTATGACATGCATTCCTCTGGATATACCTCTGCAGCTGTAGATTCTAGAAATATTTTCAATTCAATCATCAGATTTTGAAAAAGAAATTGGAACACTTTATTCCACTGTGAAGGCTGATGCTGGTGTCTTATCCATGTTAAACCATCTGGAGAGAATGTTTAGGTTTATTTTTATTTTTTAAATTATTTTTATAATATCTGTAAAGCTAAAACATTACCAAAAACCAGTACTTTTGAGGTAACAGAATTTTTTCAATGATCTTAGAATAAATCCATTTAACAGTTTTGCAGCGTTCCAAAGCAAAAATAGGAACAGAAACTGTTTTTCTGAAGTCAGTTACCATAGAAAGGAAATATAATAATAAAATCCTTCATGAGATCATACTTTATTGATCTAATCAGCTTAAAACTATATGGATTTTTATGTGGCTACATTTCTATTTTATTTAACTGAAACAAATGTCTAAAAAATGTATGAATTATTAATGCTTAATTTTAACATTGTTTGGGTTTTCTTTTTTTCTTCTAGTGATGTCAATGAAACAAATCATCCATTTCAGGCACACAAATTACATAAATCAAAGGTACAATAATTTATATGAATAATGTAGCTCAAAAAATATTTTGATCATGTTAAGGGAATCCTTACAGTGCTTCAAATCAGTTCTATGTTCTTCCAAGTGCTAAGTGAAAAATGGAAGTGGACCAGAAGGAGAGGTAAGGTAAGAGGTTAAGGTAATATTTTAGCTTGTCAACAAAACAGTTTGTTGGAGATGAGAAGACTGATCTCTCCTTGCTCTTCTGTCCACAGAGAAGAAGAATAAGGAAGATCACAAAATTGCTCCTATTTGCAATAGAAAACCAAGGATGATTAAGAACGGATCAACACTGAAGACCAAAGACAGTGAATGATATATTTCCCATTGTTTGTTTGCTTGGGTATTTTCCTTTCAGTTATAATGAAAACAATTTGTGCTGCAGGGGGTGTATTGATAACTTCTATCTTCCTTCTCAGTTGTCATGAAGGTGAGAGCTGCATTCTGTCCTTGACACACAGCAGACAAGGCATCACCTGGTATTCCCAAATCTCATATTCTCTTGCTAGTGAAAAGAAAACCAAACTGAGAGGTAGATGAAACTCCTTCCTTAGGGAAACTCAGTGTAGGAACAGACAGTCAAGCAGCATATATTTGTATTTGCTTTGTTTGTTAAAGCACATCAGGATTTTCAGACTGAACATTCATGCTGTCTGCAACAATCTTCTTGTAATGCTGGTTCTGTAATTGTCTCTCTTTCCTTGGATATCCTTTATCAGACAGTGAGATAAAGTAATAAAAACACAACTTACAGAAGAGTGTAATAGTTTATTGGGTACTGCTCAAAGAATGAGAGACTGGAACTAATACCTTCTAGACCAAGCATTTATTTGCTCACAAAGCCCAAAGAGACAACCAACAAATCTCTGTGACCAGGCAGTCATCCGCCAGATGGGGAAAGGTCAATCTCCATTGCTGCTTGTAAGACATTAATCATCATCATCATCATGTTCTTTGAGGAGCTTTTTAATCTTTTATATTTTTCCAGATAAGTCATAAAATCATAGAATATCCTGGGTTAGAAGGGACCCACAGGCATTTGTCTTATTTAGTCCCTGAACTGTTAATGACTGCTGTCTCAAAAATAATACTACTGTCTTTTTTTACCTTTCTCAGTATACTTCTTTCCTGGTAGGAGAGCATGGCGAAGATGGAATCAAACCTCTTTTCTAGGATGCCTAGTGATCTATGAACTTGTGTCATGGGAAAGTTGGAATACATTTCAGGAATTTTTTTCTTTATCATGAAATCTGGTTAGTTACAGGAAAAGATTGACCCTATTCCTTGGAGATACCCTTGGAGATGTTTACTTAAAGTTTTTCTGGATTCAGTCTTTAGCAATATACTTTCATTGAAACTTTTTGATCAGCAATTTGTACTACATGACTTCCAGAGGTCTCTCATTAAACCTAAATTGATTTATGATTCTATGATATTTTCTACAAAGGAATGCCCTGGGATAAATATCTGTTGAAGGAGACAAAACAAAGTACATAGATAAATGGAAGGGCAATGAGAGAATTGCTATAAAAATTTTACAGACAGAGAGAGGAGTTTGCAAAACATCTCACAGAGGCATACAAAGGTTTGGGTTGGAAAAGACCTTAAAGACCATCTAGTTCCAATCCCCCTGCCACGGTCTAGGACACCTTTCACTAGACCAGGTTTCTCAAAGCCCCATCCAACCTGACCTTGAACATTTCCAGGGATAGGGTATCCAAAATTTCTCAGAGCAACTTGTTCCAGGATCTCCCCATCCTTACAGAAAACAATTTCTTCCTAATGTCCAATCTAAGCCTAACCTCTTTCAGTTTAAAGCCATTACGCCTTGTCCTATCAGTACATGCCCTTGTAAAAAGTCTCTTTCCAGCTTCTACAGGAAGTAGTCATAAAGATAAAGCTGTGAGAGATGTGGAGGAGACAAAAAGGCATTAAAAGTTATTTTCTTCAATAACTCTGCTTTCATGGCCATGTCATCAAATATTTTTTCCATGTTATCTCAGCAAACAGCTTCTGTGCATGCAATATGGATTGCAGACAAAATTTCCCCATGCAACCGCATGATTTTCTGAACCTCCTAGATGTATTCATCATTCTTTATTTAATGCTATGCTTTGCTAGTTCAGATGAATGCTTCCTTCTTCAAACCTGGACAAACCTTACATAGAGGGAAAGAAGACCTCAGCTGAGAGAAATAATATACACCTAAACAAGTCCACAAGATCTAGAAGTCTGGAAGTCTGTGCTATTGGAAACTATAAACAAGTTCAGTGTTGTCATCCATGTTCTCCCTCTAAAGAAAGCTGTTAATGAGTTTGTTTTAATTCGTTCCAAAAACACTTTTAGGAAGTTGCTCAGTCCTAATGTTGATGATAAAAATAATGTCATTTAGAGTAGATCTCATTGTCACCGAGGCTAGAAAGGAACATTAGCTTTGCTCTTTATGAAACTTGATGTTATGATTCTTTTGCTATTGCAACCTTGGAAAATGTTCAAAGGCAGAACCAATATTTCTTTCAAAAGGAATACCAGAAATCTTATATTCCCTGTTATTTTACCTATTATTCCTAATATTTCCTATTATTTTCTTTCTTTTTGAGTTTATAGATATTGTTTTAACTCATTCTCAGCCTAGAATATAGCTGTTTGGGGTTTTTTTGTATGTTAACATTGTGTCAAGTAAATAGAAGCTTTCCTGGTGCAAATAATAAAATAAAGAAATACTCTACAGAAAGAAAATATTCTTAAATTGCCCTTGTCAGTGTAATATATTATTCCCTCAAATATGTCTGGTGTTTCCAGACACATGATTAAGCAACTTTTATTCCCAGTCCAGTAATATGAGGGTGAGTATACATGACTGAAGTAGAGGTTCTGCAATTTTTTGGTCTAGTCATCCTTCTGACATCATATTTCTTTCTCTTTACTTCTGAGGCTGACCAGTGTATTGCATGGTAGAGAACAACAGTACAACATTAACAGAACCTGTTGATCTTTTCCATGTTGTCGTGGGTTGGAGCTGAAATTAATTGACAGTTTCTTAATCCAATGGCGCTTCTGCGATTTTGCATATTTAAACCTGCAGGAGGTGAGGGAAAAGCCTCTTTGATCCCACGGCGACAGGGAGAAGCGGGGGAGGGGGAGGGGGACAGGTCCGGACCCGGCCCTGGGGAGCCAGGGCCACGCCCCCCTCCCCCAAATGCCAGAGTAAGGGGTCCCTGGCACGCATCGGGGCACCTGCCCCCCCCCTCCAAAAAAGCTGCAAGCAGCCAAAGAGCAATGGGAGGCTGCAAGGCTGAGCCGAGCGGCTCCCGAGAATTTGGGAGGGGCTTCCCCTTCCCCCACTCCACCGGGTCCCCCAGGGGCCTGGGAAAAACCGATTTTCAGCTTTTTCAAACCGAAGAAACTGTTAAACAACTGGCAGCATTGAAGGAGAAGAGCTTTTTCTTCAAAAGAAGCTGCTCACCATGGAGTTAAAGTTGGAGGAAGAAGTGAAGAAGTAAGTGGGGAAGATGGTGACTGGAGGAAGAAAGAGGGCGGTGCCGTGAGAGGCGCGGAGCTTAAACCAACCTTTTTGCAAAGAAAGCGTGGTAAAGAACTGTAATACCATAAACTGTTCTGTTATCCATCTAAAGAACATGGGGGGGAATTGAGAATACCCCATGTTTGGATGCTCAGTGCAATGGGCTGTCTCTGACTGGACATGCCTATTGCGGTGGCAGTTCCGAAAACCACACGGAAGCAGAGAGGACCTCTTTCTTTTCCTGGAGTTTGGAAAGACTTTTTAAGAACTCTAATATTGACCAGAAATTCCATCTTTGTTAATCTCTTTGTTCTCTCTCCTGAGAAACCTGTGAGGAGGTCTGTGTGCCCTAAAGTGATAGGGCTGGGGGAGGGGTGGGGACTGGCAAAAAAGGAATGTGTTTTTTTTTTTTCCTTTTTACTTTCTTAGTGTAGTGTTCCTTTTCTGTTAATCCTACCTAGTAACAATAAACTATCTTTATACTTTTAGAAGTTTTAAGGCCTGTTTTGTCATTTTCTCCTAATTTATATATTTATATCTCACAAAAACAAATTAGTAAACTGAATCACAGCTACAGCTGGTGTTTCAGCTTGTTCACTAAATCTAACCCGTTACACATGTATATATGGAATAGGAGCCTATCAGATGTGAAGTAGATAACGAACAGTACATGTGTCATAACTGTTACCCATATAACATAAAGGCTGGCTGGTGCAACACAGCCCAACATTATCTGTCCATGAAATTCTCTTTAGGATAAACTTTAATATAAGTCCATAAACAGTGTAGAACATTATTAGAGATAATCAAACAAGTGCCAAGTATGTCAATCTTGGATTTAGAAGCAGTTCGACTATTTTTTTACAATGCTTCACCCAACTACAATGCCTGAAAAACAAGTCTCATTAGCCCAGGCACAGCACTGCATCAACAAATCTGTATTGGTTGTGGGAATCTGAGCTGGTATCACTGTTCACTATTTTGCCACATTACATCAGTGTATGAGTTCTGGTTGCTTGCTTCAAGCTGTACTGAAAATACAGAGCTCATGGATTCCTGAGAGTCATCATGCACTAGGAAATCAGCAGATCATAAAAAAAAAAAAATAGTTCAAAGCATACTGCAAAAAAACCCCTTAACCACTCCTCTGCCACTTCCCTCAGGACCTGCACATGTGTCTCACCAGGCCTCATGGACTTGTGCACATTCAAATTCATTAAAATTATCTCAAACATGATCTCCTATTGCTGGCAGTTCTTCATTCTCCCAGTCCCTGCCTTTGTCTTTTATGACTCAGGTGGCGTTGCTGGAACACTTACTGCTGAAGACCAAGACAAGAAAGTCATTAAGTACCTCAGCTTTCTCCATATCCTGGGTAGGTCTCCTGCTTCCTTCTGGAGAGGGTTCACATTTTCTCTAGCCTTCCTCTTATCACTGACTCTTGTTGCCATTAGTGTCCCCGGCCATGTTTAATTTTATCGAGGCTTTAGCTTTCTTACGCTGATCTCTTGCTGCTTGGATAATTTCTCTGTATTCCTCCCAGGCTACTTGACCCTGTTTCCACTCTCTGTAGGCTTCTTTTTTGTGTTTGAGATCATTCAGGAATTTCTTGGTTATCCACACAGGCCTCCTCGTATTTTTGCCTGACTAAGGTGATCCATGAATATTAAGAAGCATTCTTGAGCCGCTCTTCTCTCCAGGGCTTTACCCCACATCACCCCTACCAAGCAGACCCCTGAAAAAGCCAAATTTTGTTCTCTAGAAGTCCAGGGTAGCAAGCTTGCTGTGCACCCTTCCCAATTCCCTAAGGATCTCAAAGTCCACCATTTCGTGGTCAACCCTTGAACTTTACATTCCTCACCGCAACAACTCCTTGTTGGTAAGTAAAAGGTTCAGCACAACACCTTCTTGCTGGGTCTTCTATCACTTAAAGAGGGACATTGCCACCAACACATTCCAGGAACTTACGCCTTTCTGTGTTTTCCCTCCAACAGAGGAAAATTGATATGATATTGGGGCAGGTGAAATCCCCCATAAGGTCTTGTGAACATGAAGCTGTTCCTATTTGTCTCTAAAGGGTTTCATCAGCTCTCTCTTCTTTTGGGGGACCTGCACCAGACCCCCCACTATAATACCACCTGTCCCTGCTCTCCCTTTAATCCTGAAACAAAAGCTCTCAGTCTGCTGCTCATCCATCCCCAGATGGAGCTCCATGCACTCTAGCTGGTCATTGACATGGAGGGCAACACTCCCTCTTTGTCTCCCCTGTCTCCTTCCTAAAGAGCCTGTGTCCTTCCATGCCACAGCAGCCATCCCACCACATCTCCATGGCAATAAGATCATAGCCCTGCAGGTGCATGTGTGTTTGTCACTCCTCTTGTTTATTCCCCATGCATGTGCATTTCCTTAGAGGCATTTAAGTTGGGCCCAGGATAAAGCTGACTTCCTGGCTTCATTTGCAGTTATTATTTTCAGGAAGCATTTTTAAGCAGGTATTTATTTAATGAAGTTGTAGAGAGAAAAATACCTTACCTGTCACAAAACAGACTCTAAGCAAACAAAAAAGATAAGTCTCTACACATCTAAGATGACGTGACACAAGAGGCACTGTTAAAGTAGTAAGACAGGTAAAGGGCAATAACCCAAATATCTACATTTGAAATAAGGCATAGGAAGAATCTGGAAGAAATGCACGTACAATTCTCTCTCTAAAAACAATGTAGAGATGAAGGCAAAGTACAGGCTCCCAAAGCCATTTGAAAATACCAAAAAGGTAAGGATTTCTCAGGCTTACATTAATGATACATTTGTGTTTGTATATCTTACCAGCGTTTTGCCCTCCTGCTCCTATTTTTAGTGTTCTAATCATATGTTCACCTTCAAAATAGTTTGATATATTTTTAAAACTATCAGTGAAAGATGTATTTTTTTCTTTTCCTTCACAAGTATAACTCTCTAGAGAGATACTGGCCTGAAGCCCAGGAGTAGTGCTGCAGTCTTAGACTAATAAATCATTTTTAATCAGATTGTTTGTATCACTGTAGTAGTGTTAATTTCCTTTTAATATCGTTGCATCCAGAGAACTCACAGTAGTTTCTTTCAGCTTTCAGTTTCATCTTCTGAATTCAAAAGATAAACTCATAAAGTAGAATCCCCCACATATGCAAAATTTCAGGTACTAATGGATTATTATTTGGTTCAGCTTTGCATTTCTAGATTTAAAGTGAGAGAACCATGTTTTGCAAAATATATTTTTAAAAGAAAATTTAAAACTACACCAAAATAATTGCTTCTTAAGTATAGATGCAACTAAAAAAGCTGTTGCCTGTCATCTTAATTCCTGTTCATTCATCCTAATTTCTGTTCATCCTTACGTTAAAAATCTTGAGTTTTACTAATGCTGAAAACATTAGTAGGACTTTGTATCTTTTCAGGTCCTTGTCCTTGTTTCTGTTTGTGTGCATGCATAATCTAAAAATATTTGTTGATATTTTTTTTGTCCTCAAAATATGTGTAATATGTTCCCTTCTACAGTAAAATAAATGAACTAGACAACAAAAGGGTATATGAAATCTCTGAAGACGGTATATCCTAAAATAAATCAGAATATTTTAAGAATAAAGTAATGAATCCATTTCATTATTTCTTGCAATGAGAACAGCAATCTGAACATTAGGAACTTCAGAATGTAATGCATCATGGACTTCCATATAGAGAGCAGAAAAGCAATTCTAATAAATAGGCAGATCATATAAAAATGATTTGTATCAATATCTATCAGTCTGAACTCTGACAGTAGTGCACCCACTGTTTCCCCCAAAGTAGGCAATAATGAAAAAGTGTCTCTTCCATTTATGCATTAATTTCAGGACTGATTGCACCTAACCACATTGAATCTGTCCACATCCTTTTCAAGCATGGCAACTAATGATCACAATTCTTGTCATGTAGATCAGTGCTTCAACATCTGGTTGGAAATTGTCAACTCTGCATACTACAAATCTATATTCTGTCAATATTACAAATGGATAAGCAGACAGGTGCCATTTCAGAACTCTTCTCATACTGTTTAAGCTATGCTGATCCATTTTGTCAAATAAAGCTCAAAAATGTGTTTCCCTGAGCTCAAGAAATATTCCTCTGCATTTTCTTTTGATACACAATATTGCATCTGTCCATTTCCAGTTTTGTACCCTGACTCAATTTTTACTCTTCAGCATGGTACAACTTTAAGGTATTATGTCCCAAAATAAAACAGTGAGAAAATATCGTAACGATTTTCTACGTTAGCTTTTCAGTTAGGCAATCCATACACAGAGAGCATCTAATGGATCTTATGCAAATCAAATTTAATAATTTTACAGGCTGGAGAATTGAGAACAGTTCTGCCAAGAAGGACTTGCAGGTCGTTGTGCACAAAAGGGTGGACTTGATCTGACAATGTGCATTTGCAGTCCAGAAAGTCAACCATATCCTGGGCTGCATTAGGAGAAAGGGTGGCCAGCAAGTCGATGGAGGAGGAGATTCTTCCCCTCCATTTTTGTGAGACCCCACCTGCAATACTGCATCCAACTCTGATGTCCTCAGCACAGGAATGGCATGTACCTGTCGGAGTGAATCCAGAGGAGAGCCATGAAGATGAGTGGAGGGATGAAATAGCTCTTTTTTAAGTAAAGTCTGAGAGAGTTGGGGTTGTTCATCCTGCAGAAGAGAAGGCTCTGGGGAAGCCTCACTGTAGCCTTTGCGTACTTAAAAGGAGCTTATGAGGCAGATGCAGACAAGCATTTTCTCAGGGTCTGTTGCAATAGGACGAGGTAATGGTTTTAAACTCATAGAAGGAGGTCAAATTAGATTTGATATAAGGAAGGAGTATTTTACAATGAGGGTGGTGTGACTCTGGAGCAGGTTGCCCAGAGAGGTGGTGTAACCTCATTCCTGGAAACATTCGTGGTCAGATTGAATGGGAGTCTTAGCAACCTTTTGTAGTTTAAGATGTCCATGCTCATGGCAAGGGAAGTTTGAACTAGATGACCTGTGAAGATCTCATAAAACTCAAACTATTCTATGATTGTATGATTCTATGATTTTCATATTTATTTCTCTTCCCGTCTTCTTTAATGACTTCTTAATTCCAAAAAATAATGAAGAAATTAGAGTGAGGGGAAAAAAAGGAGAAAAAAAGTACTCATCAGGAATAAAATTGTGAGACAAAAATTATATTTACAACCTAACCTTCACTTTAATTACTAAGCAGTACTTAAAAGCTACAATGAAATAAAATATGATCAATAAATTGCATAGTGTTAATCATGTCAAGTAAGGGACAGTGCAGAAAATCTAGAAAAGGCCAGTGATGATTTACCTAATACAGTAAAAATCTACTTGACAACAGAATGCCAGCTTTTCTGAAGGAGTAGACATTAAAAAAGTTAGAGAAGAAGAATGAATGCTGTCAAATTAAGAAAAAAGAGTACTTACAAACCAGGAATGACAAAGAGATAATCATGCTGACATCAAAACATGTGCATAAAATAACATCTACTGTTAAAAAGTGTGAAGAGTTTTGTTTGTAATGAATATTTTGACAGATATGTCATACAGGTTTCACCTCTCCTCCAAATTTCCATTCTATTAACACAAAAGAACAAATGGAAGAAAAACATTTTTTGGTAGTATAGTAAATTCACATATATGTGCATACATATTTTAAGATATATATGTGCTCTGGTTAAGGAGTATGTGGTCTGACCATTTGAGTATTTTCTGTTTTGTTTGCTTTGTATATCTCCTAGGTCTGTTTTTTAAGCTAAACCCCACAGGAAACTTCCATTGGATTTCTATTTCCAAAAGATGTGAGATATTCTCTAGCTACTTAAAAGATGTTGATCTAAGCCTCATAACAACAGCATGAACAAGTGCCCTTTTCAGGTCACAGATTTTTCATGCAGAGAAGAGAGATCTATAAATATTTTTAATGTTTTTTGTTTTTTTTTTTTTCCAGATGGAAAAAATGTGTTCTCATTTCTATGCATATTAATTTATTATGTGATTTGTTTCACACTATACCATTTCAAAAACCGTAGAAGAAACTCAACACCAATCCATTTATCCATATCTATGTGTGTTTGTGTTTGTGTACTTACATATACACAGTCTCCCTGTCTGTCCATTTAAAGTCTCTGGTGGCTTAATCCCTGCCAGACACCATGCCTGACTCTTCTTCCCTCCCATCTTCTACAGGATGGGATCAAAATAGAAGGAAGGCAAGAAGGCTTGTGGATCAAGATAATGGCAGTTTAATAAATTAAGCAAAACCCACATAAGTGACCAAGGCAGAAAAAAATTTCTTTCAGATGTTCCCATTAGTCAGCAGATGTCCAGCTACTTCCTGGGAAGCAGGGCCCTTAGAATGCATAACAGTTGCTTGGAAAGATGAAAACCACAAATGCAAACTTCCCTCTTCCTACGATTTTCTCTGAACTTCTTACTGCTGAGCATGACAGCTTACAGTATAGAATAGCCATTTGTTCAGTTTGGTTGTCTCTGCTCTGTTCACTCACAAATTCTTGTCCATTCCAAGCCTACTTATTCTGACAGAACATGAGTGTCTTGGTTTGAAAGACAGGTGTCCGTTAAGGAAGGCAAGAGCCTCCTTTGGAATGGAGGATGCAACCCCCTTCCCTCCGAATTATTTTAATTTTGAAATTAAGGTCTTTCAGGCAAAGATGTGAGGAATAGGAATAACAGCTCTTTACT
>VZRO01003717.1:1041009-1072267 GCA_013397915.1 Daphoenositta chrysoptera
GCGGAGGGGCCGCCTGGCTCCTGGTGGGGCAGGCAAAGGCGGGCTTGGAATCCCGGGCTTTTCCAACAGCAAGAGCGCAAAGCGATGGATTCCCTGAACCACGAGAGCAGCTACTCTCCGCTCCAATGCCGGAAGAACAAGACAGCGAGGGGTCCTATCTGCCGTCTTTTCTTCAGTTCAAATCTCGTGGCATTTCGCTTTGCACTACAAAATCCCAGGTAAAAGAGGGCAGCCACCTGGACCCCTCCCTGTGGCCAGGTATTTGTCTCTCTTAAGTACTCAGCAATTTATGTCCTAGCAACACGTATGGGGAAAAATTCTTTAAGAGAAAACGAAAAAAAAAAGCGGAGAACCCCTTTTTTTTTAAAACCTCAACAATGAGGTGGAGAAAGAAAGCCTTGGTCCTATGAAAGCATTGCTGAGCAACAGATAAATTATTGCTGTGTTATCAACACTCTTTTAATCATTGGGTTGCTATGAAGAAAGTTAACTTCATTCTACCCAGACTCAGTTCGAAATCTCATTTCATATTTGCAGATGTGTGAAAAGAGGTAAATTTTATATTGCCTCCATCTTTCTAATTTTTGCTATGTTGCACAAAGAGCAAATCATGAGATTACATCAAGAGTGAACCTAAAGATAATACTACACCAATAAAAAGTTGACAGCCCTACTCAGTTTATTTTGAGTAAACAGGCTATGGAAACCAGAAAAGAACCAGAGACCACAGAAGTAGGAAAGCATATGATTATATTTGGTCAGGGCAGTAAGACAACCTAATCAGGTCTTACTGTCTTAATGACCTTAACTTCTGTATAACTAGAAGATAGAAACAATAGAACCAAAACAACCGAAATACAAATATATGTATATATATATATATATATATACACATATATTTGTATATTGTATGTATATTCTATGTATATGTATATATATGTATATTCTGGTTTTACATACATACGTGAACGCACGCACTTCAAAGTATTATATTAAATTTATACTATTAATATAAATGTTTTAAATATAATGAATACATCTGTCTTTAACAATGTCATGGTCTTGCTGGGAATGTTGAAAAACAGGTGGACAATGCACACTCACATAAAAGGAGGCACAGATGAATTTTCAGTAAAGCTTCACTATGAATTTGGGGCTTTTTTTGTTTTACACTATCTGAAATAGTGAGTTATGTAGTTGTTGAAAAATATTTCCATATCACTTAAATTTTATGTACTTGTCTGTGACTCTGGAAAGACTTCAGAACAGCTGGAACAATTGACATTGTGACAACTACCTAAGAATTATCACTACGTAGTAGAGCATAAAATTTAGAACCACTTCTAGAATCAGATGGATTTACACCTGCAAAATCTTGGACTTGCAGCAATAGAATAGATAGTCTTGCATACTTTAATGCTAAAGCAGGTAAGATAGGACAAGAACTAAACTTTCCAAACAAATCAGGGGTTCATTATGTCCTATCAAGTACATCATTCTGCTATACAAGAAAAGGATGGCAATTCTGTCCCTTAGTGCCAAATCCCACATCTTAGTGGAGAGCTAGTACCCTAAAACCAGCAACAAAACAACGTCAAAAGTACTCTGATCAGTACAGAGAAATTATTAAAAGAGTCTTCATTAAGACTACATTACAATACAGGCTTATAGTTTCCACTCTGGCAAAATGGAATCTCCCCCAAACCCCACCTAAAGACCTATAGTGCAGCTGAGTTTCTATGACCATTTTAAGGAAAAAAATAATAAATGAGTCAAGCCAGTCAGCAAGTCTTTTTTAACAAACCAGATATCATTCAATATCTAAATCAAGGGGATTTTATCTCTGCTTAGACTATTTGTAAAAATAATTATATTTCAAGATGATAAATAAAACATTCAGACTGAACACAAACCCTTCAAAAACAAAAGAATAAACAATATAAGAATATCAGAATGTCATTGGAAAGTTATTTGATGCTTCTAGCATATTTGCAGAATGTTTCTGTAATTAGGTTTAGCAATTTAAAACATATTTTCTTTAATAATGAACACTTAATCACAGAAAAAAGTAATAAATTTTGAAAAAAGAAGATAGGATTTTGTAAATAGGAATAAAATAAATTATTCTACTCATGTTTCTTCGTTTTCTCTAACACTCAAATATCAAAACCTGAAACAGAGCAAATAGCTCACCTCTTTCCCTTGAAAGTAATTAAAGATAAAATAAAATATGCTCCATAGCTGTCACACAAATGAAAGAATGGAAACACAATTTCCAATAACAGAAAGAAGAAATAAGTTTTTCTATTATTAGAATTATGTCAAACGTACATAGTACTTTCTTCTAATATAGCAAAGTCAACATCAGTAGCAAACTTTTTTCACTCCCTTTAAATATAGAGTCCAAAATCTACATAGAAACTTAATTATAGTGACACTTGAAAAGCCTCTGGAAAACTTTTGTGTCCTATGGTCCCCAGTGCCCATATTTCTGTTGTGGAAATGGACTTTACAGTCAGTTGATTCACTGTCACACAGAATCCGTTGTCTGAGCCTTCTAGTGCTAAGGAGAGGAGATAAAATTTATATGTGCACAGCAAGAAGCAGAGCTTGAGAATAGAACAAAGGTTATGTTAATGTGCAGAAATTCTGGCATCTTTGGTTACAACAGACAAGAAGAGATCTCTTCCTTCACTTACAGAGATGTTGCAGGTGGTAAAACTATTTTCTTTGCACAGATGTGAGACATCAGCCTTACAACCAAACTTGAAGCAGAACCAGAGAATTCATAACATTGATTTCTAGGTTCATCAACATTAAAGATAAAAGAATGTCTCTAATGTAGCACTGGGGGATACCTTGCTAAACTTTAAATCCAATGGTTATGGGTTCCAGTCACAGGATAGCTGTTGAAATACAAGATAAAATCCAAGAACTTTCCCCACACATTTTTTTTTTATTTTTCAGAGGGTGTGGGTTATGATTTACAGTTACTACTTGACTTAAAGTATTCTGTATAGGCTGCAGTTAGAAATGGAGTACTTAATTCAGTAAAAATGTAACTCAGGTCTTTCTGTGCTACACTTTAACACTGCCATATCTTCAAATAAATTATTAAATACACCATGCAGTGCAAATCCACAGTAGAACTGCTGAAGTAGGGAGGACTAGGAAAAATCTAATGAAAGATTTGGAGAGAAAGACTACATGGAGGAGAGTGCAATACAGAAAACAGAACTGAGAAATTAAATTGATTAAAGGTGTTGAAGAAAGGACAAATATTTGCTGCAAATCCGTAGCTGAACTATGAGTATAGTGTAGAACATGATATTATAGTATAGATATCTTTATGAACCTCTTAAAAAACATGTAATGGGTTTTGTCCCTGCTGATTCAGGAGTACTGGCAAAGCCTTTCCTTTTACCAATTGTTCTAGAAAACAACAATTTGTGTAAGGGAAGATATCTTGTGACCTTCAGACTTACCATAAAATTTTGAATTTATTTTGAAGAATGATTTATGCCTGCTAAATTTGGTAGGCAAAATTATGAATGGCTCAGTAAAAAAGAAAAAGCTCAGTTTTTATCCCTGTTTTCACATTTTCATTTTGAGAGAAATGAGACTGTAGAACTGCTGGGCATTCAATGAGAGTGGATTTTGCATCAAATAAATTTGAAGCTTTTATTTTACTGAACAGGTAATCATCTTCTACTCCCATATATGTATCTATAAAAGGTCAATAGCAATAACACTTTGTATGTTTCCCTGGTTTTTCCTAATTGCAATTTATATTAAACGAAGAGTCAGCAGTGATGTTGAAAATATTTTTATTTGTAACTATGTGCAACACTTCATATTAAATGATTACACAGTGCTGTAGGATGAAAAAAAGCATTACCTTGTCAACATATAGCACATATAGCACAGGAAAAGCATTGACATGTTGGAGTGAGTCCAGAGGAGGGTCAGCAGGATGATTAGAGGAATGGAAGCACCTCTCCCATGAGGAAGGCCGCAGAGGCTTGTGATTGTTCAGCCTGGAAAAGAAAAGGCTTCAGGGTGACATAATTGTGGCCTTCCAATACCTAATGGGGACCTACAAAAAAAATGGACATTTTACAAGGGCATGTAGTGACAGGATATGGTGGAAAGGCTTGAAACTGAAATAGGGTAGGTTTAGATTATGCATTAGGGGAAAATTGCTTACTGTGTGGCTGGTGGAGCACTGGAACAGGTTGGCCAGGGAAGTCGTGGATGCCCCATCCCTAAAAGGGTTCACGGCCAGGTTGGATGGAGCTTGGAGCAACCTGTCTAGTGGAAGGTTATGACAGGGGGTTGGAACTAGATCATCTTTAAGGTCCGTTCCCACTCAAACCATTCTGTGATTCTATGATTCTATGGACATAAACTTATGCCCTTTTAAATCCTGAATATTCTTTTCCAAAGGAATTCAGGGCTCTTAGTTCTATATTACATAAGTACATGTATGTACACACACATATATATAAAAAAAGCCCTTTGCAGCCTTCCTAATAATTATTCATAAAACTCAGTCTTCAAAAAAGGTTTCTTTGAAGAAAAGAATGAGGCATTGCATGCACCAAATCTCAGTGGCTCTAAACTGATCTTTTTTGTAGGAGGTCCATTTCCTTATTATTTGATGAGTAAACAGATTCCTCACACTAAAATAGACACGAGGTCATAGTCTGTAATTTCTGACCTCCTGTAAAATACCGTAATTTTACAATTTCTTATGGATATCCAGAGGTGCTTGAATATCACTATATGACATTTCCTTCTCTCCTGCTAATTGAATTTTGTATTTTAGTAATTTCAACACACCTTGGATGTCAAATGTGAATACTAATGCACCTCTTTTTTTTTTTCTTCTGCCGGAAAGGTACGTAAACATTACATGTATGCATATGTATGATTACTTTGATCTCTTTTTAAAGATCTTTTCCTAAATCTAGCTAAATACATGAAACTAGACAAGCTTTGGGTTTTTTCTCCATCAACACACATAGCAGCAAATAATGTTTTCTCAATGTAGAATATTTTTTCATGCTCTGCTCTTCCCCATCTGCAAGCATGACCTAATATTCCCCTAAAATGTAAAGACTTTGTCAAATTCACTGGATATTTTATTGGCAGATATATTCAAAGATAGGAAATTAAAAATCAGACATATGGATAATATATTTTAAAATTTAGGGCTCTTTCCCTTCTATAAAATATTATCTGACTGCCATCTATAAGTATATTTAATATGGATGATGAAAAATGAAGTAGAAATTGTATACTTCAATTCTTTAATTTTCACAATGGCTGTGGAACTGTTCCAGGAGCTGTAACCTTGCTGGAGTGTGATCTTTTCTAAATATATAAGTGTAACAGAAATTATGTGCACACCCCGACAGCATAGAAAGAGGTAAGAGGTACTAGCCTATATGGTTTCCCTCTCAAGTTCTAAGATATAGGGTGTTATTTATTTCAAAGTAGTTTTTCTAGCACTAATGTAAATTTTTATATATGAACAGGAGAGAATTCCTCTCATATGATAATATCTTCTCTAAATTAACATTACTTCACTGTGTAGTTACCTTTTGTATTGTAAAGTCAATTTAGCAAGCCTGAGATTTTTTTCAATTATATTTGACCTAGAAGATAAAAGTCAGGAAGTGATACAACATAAAAGACATCAACTGTTCTATATGCCAATTTACATAAGCATAAATTCTTGTAGAGTAGATATAGTACATAGAATGTCAGGTGTCTGTAAGTAAATTATGGCTATAATTCTAGAAATTACCATTTTGAAGCAAGGCATTTGCATATAGCTGTCTACAGATTTCCTAAAATTAATCTGGAAAAGAGAACAAGTATTGAGCACTGAAGGGAAAAATAAATTAAGTGAAAACATGATTTCCAAAGTATTTTAGAGACAGAAGTTAAAATTACGTAAGCAGAAATAGTAGAGCAGCAGCATGCACCCACATATACTCAAACCTCTCATTCAGGTTGTTACTAAGCAGTATACATCATGTGGGTACCCTCAATGTCTCCTGAGATTATACCAAATTAGGAGTAAATTATTCATTGGCATGCAGTTTGGAGATTGGTCTCACATGACTTACAAGCAATAGTTCTGATTAAAGAATAATAAGGAGATATGAAAGAAAGAGTCTTCACAGACATGACTCTCAGACTCTTTGGACTCATTTTTAAAGCCCCTATATTTTTCTCTTTTTTTGGTGCTCACTCAGAAGTGTCTTTATAAAATTAAATTGTCCAACAGTACTAAGCATGCAATGGAGCAAAAGTGAATCATATAACTTTAATTCCACTTTGCACAGGTAGTAGTACTGCCTTGACTAGAATTCATTTTCGCCTACAGTCAGCTTAGTGGTGTAATAAGGTATATTAATTATCCTTTCAAAAGATAAAGCTGTAGTCCAAAGAAACAGAGTAGTTAGAAGATGTTTAAAACTTATGGTCTTACAACAGAAAGATTAAAATCTAATAGCTATTGCTGGAGTAACAGTAATACTAAAATCCAACAGGGAAGCCAATGAAATTTTTTAATAGATATTGCTTATTCTGTATTAAAACAATATGTAACTCAGTGTCCAGATTTTTAATGGTTTATTTGCCTTTTCTCATTTAAAGTTTGCTTTTTCCTATATTGGTTGCTAACGACACTCCACTATATGCAAAAATGAAGAAATCATGAAGTCTGAATGAAGAGAGGTTAAACTTTGGTACAACAAAGAAAATGTTTATACAATGCTTACTTACCCGTCAGCTGAAGTTTGACTAAATCCAGCAGAAGCCCAGGCAAATATGTTCCTAAAACTTTAATATATGCCACAAGGAAATTGAGTATGCCATTCTACCCATCTTCTAGACACCTGCCTCTCCTTATTTTGTAATAAAATGTGAAATTGCTTACTTAGGAATCCATACCAAAGAGAGAAATGAAAAGGAATTCCACTAGAAAAGTAAAAATCTTTTCACATTTGACAGCAGCTTTTTGTTCAAGGGAAACAAAATCAAAAGAATCATTTGATACATATTGCTTATTTTAGATATAGTCCATACAGTTTAAAATCTGAAGTTACAAGATTTCTTAGACTAACATATACACAGAAGTTTACTAATGAAACTCTTGATAGAAAATTACTTTTAAGTTCAAATGGAATACTAACACTGTGAAATGCCGTTCTCATAATCACTACAGCAGTTAATCACTGTTGCCAGGAATAAACAAACAAATAAATGAGCCGTTTGAGTAATTTAATCTGCTTAGAAACATTTGATATCTTAATGCTACTGACTTAGAAATCTATAATGGAACAATGTTCTCAGAAACATAATAAGCAAAATCTGGTGCAAGGTAAGTTAAGCTATTTTAAGTTACCAGACTTCTGAACATGTAAAATTACCTATATAAAGACTTCTAAAACATAGAGTTTAGAACTAGAGTTGGAGGAGAAAAGTTGAGCTTTCCTCAGAGACTTCCAAGAAAATTGGTGTGTTGGAGATGCTAAACTATGCTTACCAAAGTATTCCTTACCTTGAAACACCCCCAAAGATAAATTATACCAATTATAAAATTAATTTTTAAAATGCTGATTGATTCTATTTTGATCGATTCTATCAATTTAAAACACATGACTAGGAATTAGTTACAAAACTAGAAGTTAATAATTCTTCTGGCAAAAGGAATCTTGAAAAAGTCCTGTTTTGAGGTGCAAACATGTCCTAAAGCTGTTCTAAATTTTGTGTGACAACTTGCATATAGACACAACCATAGACACTGATCTGCATGTATACACTCATATGTCACTGTGCATACATGCACAAACAGTATCTTAAGAGAGGAAACCTCACAAAAAATTAATGAGTGGGGTGTAATTAATCCAAGGTATTTGAATATAAAAATAACATCCTTTCTGTAATTTGTTCAATAGCATTATGTAGATCTGAACCTCTCCCCCACCAAAAAAGAAGGCATTTAAGAAATCAAAAGTAACAATGGAATTCACTGTACTTGGTTTAGGATAAAAATTATTGCAGTCACAGAAATACATGTAGATTTTTATTTTCCTGTGTAGAACTTTTAAGAATTTTTGAAGAGCTATTAGAAAAATTTTAGGCTGTATGGTCTTAGAAACGGTGAAAGGTTTTTTAAAAAATACGAACTGATACTCCAATGGTCTACTAATTCTCTTTAATATTTTTTCGTGTCTAACTGTGAGATTCAAATAATTCTGCACTGGCATTTACTAATCTACTCCACTCAAACTATTGAGGGACTGATATCATAAATCCATACTAATTTGCATTGACTGTAGATATAAGAACACATGTAGATTAATATAATTAGATTGATATAAATACTACAAATTACTGTGACTCTAGTGTAAACACAACTTGTCCTACTGTGTGCTGTATTGGTTTTAAGAGATTTCAGGTACTGTTGATTAAGATGAAAAGACAATATACTTTAGTTCTATATTAAGTTTCATATGACATTTTGAGTAAGAGGCTAAAACGATATGGAATCAACATATTGCAAGTGTTTAAAAGCTAGATTTATTGAGAGAACCTATGAAGGATTGTCATGAATTCTTTTACATTGGCTTTTTAAAGTCAAGAAGGTATTAAAAAAAATGCATGCTGTATTTTAATATGCTCCATTTCAGTCACATTTACTTAGACATGACGTACCACTTAATTCACTGAAGTCCTATGGTCTTTATTGTGTCACATATGAGACTCGATTACACTGTTTCTTCTGGCTTTATGACATATGAATCCATTAATATCCACAGAATTAAGCAGTTTTATGTCTGGTAGTCAAAAACGCGTGACTGCATTAAAGGAGGCTAAAAAGTTACCATATTTCAATGTAAAATTCTTTCTAATGAACTCTTTACATAAGTAAAGATAATAAATAGAATCTTTAGAAAGATGAAACCTTCAGTGTACCTTCCCGAGCTACTTAGCTGGAGAACTGACTAATTTGGAAGCCTAATGGCACCAGTTGCTCCCAGTGGCAATTTGCCTCTATTGGGCAAGAATCAACATGCATAAAAAAATTAGTGTGATGATACATTGATAATCCAAGTGTTAGCATGATAACTATTTCGCTTGCTTGATTTGATTTTCATTGCGTATTTACCTCTATGTTAAATCTTTCTTTACTCTGAAATTGCCTTATTATAAAATACTTATTCAAGTAAACAACTACAGATTTACTGTATTTTTAGTTTTTTTTAGTACCCTGACGGTTTATATGTCAGAAACACTGGAAATGCAAAACACCATAAAAATAAGTGAAAAATTTCATCAAAATTTTGTGTATTAATTCTTCAACTACTATTTCCACTGAAATTGCATTAAGTGAAGCCTTCAAAAAATAAAATATATTTGTTTTATTCAACCTGTTTCTTTATCTTTTTGCCTCTGAATGTTTAAATATTTTCAATATTTCAATATTTATTTTCAATCTTTTTGCTTCTGAATGTTTAAATATTTTCAATGGAAACACTTTGCAACCATCTGGTTCACAGGTGGCAACAAATTTCAGTTAAATAAACATTATTATATTCTTTCTGTTCAAGGCTGAGTCAAGCTCCAGAATTAATACACTTCTTTACTGATATAATGCAGCAAATAATCAATCTCAATTGGTATGGTAACAGTAGGGTGGAAAAGAGTATCAGTCATTCTACTATTTTTTTTTTATTTGCCCACATTCTCATATACCCACATTCTCTCAACCTTTTTTTTTCTATTAAAAAAAAAAAAGGAAAAAAAATAAAAATACACAACCAACAACCACCTAACCAGACCAAAATCCAAGAGAAAAAATGACCCTAAATAGAAACAAAAAAAGACACAGACACAGGAAAGATCATCTATTATTTTAATGGGTTTTTTTCTCAATGTCATAAATCATTCCCTTTAAAATTCTTGTATTTATATATTATTTTTCAGAGCAATGACCTGTATTGATGCCCGTGAAACATTTAGTAATAGCAAATAAAGAAACAAATAAATAAATAAAATAATTTTTAGTATTTAATGAATTATTGGGAAAAGGTAACTAAACAGATCATCAATTTGTACATCTGCATTTAGTTGATTATGTGTGACTGCATACATATTCTTCCATTGCATTGAGTGGAGGCCTGGTTGAATGTTTATCTAGAGACTTTTTCGGACTGACCAGAAAATGCACTTTAATACTTGGTTGGCTGGGTGTTTGTTCAGCTCTTGATTCCACTCTCTGAATTGATTAAGTCTCCAATGATTATAATGGGAACTTACGGACCTCCCTCCTGTATTTGCACCTAGGCTGTAGATATCTATAGTCAGACAACATGAATCCCACGCACAAGAGTTTAAAGAGAAGTAGTGTTCTTTTATATTGACTAAATATTTTCAGTAATACCTCTCATATGTTGAAAGTGAATTTTATAGGTAATGTTATTTAAATAATATTTCCTTTTCAAGTGGAAAAATAACGCAGGAACATTCATTTACTTTGCTTTAAATATTTAGCTTCAAGTTCATATACTGTACCAAGGCTATTACCTGAGTACTACAGTATTTTATCAGTTTTTCCACTGCACCCTAGTCCAGCTGGAGAATTCTCACCTGAGACTGCTCTTCCAAAAGCTCCTCCTGCATATGGCAGTGTTTTTCTTATGTCCCGCCAATCCCTTCTTCCAGTTTTTCTGTGATTTGCATGCTTTTTAAGCTTGAAACCCGTATAGATTACATGGTATAATTTAGATGGAAAAGCTTTCATTCCTGCAAAATATTTCTTTTTCTAGAACTATCCAATATAAGCCAACATTTTATTATATTGTTCCACTTATCTCGATGCTTTCTTACCTGTGTATTAATTACAGGGATGAAAAGTATAAGCACTCAAACTGCACAATTTTTTACACAGCTGTGTCGAGTTAGAAGTAAAAATAAATAAACAAACAAAAATATATTTTGCTCTATAAATACATATGCCAGAGAAGGGGAGGAAGAGAAAACTAGTTTTTTTGAGTTTACGTGGCTTTATCAATAGAAAATGAATTTCATCCAAACTTCCAGAGTGGACAAGAAAATTACAGCAGAGCAAGACAGAATGCAAATATTGTCAGATTGTGTGCATTTTCCCCCCTTCAATAATCACCAAGTATCCTATGCCCTTTCTCACTGAAAGAAAAATTTTAAAAGTCACTGCATTTTTTCCCATGGAATCTCAGTTCATACAGAGTTTCTGTAGAATAGGTGGCTCCTGTGAGTTCCCATGTTCATTTGCTGTTGTAAATTGGTCTTTTTCATGTTCCTTTATTCAAATGGTATTATCTTTTTTTCTTTGCTGATACCTAAGACAAAACACTTCACTATCTTTTGCTCCAAAGTCCTAATCTATAAAAATCACTTTTATTCCCCAATAAATACACAATCATCTATACAGAATCCTAGTATTTTTTAAAAATTAAATTAAATTACACATCCTTAGCAAAATATGACATCTCTGAATGTAAATGGCTAGATAAGAGTTAGATGTTATCACCACAACTATTGTTCATGTATTTTTTAAAATCTGTATTTTTTTAATCCAGGAGTATCATTAGGTATTAAATAATGTAACTACTTTTCTCACTCCAAACTGAAAGCTTCCCCCACCCCAGGTGGATCAAGCCTGCAACATCACTTTGACCAAGAGATCTCAAAATTTCAACAATCAGGTCTCACTTCTGGATCCACAGGTGATAATTTTATACTTTTCTACTCTTATATTTCTTTGTCTTCTTTCCCTTTTTTGTTATACATTTTCTCAAGTGTTAATTTTATGTTTTTATTGTTGCTTTTCTAACCAAAATGGTTACATTTTAAAATTTGCCAAGTAACTTATTTTACCTTAACTGTTCTAAATTTTGCAAGTAAAAGTTTGATACTGAGCCTTCCGAGAATTCTGTTGTGTTTCCTGTGCACCGCTCTAAGTAAATCAAGCAACCTTTCCCTTAAACCACCAAGTGGACTGCTCCACAACAGCTCAGAGGGAAAAAAATACAAACAAACAAAAAAAAACAACCAACAAACTCAAAACAAAATAAAACAAAGCCACTCAGACAAATTACATTCATTTTTGATAGAAATCGATCTTGTAGATTGTAGTGCTGACTACTACTAACAGTAGTCAGCACTACAATCTACAAGAGAACACTCAAGTATGGTGAGAAATCTATAAAGAAGAGGATGGACTTAATATTGTCATGTCCTATGATAAAAGTTTCTACTTCAAATCATTCAAGTGTTTTCTTGCAGGCCTAAATGCCTTTTAGCCTTAAGAAGGGCTCTCATGTAATCCTGGGGATACCAGACTTAGAAAGAGAATTTATATTGCCATTATGAATTCTGAGAACTGAAATATCCATCTGAAAGGGAATTGCAAATGAATGTAAATCAATTAACGTAAAATCAAAGGTTAAATCAAACAGAACAATGGCACCCTCTTAACCCTTCCCTTGGTTGTAGAAGAAGGTGTTGGCTGTTGTAGATTTTATTGAAGACAGCAATAGATGCCAATTTAAGTCCATTTCTTATAAATCTCTGAGTATAATTTTGAAAAAATTTAAGACAAAAAACATGATAATTTCCTAGCTTTAAAAAATTTGTTTGAATTTTTGCATTATATTGATGATGTTTATCCTTAAAGGGCTAACATACAATACAATTCTGAAAATTATAGGCAAGGGAGTATTATGTTTATGTCAAGGTTAAGTTTCTTTCATTAGACTTTGTTATTTTCAGTTTCATTTGATGTCTATGAGTGAAAAATCTTTCGCACACTCACCAGTTTCAGAAAGATGATGTCATAAAAAAAACCCCCAGTTTTTGTAGCTTCATTGATTTCCAAGATGCCATTACAGTTGTTTAGCACTCTTCTGCCTACCACAAAATTTTCCATTATTAGATACATTTTTGAATTCCCTAAAGCTTTGTCCATCTTCATGTGTTTGGATTGAAATTTTTTCTTCCTTAGTTTTTGCTCAAGGTCAAATTATCTTGAAAAGTGTAGATGAAAGTAATACGGATATTTCTAAGGAAGTTATTAACAAATAAATGCATGAGATTATGTGTATGCAGAGAGAGTGAGCTATAACCCAAGTTCTACATCCATTCTGTTGAAAAGTTCTTGTGTCTTTGAGAAGGTCAGTGCTGTGCTATGGCCCTTACTTATCCTGGGGTTTTTTGCTACCTTACCTTGTTCCTTCCCTGCTAGAGAAAGTGTCTGCTTGCCAAATCTCTGTCAGATCTGATTAAGTCAGACAATACAGCACACCAAGCAAGGAATCTCTTCACTGGTGTTCCTTTTGAAAAATATTCATATAAAAGAGGTGAATCCAGTTTTAAGTTGGGTACCTCCTAAAATCTCTTTGACTTGAAAGCAGGTTCTGATGCTGATTTCACTTTAAAAAAACACTATTGTGGTAAATTCAAATATTCAACATTCCCAATACATCGGAATTAATGGTGCCAAGTGTAATAATTTCTGTCCAACCTATGTAAGCATATTTACATGTTTGTAGATTTATCACTTGGTATTATCTCTTTCTTTAAACATACAGCTTGTATGATATCTTTTATCACTTAGGAGACAAATATTTAAACATTTTGATTTCTTATAATCTATCTTATAGTGTTCAAAGTACAATATTCAAGTGCTGAAATGAATGAAGAAAATATCCTTCACTCTACCTGCGATTCCAAAACCTACAAATTAATTTTCATGTAATTCTTTTAAAAAATCATGGGCAGTGCACAAAATATATAAGTCCAAAACCAGATCCTGGAACAAACTTCTAATTCATTCAATGGCAAATTTTGAGTCTACAACCTACAGAAAATGTCTCTATACACCAGCTTACATGACTTAAACTGAGAAACATGGCTGACATTATGACACAACAAAAAAGACAACATAAATAAAGCCACTGATTTTCAACACAATGGTGTCTGAGTGTTTCATAAATATCAGCATCCATGATATGAGAATGCACCTCTATTATCATTTTATACATAGGCAGTTCAAATAAACGGATTTGGGAGCATGGGGTAAAAGAAGATAAGGTGATTCACATTAAGCAAAAATAAAATGTGAAATTGCTTTGTATCAGAACTCTCGTTTGGGATACATGAGAATAGAGATTAATTTCTCTTTTATTTTGAAGCAGTTTGAAGTAACATCATTCCATGTTGATCTAAGAGGGGTTGCTCTCTAGTTTTTTTTTTGCAGAGTTTTCCCCTTTTCATAGGCAAGTTTAGCGGTTATTGAATCACTGAGAGGCAGAAAAACTTGTGTGTGCTCAGGAGCTACAGTCCTACACTGCCATGAGAATGACCTTGGCTCAAATCCCCAGGCAGAGAGAGGACACAACTGAGCATTGTTTTCTCGTGTCTTTTGTTAATGTTTCTTCACAAAGACCTTTAAGTGTTCAAAGCAAATTATCATTGGCTACAGTTGTTCTTGGCAAAGTTCAGTCTGCCACAGATCAGACAGCAGTATCTTAGACGGGATGTACAGAAAAGTTTTGAGGTAGTATCTTCGTTATGTCTGAGGGAAAGGGTAGCGAAGTATCTCGTTCTCCAGTTGTCTTCATCGCTAGACACATTTATTTTCCTAGAATTTTCTTCCTCATCAACTATGCAACTTCCTATTAAAAAAAAAAAAAAGGAAACAGGAGGAAGACACAACTTACTTCAATGTATGTCCTTGATCAATTCCTTGATCACTGCTTTTCCTGTGGTGCTAAGCAAGCACCATGGTAAATGACAGAATTCTGGCATACAAATCAGACATTTTTAGAATTTGAAAGAAAAGCTGCTCATCTGCAGTTGCAAATTTTGGGTTTTTTTCAAATCTATTAATTATGGAGAATGAAAAGAATTAACTTTAAAAGAAAACTGTGTTAACCTACAAAACTGTGGGGCTCTGAAAATTTTTGACCAAGCTAAAAAAAAAGCAAAGTAAGATGTTTAAACCACATGCATAGAACCACAGGTTTAAAAACTTTTCCGTATTTTTAAGTCATAAGTCATAACCTATTTTTCTTTTCTTAGTATGCCTCATCTTTAAAATATATGCTTCATTTCTTAGTCATCTGGCCCTGTCCCATGTTGGAATTGCTCCCTGCTGCTAATTAGAGGTGACTATGATTTGATTAATCTCAAACATGTGTTATATATGCACACTATGGAAAACTGTATTCTATATTTTCTACTTTAAACATTTTTGAATGTAATGGAAATAAGCCAAACATTTTTAAAGGACCTAATCTTATCTTAATGAACAATATGGATATGATCAAAATAAGACATTCTAATCCATTTAAAGTGTTAAAAGTTCACAGAAATATGCAGTAATCATGTACGGTATTTATCAATATAATACAAACAAGGTTTCAAATGCATACCACCTGAGCATCGCTGCTATCTGTAAAACTGAAGTTCTCTACCTTTCCCTCCATTTAGACAAAGGTTTGTCACAGTTTGTCAATATGCTTTACCTGACCCCACAAAGCTGGTATGTTACCCATGTAGACTTTCTGAAGACACCAGCCACATATTTTTACACCTAAAGAACCAGCAGTCAAGGATGGCTATAATATTTCCTTATGATTTCACATAGCTCTTGGTCTTGAAAGATCTTTAATAACTAGAGTACAAACACAAGATCATTTTTAGGACAGGATTATTCATATGCTTAAATTACATTTTGGGGTTAGTAATTATAAAGTTACATAAGAAAAATTCACCATATAAGGAAGATTAAGCATATGATTAAATATTGTCTTTGTTTATAAGCATCTTTAAAGACCACTACTAAATAGAAAGTTTTGAATACTTTACTTCACATTAAAATAAGTACCTATGCATTTTTGTGCAAATAAAAGTACTGTGAGTATTAAAAAAGGTTCACTAAAGGTTTCCTCAGGCTATACAGATGAGATTATTTTCAAAAAGTTAAATATAACAACTAATTTTTAAAAATGACAATTATTTAATTTGCTGGTTCTAATTTTTATGTATAAATTCTTTGTTATTAATATACAGCCTCTAGTGGTAAGTGAAATATTATTCTAACTAATTTGTCCTACAGCTGTATACAAATCAATAACCATAAGAATCCCAAAGGAAAAGCATGTGGTATGGCCCTCCAAGTTCCTAATGAATGCAAATAAGCTGACCTTTCTTTGACAACTATGAATATGGTTTTTCACAATTTTACTATTGAAATTGCTGTAATCAGCAATTCATACAGCAAAAATGGAGCCAATAGTAGTTGTAAATAATTATGCATTACGAGAGGGTGTATGGTACAGTTACCATAGCAAACAAAACTCATGATTGTGAGAATCAGTTATTCTAACGTATTTTGTCAAAAAGGATCTTCAAAGAGAACATAAATTCTCTCTTTACCTGTTGAGTTTTTTAAAAATATTTTCTATATCCTTGAATCCTTCTCGTTTTAGTGCTCCATTTTTATTGTTTAAAATGCAAATACCTTCACACCTTGAATTATTAATTTCTAACAATAACACCATTTTTATAGGTAGGGCAATGAGCCTGAAAGTAAAGGAAGATTACCGTCAAAAAAAGAAAAAGAAAAAAGAAGGATTCTCCATTTAAAAGGGTTAATATGTCCATGAAAATGCAGTATTTCTCATACAATGATATAATAAAACAGTGAATGAAAACAACGTATTTGAAACAATAAACTACTTCCACATCTAGTAGTTCTTCCACATCTAGTATTTCTTTCTCACAAATAGTCCTTGAATAGTGCTGGAAAAATTAATGTATAAGTGAAAGCTATGGCATATTTTTAACATCTATTTTAAAATGAGAAGTCTTGTGCGGGTTTAGGAGAAATTGAAATTTGAAGCACTTGCATTAGAGCATTGTAGCTAGAATACTTAAAACGTCTGTGAAAATGATGTTTGGAAATGATCTGAAGAAGTAGCACTTACATTAAACATGTTAATTACAGGTGCATGTTGATCTTCGAAAAAACCAAAAAGATTTAAAAAATAGAAACAGTACAATATTCTGGTTCATCATTCTTATTCAGCAAAAACTTGAAATACATATGGCTGGAAAGTAGCAGCCTCAACTGAACGCTGTACTAATTAGGATGATTAAAATTCCCCTTGTTTTGAAGACAGAGGTTACTAAATTCTTAGAAGTAATTTCATTAAAATCATTACTTCTTTTTGTTCTATTTTTATGTTTTGCAATAAGTAAATTTCTGATTTAATAAGCTTTGAATGCTCAAAGATCATAACATGATATCAGTTAATACTATGTTCATATAATATGTGTGATATTTTAAAAGAGCGGTCCTTTCTTGATGACATTTCCTCAGGATCTCTATTCTCATACTTGTAATTCTTTCATGTTCAGAATGAATCCCTGCTACATCTCACTCAATATTGATCTTTAAGGCATTTCTTCCAATCCTCTCCCCAGTGTGGTCACTGAACAGTATAAAAGTTCAATAGGAAGATCAGCTGCTCATCCACTTTTTGCTAAAGCAATTTGTATTATGGATTTATTTTAGCAGTCTACAGTGGCAGTTGCTGTTTTTACTATTTAAATGCTTTGATTATCTGACCTTGCTTACTTTATCTTTTTAAGTGCTGTGCATGGGCTTTAAAGTTGATCAATAAGTGGGGATTCCTCCACCACATTATGTTGAAATCAATCCTGATTCAGACTATTTGTATTTCACTCTTATGAGTCCATCTGTCTTTCTTAATTTTATATTCTCTTTTCTTAAATAATTTTGTCTGCCACTGCAAATACTTACTGTCAGGTAGATTTCCATTGCAATCAATTCAGCTTTTCTCAGTCATAACTGGAAGACACAAATATATAGGATCATATCCTGTACTTGAACAGATAATTTTTTTTTTTAATATTTGTGTCATAGATAATGTGAAAGTCATAAACACAAATTTTTATTTACTAAATATCTTACTTTTTCCAGTAACAGTTAAAAATTAAAAATCAAACTAAATTGCACAAGGTTATTAAAATACTTCAGATTTGCAATTTCTCTTAGAGAAAAGGTAAAGTAATGGGGTCAAGCAGCCTTCAACTATGTCACGATAAACCTTAGAACACTCTGTTTAAATTTGGGAACTATAACTAGTCCTAAATTTGTTCAGTGTAAAAAGTGCTCTAAGAAACATTTTGTTATATTTTGCATCTAATTTATTTAATAAATATTTAAAAGATTTCAAATTTTTTTGTTCTTAAAATTTTAAAATTTACGTTGCCTAATTCATAATGAAAAGGTTACCACAACTGTAAGAAGCCTAGATATGTCAAAATGTTAGCATGGATATGTCAAAATAGAACAAGAGAAAGAAACTAAATAGAAAATCTAGAAATTCAGTTAACATGCTATGCACGGAGTCCTAAGAATTTAGGGGATTATCTGCATAGAACATATAAAACTTACTGAAATACTACTTTGATCTCATTTAACATCTCCACAAATGTTCAGAAGAGGGAACACCATTTCCCCTTTCTTTAACTAAATCACGCACACAAACACTAATTTGGATTTCCATTAAATTAATCTGAATTAAAATACAGTCAGAAATTTCACAGATTTCCTGTAATCCTTACATCATAATTCACTACTTTTATAATAAAACATCACAACTACAAAACAAAATCATGATTGATCCTTAAAACAGTTTTCATCTTCAATCTTGCAAACTTGTGAACAGCTTTTTACATGTTTATAGGGTAATTGGTTTCACAAAACTGTGAAACTGTGACTTGCATTCACATATATTTGAAAGATTGAGGCCTAGGATGCCATTAAAATCTGATACTGCTATTACTCAGTTTGCTAAATTATACATTAATTTTCCATGCATAGGAAGACACTTACCTGCTTCTTCAAATTTTCTAGTTCTTCACCTGACTGAGACTATTTCTACTTATTCCAGGACCAGTGGACACTGAGGTGTTGAGAAACTTGCTACTGATCCTCTTTCTTTGATGCTGTTATTCTTACCTTAAAGTCTTCCACACTTTTCCTGATTTTTTTAAACAAAATAGGCATTATTCATTCATAAGTTTAACGATGGTAAACAAAATGAAGCTTTTGTGATGGATGGGAGAGTTCCTGCCTCAGTTGTAGCTCCATATGGTGCACACCACCATGTCTCTGATGAGAGGGGAAGGACAAAGGGAAACATGACCACGAATATCTTAAGCATTGTTATAATTAGAAGATGTTAATAGCAACATAGCATAGAAAAAGTAGTGGGATGACAGAGGTTTAAACCATATTAGGACCAGTGATGACGGGGTGGTGAATATATAGCCTATAGGTCATTATTAAACTTATGTCAAAAACATGGTTCACATGAAAGCAAGCACATAAAATAACTAATAATAAACAGTCTCTAAATGAATAAAAGTGGATCAGGATTTTCACTGGTAATTTTCTAAGTGCATGAAAGAGAAATGGCTTAGTATCTAATGTACAAAGTAACCCATACTAAAGAAACCAGCAAATATTCAACAGTCCTTTGCACAATGGCACAATGCCATTTTTGTTCTTTTCTGGAAATTAATAGTACCAGAAATGAAATGTTTTTTGCGATTTGTCTGTATAAGACTTCAGTATGTCTACATATATTTTTTAAATTATTAGTAACTGTAGTGCAATCCAGTCCTCTCAGTAATCTTAAAAGCAATTTTAGTTAATGCAGGATGTCACTCCTGAGAATGAATCAGATTTTACTGACGATTCTGTTCAGATTTTCAAGTGAACATTTTGTCTTCTCCTTTTAAAATTTCACTAACTAAAAAAAGCATCTATGTCATTATGGGGCTGTTCTGGTTTTCCTTTTAAGCACTTCTGGAAATTGTGGATGTATAGAGGGAGGTTGCTTTTGCCAGAATCTTATCCATTTAGAAAATAAGAATGAAAATGCAAAGGAGGAATGGAAGTACTAGAAGATGTTACAAATAGCATCTATTGGGGGGTTAGGAAGGATGTGCAACTTATTCAATGCTTGCTAACATCACTTGTGAAGATTTTTCATTTTATTATGACAGTAGACGGGAAATTTAAAGGAATTCACTACACCAAATATTAGGCATTTCTGCAGAGTGCAGCTTTAAAAAGACAAGTCTGTACTGTTTCTCTCAGGTGGGTAAATGTTAAGAGAGAAGAATCCAAGTTTCATGATGCAGCAGCACAAAGCTGGGAAGTGAAAATTATGTTGCAGCAGAGTCCTGAAAATATGACTGTAAAAGTTAATCAATAAAATGTCTATTCCTGTCTATTCACTAGAGGCCCCAGCTGCATAGCTTCACACAATCGATACTACAAATTATTACGATTTCCAGGTTCCCACTGGACATTCCGAACAAATCTTTCAGGTGTAACAGGCTTATACTGGGGGGGAGGCAAGTAGGGTGGAGGGCTGGGGAGTGGGACTGGGCTTGTATTACCTTAGGTTCATTTCATCCAGGGTAAGTATACAACAAACAAAGCCTGTGACTTCTAAAAACTTTCACTTGTTTCCCTATGAAGTAAATGTATTTTGTGCACCCTATGAAGTTAGCAGAAAATATTTTTACTCTGTTTTAAAAAAAAAATATTTTTGTTCAGGTAAATTAATGAATATAAGGGACTTTTTGTTGTTTTTAAATCCTAGTCAACCATTTCCTTTTTTCACCACTTCCATGAAAAATAACTTATAACAAGGACTTCACGACAAGGAAATAAAAGCATACAGAAATGGACCTTTCACCTCAAAGGCCTCACAACAGCTATAGCAGAATCTCAGGTCTCAGTGTAGTTTTAAGTGACCAATTTATGCTGCGCTGCATTTTTCTTTGTATGGTCCTGTGCTCTCGCCTTGATACCAGCTGCATTTGTCAGATTCACTAAGGAGGAAGGTAGGAAAAGTCCAGGACTGTATGACTTTGAATAAGTCAGCACCAAAGGGATGCTACTTTATGACACATGCAGTACCCTTCATAGTGACTAAATATAACCCTTGTGACATTCCCTGTCCCAAAAGACCCAGGCGACAGAGATCCATTGTTCTTTCTGTCTCCCAGGGAACAGAACAGAGCAGATACTGTCTGGCACAGCATTACTGTTTTCAGGTACAGAGTAAGATGTTGTTTAAAGGGAGATTTCAATATTTAAATGACTTTGCTGTTCATTTTTTAGATTTATCAGTTTGACTTTATTAAACCTACTGTTTTGAATTTGCAGTTTTAATTTTCCAGATTCAAAAGATAATTTTCTTGCTGTGATCCTGTAGCAATGAGTCAGAGTACTTTTAAAAAGCCGTGGTATCAAAAATTAAAGTAAAAATTTTGCTTAAGATTAAATAAAAAATAATTTTGATAATCTATAGAGCTAAGAAAAGATTTCTCTTACTCAAAGTTTATTATGTTCATGTGATGAAGCAACAAACTTCCAAAGTCACTGAATAAGTGTAAAAAACAGAACAGAAAAAGATCGGTTAGTTAATAATTTTTGCATGTGAAGAGATTCATTCGAGTTTTATTTGTTCATCTAAAGTATAAAAAAATCTATTAAAAAGTCCTTCTGAAAAATCTTTTAATGATTTTCATTTGGCCTTCTATTTCAACATTAGTGCAACTCATTTCAGTGAACTTTTGCAAAATTCCTTCTCTCTCAAAAGCTATATTTCATGACACAATCAATCAGTTACAGCTGGGAGTTTCAATTCCACTTCCCCCCTCCCCCTTCCATCTCACACTAAGTTACCACAATCAGTAGTCCTAGAAGTTTGTATCCTTTTTTTATTTTTGAAGAAATATCTACAAGATTTGGCATAAAATGGTATTTTGTAAACTGAGGAATAACTTCAAATGGTTAAGAAAACACACTATGGCAAAAGATTCAAGTTGTGTTAGAGAAGTAAATCAGCGACAGTGTTTTCCCTAGAGAAGTACTAGTAATGTCTTTAGAGATATAACTACAGGTTGAAAACCACCAAGCTATTTTATTTAAAGAAATGAAGACACATTACTGAGGACAGTGTTTCTTCCATGAAGCTTTACCCGGTCTTCAGCATAAAAATAAACTTAAAACATTTGAGCTGCAGAACAAATGAAGTTCCAGTCTAAAAGTCATTTACACAGAGCATACATAATATTTTACTTTAGATGCATGATGTTTATTGCATCTGAATGCAGCAAGTCTTCCTCAGAGAAGATTTGCTGAGGTAATATTTGATGCTTGCCACAAATCTGAGATAAAACATTTAGCTCCAAATGTTCAGTCCACCTCCAAAATAAACAGGCTTTCTTTTTGCAGCTAAATTATGTTGTATAAAGTGTTCATCATGCTCTGTGATATTACAAAACAGCTTGAAATTCAATCTGTATGTATAGGGATTGCTTAAAGTAACATAACTTTAATAAGAAGAGAATGCATGAAAAAGAATCAACTGAAGTGAGTAATTTTTAGCATAGTCTAAATCTCAAGAACTCTAAATAATTAATCACTTTGTGGGTCAATATAAAATATAGTTAATGTTAAGCTAAATGATAAAATCTAATTTTTGAACATTGTAACTTTTTGATTAAATTCTAAGAGTTAGCCTTCAATCTAATAGATACTAAATTTTACTGATTAGAGCAGAAGTACTTTTTTCAGTGTAAACTCTTCTAAAGTATACAGTTTGCTTTTTTTTGTTTATGTTAGCAACTTCATATATGCCTTGCTATTGTGACTGAAAGTTCAAACACCAAATTTTCTTTAATTTGGTAGCCTCTTGCTTAGAGGCAGCTTCTCTAACAAAAAAATAAGGACAATAAGACCCATATGTAACCTTTGGTCTCTGAAAAGAGGAAGATGAGAGTACCATTAACAGATAGGTAATAAACAATCACACTTACTATTCTACTTCAACACTACAGGATATTAATTTTTTAAATAAACCAGACTCCTTACAATAGAATTTTTCAACACTCAATTTTTTAAGTGCGGAACGTATTTTAAATCATACATTAATCAATCACTTAGATTTAATAGTTTATTCAGTAGAGTTACAGAACACATTTACACTACATCTTACCTGAGAGAAATTATTAACACAGTACATATTAAAAGGATTTATTGCTGACTTTAATATCTTCTGTTTCTCAAATACTGAAAAAGAAGTAACTCACTTGTAATCACTAATTTCTTCTTCAGAAGTTAGAATATGTTTTCTCAGGGTCTTCAGCTCTCCGTCTGTGATTTTCTACTGTTCTGTTCTTGGCGTACTGTTTCTGCTATTTGTTCACTTAGCTGCTCTTGAGTTGCTTTCAAGCTGGATTCCATTAGAAGAAGTTTTTCATCTTGACTGGCAAGTTCTTGGGCTGTAAGTTAAAAAAAAAAAAAAAAGAAAGCATTACATTTTAAGCTCAAGCCGAGTGATATTTTTGTTTTAAATGCAATGCAGTGCAACCGTCTTCAAGAGCTGGGCAAATACTGTTTTCAGGAGAAGAGCATGATTCCATTCCCAGATCTTGAGAGGAAAATGTAGTATAAATATATTAATAGCTGGCTTCAGTCTCTTTCACTGTATTACAGTAAACTTAAATAAAGAAACTTGGATTCAATATTCTGCAAACATTTAAACTGCTACCAGAGCTTACTGTACACATGCACATCCAGTATTTAGTTCATTCTAAAGCAAACACCTATTGCCTTTGTATTTTGCAGCATAAGTCAATCCAGAATTCAAAATCACAGTTTTGAAAATAAATCAGCTTTTATACCATTTAACAATAGTAACATGTACAATTTAAGCTTGAAGTCTTCAATTTCATTATATTTTTTCATAAATTACAGAGCACATACATAGTAAAAACCCGTTCTTTTCCAAGGTCATCCAATAGATGGCAATCTTTCCTTAGACCAAAAGGAACCATAGCCGTGCACTGCGAGCTCTCAGAAAAATAAGTGATTTAAGACAAAGACATTTTTCCTTTGTTCTTTGTTGGCCATTTTCCTAAAAGATATATGTACATAGGCTTTAATTTAAATATTTAGCCCTTAGTACGTGCACACAAGAGTTTGTGTTAGTGTGCAGGTGCATGTGTTCCTGCACAGACACAAATCCACACACATGTATTTGTTTTTATACTCTTTCATAAATATATGGCTTCAGACACATAGGCACATGTAGGTAACAGGCCTAGGATATCGTGGAATAAAACTAAGCATTGAAACAAGTGCTTCACAACAAACATTTTATAGCACGCAATTCCCATATTATGCAGTATTCAAATTATTTTGAAATTTGACACGAGAAAAATCTAAGAAATTAAGAATCTTTTACTGATAGCAGTTCAATAAGTATAATAACAGAAGCATTTATGTGATCATAAATTAAAACCCCTTTTTCAAATGTGCTCTAATATAATGTTAAAGAGTGATAATACACCAGACTTCAATGAAGTGAGAAAACAGTATTTTCCAGGCTTAGATTGATTCAATCCCTTAAAGAAAAACATTTGTGCTCTGTTAACATGATTCTTCATTTATTGTCTTTAATGTATGACAGCGTTCACCATATGCACAGGATCTAAATTCAGCTATCATATCTTCCTTTATGAATTCAGAATATTCAGAAGATCAATTTCCTTATATAAAAAATTGCTTTGTTCTTTTCTGATTGACAGTAACATAACCCGACTTCTCACAAAATACAACAACAGTCACCATTTCCATGAGTAAAAGTACTGTATATAAAGTGCTTAAATTTGTGCCTCAGAAAGGTACACAGCTAACATTAACAGCTAAATGTTTAACAAGCAGTAGATATCACCCACAGCTCATCTTTACTGAATATCAAGCAAATCCAAATCTCTGTGAACTAATGAGTTAAACAGCTATTAGTGTCAACACGTGTTTCAAAAAATGTACAGCTTGAAAACAATTTATAACCGATTTTTCTTTCATATCTAAAAAATGAGCAATACTGGTAAAGTCAAGCCTAAGATGTCATCATTCAATAAGAATTAGAATACATAAAAAATTCTATTTGTCAGTGCCTTTTAGACCCATTTCTGCAAAACATTTGTGAATAACTTTTGTGTGGTAGATAGTCTCACTGGAACAAATATGACTACTTATTTGAATAGCATTATTTATCTGTGGGCTCCTAGTATTCGATAGGGGTTTGAAATCAAAAGAAGGGTAAATATTTCACATGTAATATAAGCCTCTGCCATTAGAAGGTTTTCAGTTGTTGATCTGTTAATTTTTTTTTTGTTCAGAAGACAATCCTTTATATAACAAATGAAGTTTATTTAAATTTTAGAACTTATTAAGTCCCTGTCGATTTTGTGATATAGCATTGTCTGTATTACCCAGAAGCAGATTTTTAACAATGCTTTAGAAGTTCTTAGAAGTAGTTTAGAACTGCGATCTGTTGTGTGGAGATGGAATTATGTTACAAAATTTATTTTATTTCTACTTTCTCTGATTTGTAAACAGATACAACAGCGTATTTTTGTAATTGCACAGCTATTTAAACATACAAAAGGTGATTTTGTCACTAGTTTTAATAGTCAGGTTAACTCGCAATGCGTCCTGGTAAAAAAGGGTTAAATTATTTTAAGTTTACCTATGCCTTGGACTTGAGCCTTGGTTGATCCCAAGCCAGAGGCGCTAGCAGCTGCATGCTTTATTTACAATCCCTTTGTCAGACTTACAACTGCCCCAGGCTATAACATAGTGTACCTAATGTTCAAACTGGCAGGTAATCTTATGTCAAACATACTTCTTTGATTTAAAGTGATCAATAGATTCTTGTAAAGAGGTAATTTCTCTGATGTTTCCACCTTGCCTTTCTTACAGGTGATTCACACAAAAGCCTGCTTATATGATGTACGAACAATAAACAGAAAGCTATAATCATGTTTTTTCAGATGTTTCCGGTGCACAACGATTTTGGATCAATACCCTGTGTAATACAATTATCTGCAATGATCTGGTTGTATTGAAAAAGAATTTGCAGCAGACCTCTAGGGGGTTTTATCCAGAAACACGTATCTGGCAATGTTGTGAATAGTGGAAGAGAAAATTAAGGGGTTGACACAGGCTGTCTATTATGTTCCAAATGACTTCATTAATATTTTATTTGGTAAAAGTAGTATATTTCAAGCTCTACTATACTGTGACTTCAAAATATTAATAATGCAATTTCCTTGTTGCATTTGTCTATTTTGAAAACTGGTTCTAGCACACATGTGCAGTGTGAAAGCCAAAAGTACCAACCAAAAATTATTTAAAGCAGTTTATTACCCATAATGAAATGATTCCTTGTTTTTTCCATCTTGTTTTGCTTTTGTGTACACTACTGTCTTAAAAAAAAAAAATTCCATATTCATTAATTCACTAGTGCTAAAGTTAACTTATCTATACAGGGATTAATCACATCAGTTTAAAAAGTCACCAGAAATATTAAGAATTATATCAAATTTGTTAAGTTCAGATTACATTTTGCATTGCCAATGAATGAACAGGTGTTCTGGGATAGAAATAGATGCTTCACCAAATTAATACAAGGATTATAGGACAGAAATAGAACGACCAAAAAAAATTCAGTTGTGTTTATTTTGTTTTGATGAAGTCACAGTCTGTATCTGTAAATTTACCCTAGAGCCGAACAGGGAACCTTTTATATTCATTTCATTGCAACAATCATATGCCCACATGATTTAAAATTCTATTCCATTAGACTGTACAAAATTCATATTTCTGTAATATTACTATTTTTGTACATTATTACCTGTCTTTCTGCACTGCTTATGCACACCCTGCAGTTACTGATTTAGCTGCTGAATCTCAGTTCTCAGTATGGTGGTTTCTGTCTCTGTCTGATTCTTTTCTTTCTGTGTGTCCTGGATACTGGCTTTCAGTTTCTTGACCACACTGTCAAGGTGCTCCACCTCAGCCACTTTTGCTTTGATACCTTCCCTCGCCTGCAGGAAATCGGCTTCCGACTTTCTCAGAAGGTCATCTCTTTTGCGTATTGCCTGTGAAGACAAAAAGCATTCCAAGAGGGCCTTTTATGATGTACTTTTTATACTGCATCCTGCTATTTTGAGCTATAGGATACATGAGATTATACAGCACCTCATTAGCAATTGGGTCAAGTACCCACATCTCCTCTAGGATCAAAAAGTTACAAGGACTTTAATTTTAAAAAGTCTGTTGAAGAAAAGATTCAGTATTACAATAAATACATCATTAATCAATACTTATAAGTTCAAAGGCAAGAAGAAATATTCCATCTAATTCTGAGAGAAAAATGGGAAATGCAGTTTGATCTAAATGAATACTTTTCCTTTAAAAAAAAGGGAAAATGTTTGATGAATAAAAAAAAAAAGGAGGGGGGTACTTAATCTCTTGGTTCCAACTGCTACAGACCTCTTTCATTTGGCACTCTGGAGAATGCTGTAGGTTGATGTAGCCATAGGGATATCCCAAAGCATAGGGATATCCCAAAGGAAAAAAACCTACCATGTTACCTTTTTTACCCCCTTTTCATTGTTTAAACGTCTTATTTGTGTAAAAATACATTGTTGGGCTCAATTTTGTTATTGTTTGGAGATATCACACACACTTTGGACTTTGGATTTAGAAAAGCTCTTTTCCCTAAGACACAGTGCCATGATTTTAATTTTTATCTGCACAGTTGTTAAGTACGTGCTACAAGTTTATAGGTATAAGTTTCATATCAATCACTATTGAGCATTCATGACTGACTGTGCTTTATTGGCTTGATGCCACACCTTGATTCTCTATCATGCTCCATCATGCTTCTTTTAATCTGAATATTTAGTACTCTTTCATGTCTTAATTACAGCAAATTGCGCACAGTTGGCACCATTTCTTGAAATTAATCCCAGAGTACTTTGTTTCTGTCAAGCACAGTCAAAGCCTTAGAGAATAATAGTAAATGTTATTGCAGATCTAAATTTAAATGACTGTCTATGTATTTAACTTAAGCCTTTAATTATTCGTGCTGTACTGTTTTTGGTTCAAATGTTAAATATTCCTTATTGAGAATGTAAAATTGTTTCAGACAGCTTGAAACCAGTGATGCTAACATGACAACAATTATTTGTATTAACATATTTTTTCAGGTGTGCAAAACATAATAGACAGGGTATAATATCCTTCCACCATTATATGTTTCCATTTCTTTCTGTTTATTTGGTAAATAATAAAAAGGATCTAATTACAAGGCAAAGATTGTTGGGAAGTTAATTCCCTTCTGTTGTTCTTTTTGTTTAAAAAAAGATTAGAAATTAAACAATCAACACTACTTCCTCATTAGCTGATTTCTAAGCTGTCTGCAGATGTCTTATGCCTTGTACATCTCTTTCAGAAACCCAATCAACAATTAAGGGTTTGTTGATTTTTATTGTTTTCAGCATACTAGTAAAAAAACCAAAACAAAATATTAACAACAGAAACAATCAGAGCATCATAAATGGTGTCACTGCTAATTGAAATTATGTATTTGGCAAAGTTCCAAAAAAAGTAGAAATAATTTCTGCTCATTGTGTAGTTTATTGATGGAGATATTGTGCTATTAATAAAGCCCAAACCTTTCTATCTTATGAATATTTTTTGTGCAGGAAGCATCCACAGAGAAAAGTGAAGAGAGGAAATCAAACTCCTAGGCCTATGTACATTTTATCCCAAGAAAAAGTATGACAAGGTAGATTTCTGACATTGAAAATGTATATAAATGGGTTTTACAGGTAAAACTGGCAAATGCATTTATAAAAAAACCTACAAACATAACAGAAGTAGTCATAGTACTGTACTCATTTTATTTTTATCAGTATGCTTTTGTCAGCATTGCTATCACAAACTCTAACACCTCTTGAATTTAGAGACAAAACCCAGAGAAATATGTACTTACAAAATTAGTGATAAAATATTTTTCCACAGAATTCATAACAAATGTGCATGAGGTGGTGCAAGCACAGCTCCTTCACATTTGCAATGTGATTTCTAAAGAGATAGCTGTTTTGCTCATTCTCATAGCAAAAGCATACCTGATCTTTTTGGCTATAACGTTCCTGGCATCTGTAAGGTCTCTTTCAAGCTGTGTTATCTGCTGTTCTAGCTGAGCAAGTTCCACTTTGTGTTTCTGCTAGGAAGCTATTACATCCAGATGCAGTGACTGCAAGGTCTTGTCTAGTTTTTCAATTTCAAGAACAGACTTCTATTTTTTTTCTGTTAGTCAAGTATATTAGCAGCTTCAGCTTTTTGTTCCTGTATGATCTACTCACATTCTTTAGCTCTGGAGGATTTTTCATTGTATTGATTTTTCAACATCACAAGCTCATGTTTTATATTAGAAATTATTGTACATTATACCAGATGTCCTGATTCAGTTACCTATCATTTAAAAAACATAAATTATAGCTCCATTTTCAGATTTCAAATGTTGAACATGTCCCTATTTGTGATTTGTGTTTTATTTTCAGTGAACAGAATATTTGGAAAGATTTATTAAATTTATATGTAAAAGAAATTTCTCATTTGTAATGCTAAAAAGCAGAGTTATATCTTCATTATCTGCAAAGACACAATTAGATAATAGTACTATTATTCTGACTCCAAAAAGTCTATATAACTACTTGATTAATTTTATTTAATTCTGGCTGGGCTAATTAATTTCTGTGATTATGCAATGTTTTTACTTATCTTTTTTTAAAAATTCAAGTGCATAAATTTTACATGAGATATCCACTGTTGGATTAGTATCTGCCAAAGCAGACTGAAGTTGAAATGCAACATTCTCTTTCTCAGAAATGTTTTAAAAGTACAGGATATATTCTGATATGTACAATACATAAGATAAACCATTAATTAAATATGGTTAAAAATCACAACACTGACTTTTGGTTTAAAAAAAATAAAACTAAATAAATTGCATTTTGAAGATAGCCCTCGAGCTTCTGAATTTTTAGACATATTGTTTGTAGTATTCTTTGGGAATGCCTGTTTCTTAGGGGGTTTTTTATGATCCCTCTGTGATAAAGACATCTTCTCTCAGCTGGTCAATAATTTTCAAATGTTTGGTGTTACTAGGTGAGTTCAGTTATCAGGATGTCAGTGTTGTTCAATTTTAGTAGTTTGGTAGTTAAAAACATGTCCAGTCATATAAGAGCAAAATATATATAAGCACAGTTGCAGGTATTTCATTGTCACATTTAACCTTGCTCCTAATCAAACTCTTCAGTTACTATGAATGTAAATAAGACTTTGAATGTCCCAGTTGTGGGCTCCTTAGATAAGCAATAATAATTATTTTTCTAAATCTTCAGTGACTAAATATTTGGAAGAACTGGTTTTATTATTCTGGATATTACTTTTCTTTAAAACATGTCATCTGTTTCATTATTTAGTAAACATAAAAGTGAAAATATTAACCAAATATGTAAATGCTATGTCTTTGCTAAAACTTTTTCCATTTCACAGCTTCATAGTTAAGACTGAGTTCTTGCTAAAAAGGACAACATTAAAACAAACTCAACTAATCATCAAATTAGCTATCCCAGATGGCTGATTTGTGTGCCATTTAGAGAAGAAAACAAGTTTAAAGACAACGAGAAATTACTCTCAGACTGTTTTGCTCAGTTCAACAATTGATTTTTTGGACAAAGGATGGACATAATTTCTATGACTTGCCTGGGTTTTCTCTTTCAACCTGGGACCTCAACACTACAGAGTTTCTTAAAATTCAGAATTACCTCAGTTGTTTTCAAGATAGAAGTTTGGCTATTTACTCAAAAAACTGTGTCACAAACATCCCTCAGCAAGCAATTTTGAGAGAGAGAAAAGGAGAGAGAGAGAAAAGGAGAGAGAGAGAAAGTTCCAAGTTATTTGGCCGTTTCTTTGAGATGTCATTTCTTTGAGTTCTTTTGAAATCTAACTCACTGAATTCCCTTTGTTCAAAGAACACAGAGAGCTATGTGACAGAGAGTTTAAAAAAATAAATTTTAAGGCTAATGCCCATTTATTGTTTATTCTTCAGAAGTGAAAACGTGTTAGGATCTAAGACAGCATGTGGTATTCATTTAGCCCTTAAGGTAGTTTGAACTTGCTTTCAGTAGCCTTAGTTAAAAAAAAAAAAAA